>CM062818.1:426788718-427388718 GCA_031772625.1 Pinus tabuliformis | reverse complement strand
TCATCTCCGAAGCCATCGAGGGTTAACACTCGGGAGATCGGCGGTTTTGTCGTCGTACTCCCGCCACGCGTTGCCCTCCCGGCTGTGGCAGACCCCCCTCTGCCAAAACCACCTACGCAGATAGACGGTGTGCCCGAAACCGGATACCGCTCTCTCCCCCTTCCTGCGTTAGCATGACGTCACCATGCCACATCACCATCCCGTGCTGGCCTCCTACCACCGTGTCCTTGCCACGTCACCTCCTCTGTTGTACCGCCACATCACCTCCTCCGTCGTACCGCAACGTCACCCGGCCGTACCGCTGACATCATCTGCTGACATCATCCTACCACGTCACCGTCGTACTGGGACCCACTGCTAACGTCATGTTGACGTCATCGTCAAAAAGTGCGAAAGGCGCAAATCGCAGCCTAGGAAGCCTGGAATCAGAATCTGAGGCAGTTTTTCATGTGCGATTAGCGCCTAGCACTAATCGCGCATGGCTATGGGAAATAGGCCAAAATGGAAAGCTCTTCGTGACTCGGCCTCCAGCATGCCCGAAAGGCGCAAAGTGACCAGATTTTCTTTGCGAAGCGTTCAGATTGGGGCGAACACAGTCTTTAAAGCAATAGAGGGCCGAACAGCTGCCATGAAAGGTCGATGGGACAGTCTAAAGCACTCAGAAGACATTAAAGAGGCTAGGTTCAGCGCCAAAGAGTATCAGGAAGCGGCAAAGAGTATCAGTTCAGCAACATCAAAGCAGGTGAAAATTAAAAACCTTCATCAAAGTCAGCAAAGCAGTTAAGGCCATTTAAAAGCCTATCTGGTCGGGATTAGTGCACATTAATGCTAGCAAACAGTAGCAAAACCAAGTTAGAGGTGGAGATAAAAGACAAATCACAGTTATTATAGGAGGACTGCACCGAGCCACCCAGGACAGACATTAACTCAGTTTGATACAGCTGCCCTCAGCGCAGCTCAAAGATATTTTCATGCATTTATTTCTGGATAAGATTAGGTTAAAGTAATCATTTTCTTTCAGACCTGTTTAGGTCGGCTGTAATAGATTAATTTTTGGATAATTTTCCCTATTTATACCGACCCTCTGTATTGTTTAAAGGGTTGGTTGGTTGATAATCTTCATTAGAGACTCGCACTGGATATCTGAGATGTTTTACTTAATCAAAGATTGCTGAAAAGCTTTGGAGGAATGATTGTTTGCTCTGTGTCTAATGGTTTGAAGAATTGAATGCGGAATTCTTGTGCTGCAATATGAATCAATAAGTTTTCCTTACCTCTATTATTTCGATTTCACATATGCTCAAGTCACAGAACAAAGGATTGGTTTAGAATTTGCTTAGCTGCACTCTATGCTCAGTTTCTGTGGCTTCTTAATGTTTTCATCTTGAATTAGGCATAAATGAATTCTGTTATGGCTCATGTTTGACCTATTTCACATATGAATGATTGTTATCTAGGAATTCTTAACTGCTCCTAGATAGGGCTCATTTGTCTTCTCTCTGCTAACCTGAATGAGAGATTCTTAATTGCCCCTCATTCCTTAGCCTTTAATCCATCTCTTTTACCTTGAATGATTGTTTCATATGCAGCTAGCTTGCTCCATATTCCTTCTTGTAACCAAGAAAACACACCAGCAGTCCTACTCCTTGACTCCACGCCCAATGGTTTTAAAACTTTCATGCTATCCCTACCTCTTTACTTGAAAGCATCATCCTTCCCACCAAAAATCAAAACAAAACCCCTTGAACTCAATAACTAGCCTAAAAACCTTATCAACAAAGCTAAATCAGAAAGAGAGAGCCTTCTCTGATTGCAGGTGGGCTAGAACCTGCAGTCCAAAGATTGGTCTGTGGTTACCTCGGCCGTATCCTTTTGAGCTGGCCAGAAGGACAACCTGAGTGATAACATAATGGTGACTCCGCTGGGGACCTCCTCAGTTAATTTCACAAATCAAGTTGGAAAACTCCATGGGAACAAAAATCAGCTGTTCAAGTGCTGTCTATTCCTTAAAACTATAGATGAAGTCTGAATGTCAGCCAGGAAGCCTTTGAAACTGTTCTCGCTTTGCATTTACAGGAGTAAATAAATGCTTCTTCAGTCAATCTTCATGTTAGTTTTAAACTGCAGATAGATGTTCCAAATATTTGATTAGTGCCTTGCTAATTCTAAAAATATTCACAGAAAATACCAAAACAAATTCAGAATCTGGCTCCCAAAAAGAATTCTCATTATACTAGGTCAAATCCAGACCCAGATCCCCCAGCTGCTTTTCAAAATCCGAACTTAATCCCAAAAATCCTTAGGAAGCAAGAACAAAGAGAAGATTTTTCTGATAATAGTCCTGAAGCAGTTCACCCAAGCAGTGTTCCAACCCCTGTCAAAGTTCTATTTCGTTCTACCCCTGCTTCCCCTTTTTCATCATCTAGTTCCCAAAGCACTCCTTCCACACCTCCATTCACTGCACATACTACCATTACCACTACTGTTGTTCCAGTTGTCCCAGTTGTTCCACTTATCCCTATTGTTCCAGTCGTCCCTGTAAACATGGCCAATAGATATGCACCCCTGCAATTACCTGCAAACCCTGGGGCTAAGCCTCAAGATTATCAAACTAAAATCACATATTTTGATGGAACTGGTACTTGCACAGCCCTTCAGCATACAAAGAAGATGCAAGAATACTTTGAGAACTACGAAATAGATGATGATAGTGTGAGAATGAAAATTTTTGTTCAAAGTTTAACAGGTGATGTAAGAACTTGGTTCAGGTCACTTGCTGCAAATTCTATAACCACTCCGAATGAGCTTTACCAATCCTTTACCAACAGATGGGAGAAAAAGAAAGACCCCTTGCACATACTAGCTGAATATGATACAATAAAAAGAGGCCCTCAAGAGTCTGTCCTAGATTACTGTGCAAGATTCAACAATGTCTATAATGCAATACCACAGAACCTAAGACCTCCACCTGACCTTGCCTTGTATAAATTCCCTGATGGATTCGACCCGGATATGGCATACCTGTTAAAAGAAAGAGCCCCTCAAACCCTTGCAGACATGCAAAATGTTGTTGTTAGCGTCGAGGCCAACCTAATTTCCAAAAGAAATAGAGCTAGAATGGAGAGAAGAACCACTTTCAAAGAAGAACCCTCAGCCTTAGATCAGAAACTTGATGCTATTATCAGTGGCATGCAAAGGCTGGGAGACAGAGTAGAAAGTGTTGAGAGGAAGTCTTCATGGGAAGCACAACAGCCCAACACCATAAGGAACCCAAATTTTAGGAAAACGCAGAACGAAAATGCTGGTAGGTCTAGCCCGGACCATGACATAAGGCCCCCTTTTCATGAAAATTATGCGGCAGCCTCTACATCTAGTGAACCCCCAGAGGACACTCACATAAACTTGGTGGATTCAAGGGCTGAGCAACAAATTTTCCTAACTCAACAAGACCAAGATGAGCATGACTTTAATCAATTTCAGACTAAGTCTAGTGAGTCTTTTGATTTTAAACAAGGCTATGATACTGTTGTGTATGAGGTCCACAAACAGTATAAACTGAGAACTAGGACCATTGATATTTCTGAACCTAGCAAACCAAAGGATGGCAAACAGCCCAACAAGACTAAAAGCAATGTCGTCATAACAGAACCAGCTGATATACCTGTCCCAAACCCGCATCAAGTGAGTGTAGAGGACATAACAGAAATGCAGCCTTCTATTGACCAGCCTCTTCCACCTCTTTCCTCGGAAAAGAACTCGAACAGTGTTCCAAAAAACCATCCTAAAGCTGAAAAACTGCAAGTAGTCACTTCCCATAACACTAATAAACAAGACCAAATTGCTGATACTCTAATGGAAAAAGGGAAACCTGCCTCTCGCGATACTAAAACCGAGTCTGAAAAATCATTTGACTTAGTGGCAGAAATAGGTAAATTGAAGATGTCCATCCCCTTGTTTGAACTTGCTAAACATAATATGTATAGGCAACAAATTCAAAGATCACTTCAAATGCCAGAAGTCAAGGATGATGTCAATGTTCTTGATGATCAGCCTGAGCTGTTGTTTGGTCCAGAAGTTAATGGAAAATCAACATATGGATCTGTCTTACCCTTTTATGTCAGTTTACATATACATGACAAAGTCTTGCACAATGCCATGTTTGACTCAGGTGCCTCACACAACCTTATGCCCAAAGTTGTAATGGAAAAGCTGAACCTTGATGTTACAAGACCCTACAAAGATCTATTCTCCTTTGACTCAAGTCAAGTCAAGTGTTTAGGCCTCATCAAAGACCTGTGTGTCTCCTTAGTCCAATTTCCTAACAAGACAATCCTCATGGATGTGGTGGTTGCTGACATTCCACCAAAGTACGGCATGTTGTTGTCAAGATCTTGGGGAGCAAAACTCCAAGGGTCCCTCCAATTAGACCTCTCTTATGCCACTATATCTGTCTTTGGGCAACCAAAGAGACTATATAGAGAAACACTGATGAAGTATGTGGTAACTAGTGAGAGCAAGCCTGAAAATTTTCCCATTTACTCAATCCATTCTGATATGGATTCTTTTATTTTATTTAATGATGAAACAAATCCTCTTATGGATGATAAGCCGTTGGCTTTAGAACTGAACACACACACCAATGAAGAATCAGTTGCTCATACTGATGAAACCTTCAAAACCACAGACACAACCAGTATACAAGAAGAACTTCCCAAAACAGTAAGTTCAAATCTGTCCACTGCAAGAATGACTGAAACTCTTGATATTGACCACAAGCAAGAAATCACATGGTATCTAGAGTTTGATGGCTCTGTCAACAAGTTGGGAGCAGGGGCAGGTGTTTGGATTCACAATACACATAACAATCATGCAGAAGGCCATGCCTACAGACTGAACTTTAAATGCACCAATAACATGGCAAAGTATGAGGCTCTCCTCCTAGGCCTTAAACTGCTCAAAGCTCTGGGAGCTGCAAAAGTGTCCATTTTAGGTGACTCCAATTTAATCATACAACAGATGAAAGGTAATTTTGTTACCAATGACAATAGAATGAGGGCCTATAGGACTGCTGCCACTGGTATACTCAATACATTCACTGAATCCAAGCTTGCCAAGATTTCAAGAGAGCATAACATTCATGCACACAGCCTAGCCACGTTTGCTAGTACATGCAAGCTTCCCTTTGAGGCAAATCACCATTTTACTGCTGAGATAAAACATAGGCCTACTGTCCCAAATAATGTTAAAGGTTGGCAAGTGTTCGAAAATGATGCCCAGATTAACAATTTCCTCACTCTTGAGCATGAGTTTTCAAACATTACCATTGACATGGATGCTATGACGGATGAACAACAGCGAATGAATGAAAATCAGTAGGTTGTAACACCTATAACGACCAAACGAATGCTGAACCCAACTGTTTTTGATAATACAAATATAGAAGAGCTGAAACTGATGCATTTGGAGGAAATAGCCGAAACAGAGGCCGAGATCGTTGATCTGAAAGATAACTTACTCCCAGCTAGCCTCACTCCGTTGGAAGACATGTTTGATGCTAATGATGTTCCCAAGAAACCAAAAATGCAACCCCTAAACGCTGCTATAGAAGAATATAACATTGGAACAACAGAGCAGCCCAAAATGATCAAATTATCCAAAAATCTGCCACCTGATCAGAAGCCCAAATATGTTGATTTGTTCAAAGAATTCCAAGATTTATTTGCTCGGAGTTATGAGGATTTGAAATCCTATGACACCTCAGTAATCCAACACATCATTCCCTTAAAACCAAACCAAAAGCCCTTCAAACAGAAACTGAGGAGAATCAATCCTATGCTTCTCCCTTTGATTGAAAAGGAAGTAAAAAGAATGTTTGAAGCAGGTATCATAGCACCCATTGTTATAGACATTTTTGTGCCTTACAACATGAAGCATGAAATGTCCATAATCTAAGGGATCCAAAGTCCCTAAACATGTTGTTCCTACCCCTAGGGGAACAAGGTCAGCAAACCACAACAATCCAAACAAGTTCTCCACTGAAAATTACTCAAAAAACAAGGCAATTCTGGATCATGTCAACTGCTCCACTGAGCATCTGCGCTGAATGTAAACTGCTCCATGGACCACCTGCGTTGAATGTCAAATCCAACAAAGGCTACCTGCGCTGAGCGAGTTTTGACATGTGGAAGTCTCATTCCTCAATGAGTCAATGCCCAGGAAGCTTCCAAAATGACACTTGGATCAAGGAATTCGACTGGTGATGAGTAAGAGGTTCTAGATCTCCAAGTGGAAGCAAGAACCTCCAAGTGGACTCAAGAACTGAAGAAGAACTAGAGTGGGAGAGGACACTAGTCACATCTCAAGCTGACTCATCCTCTCTCCAAACTCCTATATATGGATATCTCTCCCATGAGATCCAGGGGCTGGAATCTTGTGAATGTAAAGAATTGATGTTGGTTTGAGTTTAGAACTATTGGGTGATTCGCTTTGAAGGAGGTGAAGAGGAGATTTCTTTCTGCTGGGAAGGTGATGCTGGATTGGGCCTCTTATGGTTGTATCACTTCCTGAATCTTACTTCTTCCATTAATAAAGCATTTGAGGTTCTTCTATATGCATGTGTCTCAATGGTGTATTGTTATACTTTTGTATTTGATTTATTCTGACCCTTGAATCAATTATGAATGTATGCTTCTTGTAGTTTCCCTCTCTTGCCATTTTGCAGGATCTTGGTGTAGCTGGGCCAGTGAAAGAGTAAGGAGATGGGGGCAAGCAGCAAGGAGAGAAGATTGGATCAACCATTAGCGAAAGACATCGGTTAGTGGATCTCTTTCTCCCCTCTTTTGCATCTCATAAAGAAGTAATCTTAGATAGCTTTGCTTTGATTGTTGCTAAGGAACTATCACCCTTAGAGTGGGATAGGGTCATTCCGTATTGGATACTTTTCCCAACAACAAATTGGCGACTCCACTGGGGATCGTATCTTGTTGGTTGTTTGTGTTTTTGCTATTCATTTCCTAAACACGAGGAGCACCGAATCGAACTGCATTTGGATCTTTCAAATGCAAAGTAGAGGGCAGCTACTCTAGCTCAGTTTCTGGGCATGTTTATGATTTGAAGAGCTGATCCACAAGGACTCTGAACAGCTCTTAGTGATATCTTTTCATCCTCCTTTGAATCATCCTTTAGTGTGTACTTGATTGGTAGCTTTGATTTGGCCTGAAACAAAGTATTTTTGAGCATTTTGTGACCCGGAAACCAAGAGAAATGAGAGGTTCTCTCTTCATTGCAGGCACTGTTAAGGCAGTCTGCATTTCAACGCAGGTCCCGAAGGGGCTACCTACGCTGAATGTCAAACTGACAGTGTTCTACCTGCGCTGAACCAGTGTGGCCTTGTGCAGCTGGGGTTCTTTGTCCTTTATTGCCCTGTTTTGATCTCTGTTTTTTGCAGCCTGTTATCAGTCAATGTACCTATCTGAAACCACCTTTCTTTGCCACTATTCCGCCTCGGTTGTATAAAGAAATTGTATTTGTTCTTTGTGTATTTCTTACATCATTTGCAGTTTCCCATAACGAAAGTGAACTAGCCTTGCTGTGGCCTCTTAGATCTAGACCTGTGACAAGTGTCGTTCTGATCTTAAGAGTTAGTTTGTTTGCTGTTCATAGCTGATTGAGCTTTTGCTTTCGTCATATGGTTTGAATTTATGTATTTCTAGTGTTGAAACAAGTAAATCTTAAGGTGTCTTTTGATTTTGGACAAAAGCTTGTTTGCTTTCACTTGAAATTGAATTCAAAGTTATACAACAGCTTTCGTTTTGTAGTACATCAACATTAAGAAAGAGAAAAGAAATACTTGCATTGTGCATGTGCATTTTGACAGCTTGCATGTTGATTTAGGAAAAAGTGCATTAGTGTGTGCTCTATGATCTGTGTGAAAAGATGATGTCTTTCTTTTCCCTCAGTAGTTAAGATTTTCATAAGTTGAAAATATTGAAAAAGCTTGCTTCTCATCTTTAGACTACATTTAGGAGTTGTACCATACATCTCGTGGTGATCCATAAAGGAAAACTGCTAAACAAGATCAACCTAAAATAAATTGAATTTACATAACAACGCTTTGAAACATAACGCAAACACATAGAGGTCTAAGCTAGAGACGTGTTCCGACGTCGTTAAACGTGATATCTTAGCGTTGAGTGGTTGTGTGATTCCTCCACGGTGAAGCAATAAGTATCAATACGGACTTGTGCTCCCACGTACCGTCGCGTATATATTGGGAGACCCCTATAGGAACAAAGCCTTTATCCATAGGAAGCCGTGTCGGCCGCCCTACTGATCGCAATGCAGTGAACACAGCATTCACGAAGATCGACCACCCGTACCGTAAAATGTATTCTGTGGTTTTGCGAAAAGTTTGGCACACCCTCTGCCTAGAACTCCAGAGTAGTTTCTTTTGGCCTTTTTCAAACTCTATAACTGAAAAAGTCCATCCGAGCATTTGTCACTTCGGGCTCGTTAAAACATCGAAGGAGACTAGAGTCATCTTTAGCTTTTTCTCGACTCTTAAAAAGTGAAAAAGCAAGTTGTGTCTAAAAGCGTCTAAAATTCATTCAATTTGGAAACACATTTTCCCCTTTGTATTTTGGTTGATCGAGTAATCCGCAATTGTGGAAGAAAGTCAATTGAAACCCCGTCGTTCGCGGAGGCTTACGAGTCAACCGTCTTTGTCTCCGGAATCGAAAACAGTACGGACAAAGTGAACTCGTTTAACCAGTTCAAAATCTCCTATCAAAGTTAGAACAATTGTTCCAACGACATCTGAGGTTCCGGTTACTCCAAACATTTCTGGGAACCCTGCCTCTATTGAAGAAGTTCAACAGCCCCAGAGGGACAGTAACACTGATCCTGGTCTGAGAGCAAATACTTGCGTTACTGAATCAGTTCCATCTGTAACCGGTTCAGAGAGTCTTGCTCCTCAAACAACTGTCGCTGTCGAATCAACCCCTTCTTCAACACTAGAAATATTTTACGGACCTGATGGTCTTCCTCTTCCACCTGGTCTGATTGCTATAGAGGAAATTGTAGAAGATCCGCAAGCAACCACTCCAACCCATTTTGGAGTAGGGGTCACTCTATATCCCTCTACATTAGAAGTTAGTCTATCACCAGGAGAAGTTCCTGTAGAATCGCTAGGCAATCTATTGGATAGACTCAAAATGTCTGAACAACCGTCAACATCTAGGACCGTGTCAAATGACACAGCGACAGCAGAACCTCCTGCTGTCACTCCAACAATGTTTGCCGGCATACCATCTGTCCCAACTAGCTCTCAACAGCTGGAAGGAACCCCTTCAGGGGCTATAACGACAATGTGGTCTGTTCCTGTTTGTTCTTCCGGGATAATACCCGGTAACTCTTATGTTGGAACTCAACAAATTGATCCATTTGGAGGTCAGTTTGGGCAATCCGGTCCTCAAGGTTTAACAATTCCTTTCAGTACCGGATCACCACCGTATGGGGGGCAGTATGCCCTTTCATTACCCCCTCCGGGAGGTTACCCATACGGGAGTTCACAACAGTATTCAGGTTATACTGGAATTACGACAAGTGGTTGGGTACCTATACTACCCCAGCAACCAAGAGTTGTGTATTCTATGCAACAATGTGTACCTGTGACGAACATCCCGACAACACCAGCGATTGTAACCGTGTCGCAAGTTCAAACGATGCCTGTTGTATGTCAACCTCAGATTTCTCAGGTTGGAATGCAACAGCCCCTTGACCCTGTGACTCAACCACAATCGCCAACTGGCGGGGTGACACAAGTACAAACGGGTACCATTACCCCACATCTTGGTCCAATGGTTAGTGTAGCACAACAGCACATGGCTTCACAACCGTGGCTGGTGCAATACCAACAACCACAATTCCAGCAAGTGTACCAAGGTTCTGAACAGCAGATCTTTGTGAACAGTGGACAACCGTATATCCAAAACGGTCAAAATCAACCACTTTACAGTGGTGTAGTCCATCAACCGTATCAATCATACCAACATCAATTACATTATGCTGGTATGCAAAGACCAACTGCTCAGGCAATTCCATCCTATCCTGGGTATGCTTCGCCTAATCTGAGTCAACAATTACCATTCGTGGCAACTCTAGATTTACCCAATTTACATCGGTTGACGAACGATCCGATTGCTTATGCCCCTTGGTGGCTAGTGATTCCTCACAAACTTCCTTCAGACATTCCTAAATTCAATGGAAATCCAGGTGAAGACCCATCGAATCATGTGATGACCTTCCATCTATGGTGTTCATCGAACACTCTAAACGATGATTCGATAAGGCTTCGCCTCTTTCAGAGGACATTGACAGGTCCAGTGGCTAAATGGTATATTGAATTGCCAAGAGCCTCTTTCGACAATTTTAGCTCCTTAGCCACGACTTTCTTAACCCATTTTCAATTACCAATAAGGTATGAAACGGGAACCGAAATATTAACCAACTTCAAATAGACAACAGCTACCCACATATCTGATCATATACATGAGTGGCGTCGTCGTCGAAGGATGGTAAAAACGTACATTCCCGATCAGCTATTAGCTGAATGGTTTATCAAGTCGTTACTTCTGGCTATAACGGAAGATGTGGCCAAGGGGGGAGTCGTAACAGAGGAGCAAGTCATTGCTCGTGCTCAATATCTAGACTTAGTATATACTCAGTCTGGCACGCTCTACGACAAAATACCTGACGCCCCTAAACCAGAATTCTCAATTCCTCCTCCTCCTAAATCGAATATTGACTCTCATGTCGGCGATGGTGTGATTGGCACTGCAAGCGCGAAATCGAAAAAGGCCTCGTCTTAGAAAGCCCGTAAGACTTCAGATCAAAATGCGAATGAGGAAGTTCTTGCTTCGGAAGTAAATGCCATATCAGCAGATAAAGGCAAAGAAACCAATCAACCAGGAAGCAAGAAGAAGCAAAACAAAGGGAAGAAGGAGAAACAAAGTGAGTCATCACCTGAAAGAACTTCTTCAAACCCTCCTAAGAAAGGGAAACCAAAAAGTCCATGTTTTATATGTGACGAGGATCATTGGACACAAGATTGTCCATTTAGAGCAGAGCTCAAGAGGTTCTTCAAGAGTTCGCAAACCTCAGCTGTGTTAACTGATCCATTTCCCAATTAAGGTCAAAATCTGGTTGATAGTGGAAATGCTTCCCCGTCACAAGTGCTAATGTTGTCAATCTCCAAGCAGCAAAATGATGCTTTGATTTCGACAAGGAACAAAGATTACGGGAATCCGCAACTGTCGAACGACAAAGGTAAAGATCAACCAAGTAGTTCGACAACAACTTCAACCGAAGTTGTCCCTCCCATAATTCCTGAATTAACAATCAAACCACCAAAGGGTGTAGTACAGAAGTCGACATTTAATCCTCGCGCCAGAGCGGCACAACATTATAACATAGTGGAAGATTTGGCACAATCGCCATCCGCTATGTCGACTCTTGAGGTACTACAAAATTGTCCATCCCAAAGGCAGGCGTTGTTATCAGCAATTGGTGGGGTTGATCCTAAGGATTCCAATCTTGTATCCTTTGATCACAAAGGATACGATCCTCAGTTACCAGCTCAACTAGCTTTCCTTATTCAAGTGAAAGCCCTCAACAAAACTGTTCACAGAACAATTATTGATGAGGGAGCATCAACATGTTTTATGTCGATGAGTTGCTGGAAAACTTTAGGATCTCCAACCTTGTCGCGATCCTCGACGACATTAAAAGCTTTCGACGGAAGGACTTATACCCCATACGGTATCCTTAATAACTTGAAAGTTGAACTGGGAGAAAAAACAGTAGAAATTGATGTTGAGGTCATCGATGGAAATCTTGACTACAACATCCTACTGGGTAGACCATGGATTTATGCCATGGCAGCTGTTGTGTCGACTTATTTTAGGAAGATCGCATTCCCGTTTGAAGGAGGGATTACGGTCGTCGACCAACAGAACTTCCTCCATAATAGTTCACAAGTTACAGGAAGCATTCCCATGATCCATGAGAGCAACCATTCGCTTCAAGATATCAGAGTAGGATTATTGAAAGACCCCACATTGATGGGAACTTTCGCGCTACCACCTCCTATTTACATAGGAAATATACCGTTTGTAGCAACCTGCAACATGATATCTTCCACGAAGGTAGCAGAAGACAAGGTCGACATGGATCATGCAATTGTTTTGCCCCCAAGCCCTTTAGAAATATTGTAGCAATCAATGTTTCAAGCATGGGAGGCGAACCCAAATCAACGCTCGTCAAGCGTTTGGGTAGATAGGTCTAGAGAATATGGTACCTCATTAGATCCTTGGTCGAAAGTACATGGGACTGACGAAGGAATCTTACAATCAATGTTGATTGACGAGGCACCATGGAATGATCACCACCATCGTTCCCTTCTTCCAGAATATGAAGAAGATACTCAGCGTGACCTTTATCACCCTTCAGTTTTTGAATTCCTAACTAATACTGTAAATACGGTGGATTCCGAGCGAAACTTATCCAATATTGAAGAGACTATAGCCATAAATATCTCGACTAAAACAAATGTTGTAGAGAATATTTATGTCGGCAAAGGTTGTTCCCCTTCAGAACTGGAAATATATAACGCTCTTTTTCACGAATTCAGAGATGTCTTTGCTTGGTCGTATGATGAAATGCTAGGCATTGACTCGAGTATCGTTGAACATGAAATTAAAATGTATCCTGATGTCAAACCAGTAAGACAACGGCTTCGGCAGGTGCACCCCAAGAAAGCCGCTTCCATTAAGGCGGAAGTTGAAAAAATTCTCCATGCTGGATTCATCTACCCGGTTCCTCTAACCGATTGGGTATCAAATATTGTCCCTGTTATGAAAAAACAAGGGACAATTAGAGTGTGTGTTGATTATAGGGATGTAAACCAAGCTTGTCCGAAAGACAACTACCCTACACCCTTCATCGACCAGATAATTGATGAATGCACCGGATGTGAAATCTTTTCATTTATGGATGGATTTTCCGGGTATAATCAAATAAATATCCGCCAACAGGACCAGTCAAAGACTGCATTTATTTGTCCGTGGGGCACATTCGCTTATCGAAAATTACCCTTTGGTTTAAAGAACGCAGGGGCGACATTTCAGAGGGCAATGAATTATGCCTTCCATGACATCAAGAACATTGTTCAACCTTATCTCGACGACCTTCCGGCTCATTCGCGAAAGCGGACTGATCATCCGCAACATTTAAGAGCGATATTTCTACGTTGCCGACACTACAAGATAAGACTCAATCCACACAAATGTGTGTTTTGCGTCGGTTCTGGTCGTTTACTTGGCTTTGTAGTCTCTAAGGATGGGATTCGTCTCGACCCCTGCAAGGTTCAGGCAATCATTAATTTGCCTCCACCTTCAAATTTTCTTCAGATTCAGAAACTCCAAGGGAAAGCAAACTTTCTGAGGAGGTTCATTCCAAATTACGCAGAACTTGCTAAAGGTTATACTCGTCTTTTGAAAAAGGATGTACCTTTCATCTGGGACCAGGTGGCGCAAGCTTCCTTTGATGCTCTGAAAGATTGTCTAGTAAAAGCATCACTAATGTATGCCCCGGACTATCAAAGAGATTTTAACCTGTATCTGGCTGCAGCGGATACGACCATTGCGATGGTTTTAGTTCAAGAAGTCGATGGAATTGAACATCCTATATATTATTTAAGTAAAAACTTAAATGATAAAGAAAGTAAATATTCTCATGTTGAAAAACTAGCGCTTGCAGCTGTTCAAGCGATTCAAAGATTTCGACATTATGTCCTCTTTCGGAAAACTACCATTTTGTCAGATTGCAACCCCATGACTTACATACTGTCGCGACAGTTGCTGGGGGGCAAATATTCAAAATGGATAGCAATCCTTCAAGAGTTTGATCTGGAATTTGCAAAATCCAAATCAAAGAAAGCTCTAGTTTTTGCAGAATTATTATGCGATCTCCCATCGTCGTCCAACGATGAAAAATCAGAAGAGTCAATCGTGGACGAAAATTTGTTTCTGATATCTACAAGCGATGAATGGTATGGAGATATCATAGTTTATCTCCAAACCCAAAAATTCAGGCCAAATACCTCTCACTCCGAACAAAAACGTATACGATACCAAGCAAAACACTACATGATCGTCGGTGATGCACTTTACCGTCGTGGTATCGATACAGTTCTGAGGAGGTGCCTTACCCATGAGGAGGCCGAAAAAGCCCTGAATGAGTGTCATTCAGGCGCGTGTGGGGGCCATCAATCTGGATATGCAACAGCACAAAAAATCGTACGAGCAGGATACTTCTGGCCAACCATGTTCAAAGATTGCATAATCGCAGTCAGAAGTTGCCATGCTTGTCAAATTTTTGATAGCAAAACCAGAAGACCACCCGCACCTTTACAGCCAATAGTTGCTGTTGGGACTTTCGCCAAATGGGGCATCGATTTCATGCAATGTAACCCCACCTCGACCGGGGGGCATGGGTATATTATAGTCGCTGTTGACTATTTTACCAAATGGGCCGAGGCGATGCCTACATTGGATAACACTGGTGAAACAGCTGCCCTTTTCTTTTTCAATCATGTAGTCGCCAGGTTCGGCGTACCACAGGCTATAGTTACAGATCATGGATCGCATTTTCGCAATCACATGATGGTCGAATTAGCTGCCAAGCTAGGGCTATCTCACGACAGCTCTACCCCGTATTATCCGCAAGCCAATGGACAAGTTGAAGCAATCAACAAGGTCCTGAAGCGTATGTTGTAAAGGATGATCGGGGTTCATAAAAGAAGGTGGCACCTAATCCTGTACTCAGCCTTGTGGGCTTACCGAACGTCGGTAAAGAACGCAACCGGGTTCACACCTTTTCAACTGGTGTATGGCCTGGAAGCAGTCTTACCAATCCAGTGTGAAATTTCGTTGCTTAAACTCGCAATTGATCTCCTCCCCGGAACTTCAGAAGAAGAGGCTCGTTTCTTGGAATTAATCCAATTAGATGAAACCCGTCGTGATGCCGCTTTGGCTAACGAAACCCATAAGAAACGAGTCAAGGCTCAGTTCGACAAAAATGTCAAACCCCGTGTCTTCTCAGAAGGTGACTTGGTCTTGCTTTATGACCAAGAATCCGATAAATTGGGAGCAGGTAAATTTAATTCCTTATGGATGGGCCCCTATATTGTTAAAAGGGTGTTAGCAAAAGGAGCCTACGAGTTAATGGATTATGACGGAATTCCACTGGCGCAGCCCCGCAACGGGTTGTACCTCAAGCGTTACTATGCTTAAATAGTAACCTGCATGCTTTTGTTGTATTTTGTTTTCGCTAAAGTATTTGTCCTGGTCAAATGATCCACCTTTTTCATTTATTGCAGATGTCAAACCTCCTGGAGACATGTGTTGGATATGCCGACGGAGCGAGTCGTAGTTCGCGGAACCTATCCTCCGCAGCCTGGGCCATTTTTGATCCAAGCGGCGAGTTAGTAAGTTTCAGAGGTGTATGTATTGGGCAATCAACGAATAACATCGCTGAATATAGCGCTTTGATAGAACTACTCTCTGATGCCATCACACGTGGCATACACCGACTAATTTTCAGGCTAGACTCACAGCTCGTAATACTACAACTCAATGGTATATATTCCATTCGCAATCCAGCTATTCATTGCATGTTCCTAAGGGTTAAGATTTTGGAAAGATAATTTGATTCAATTCAATACCAGCATATTTCCAGAAACTTAAACACATTAACCGACTCATTAGCAAACTATGTGTTAGACATACATTTGGGACATTTGTAAAAAGGGATACATCATCAATAATTGTACATATGGATCATATAACTCAACCAGAATAAAACTCGAAAATCAAAATATATATAAGCTGTTTATCGTTCATACATAATTTTCTGTAACCAAGACAAAATCGGTCATATGACCCAAAAACTCAAAAGTGCTGGGGGGCACCCCAGCCTAGTGGTGCTCATGATAGCACGTCACGGCCTGTGCAATCATGCGTAAGAGACGAGTCCATCGTCTAGGCAAACCAGTAGTATGCCGCTACAACTGTAAAGGTAACTCATCAATCTGTACATCCGGAATACCGAGAGTAAGGCTCTCAACCTACTCCTGCACAGCTGTAAGGGTCTCAGCATCGTCAAGGTCGTGAAGAATAACTCTCCCAGCAGGCTCCACTGCCGGGGCAGCAACTGGCGGCCTCGGACGAACTGCTGGACGAACAGGACCAACATCTGCATGCATCCAAGAGTATGATTAAAAGTCTTGATAGAATAAAGCACAGCAACATTATGAACAAAAACAGTAAACAGTGATATGGTCAAAGAGTTTACCAATAGCGCCCCACTGTTCGCCATCCGGTAGCACCAAATCCGGATCACCTCGGAAATCCATACCCACATATGGATACTCGGAAAAGACCATCTCCTGGCGCTAGAACCACCTGAAGAAGGCATCAGTAAAAGTAATCTGAGGTTGACCAGCATGCCTAGACATGTGATCGACCCACCTCTGCATGCGTGGCTCGGTCGGAGAAGGCAAGTCGAGTATAATATACTGAGGCTGCATCAGTGGGATTTTCTCCAAGGCAAAGGCAGTCAGAATAGAACCAAATACAAAGTTCTTCAACTTCTCGTCCTTTACCTTGGTCAACTGACTTTTCATTTGAACAAGTACTGCATCACACTAGTTGAATACTTTCGGTTGGAGACACTCCAAAGCGTGTTGCACATAAGATCTGTTGGCAACATGTAGAGCTACGCTACCGGCCATCCTACCAATGGTATACAGAATGGACCTGAGAGACCTGTCAGTAATCTCACGGATAACAACCTTGCCGTCTCTGCTCGGCTGGGAACCTTCCCTGCAATACTGGCGGACATAATCTCTCACGGAGGCAGTCCCCTGGGCCGAACCTGACAAAGAAATGGGGGCACCTCGCCTTGACAATCCAGTCAAGAAGTAAATGTCCTCTATGGTCAAGGGGATGGATTTTCCCCTAATCTGGAATACTTGGTTAATAGGATCCCAAGCATCAAGCATATACTGCAGCAAAGTGATCTGTGCTCTCATGCTAGAGATACGGAAAAACTTCAGCAGGCCACAGTTCCGTAGCACGTTCACCGTGACAGGGTCATGGAGGGAAATCATGTCCTCCTCTTCATGTTCTCGTTCTCGCCATGTAAGGGACATTTTGTTCAAAGATCCCTGCAAAACAAACAAGAGAAGGAGTAAGTTCCTGAGTTTGATGAAAAACTGGCAAAAATTCATCAAAAAATGTGCTAAAAACTCAGTTTTCTGAGCCCAACGCAGGCAGAGAGTGTCCTACCTGTGTTGAAGGTCAGGCTGCCTTAAGGCAGCTTGACATTCAACGTAGGTTTCGAATGGGAAACCTGCGCTGAAGTTAGGGCGCCCTGGCAAAACCCCTGAGGCTCAGAAAAGCTGGGAAACAGGCACAGAATAGAAAAAGGAAACCATGAAAAGAAAGAGCTAGGGTTTAGCTCCTACCTGGTCCAGACGGTGCCGAGAATCGTCCACAGAATCTCCCAAAATCAGCTGGTGAAAATCAAGGGGGAAGAGGCACCTCCAAAGCTCCAACAAACCAAGTGCAAATGAAATGGTAAAATGAGAGGTAAAAACACCTTTTAATGGCTTTTTACGTAGTTCAAAGCAGAATATTAGGGTTATAATCTCATTTTCATGCAAATATTATTCATTTCTAACAATGTTTGTTACAAGAATTGAGAATGCAGTACTATCCTTGAAAAGAGAAAAGCTATTTATGGTAAAAATCAAAATTTGACTATATAAACGAGCAGTTTTAGCAAAGTTCATGCTCATTAAAAAATAAATGCACAATTGAGCAGTTTTAGCAAGAGTTCATTCTCGTTAAAAAATAAATGCACCTATGAGCAAGCTTCCCCCCAGAGTTCAAGCTCATCCAGAAAAATGAACCGGTAAATAACCATTTGAGACCGTAAATTCATCAGCCATAAAAGCCTTGGTCGTGCTTGCACCGTCACCTCCACTTTTCATTTGGCCGATCATTCACCTCCACTTGATTGTTTACCTATTTTGAGGAACAGCTGCGAAGAGTGATTTCACCTAGCCATCCTTGTGACACTACCGTGATTGGAAAATTTCAACCTGTACCTGGAATCTGCTGCTATCCATGTTTATCACTCGTTCCTCAAAATACGAGTCTTCTTTGAGCTCTTTTCTTCTGACTCGTAAAATATGAAAATTTTGCCGAGTTTTGGTCTTCCAGCTCGTTAAAATGACCGGAAGAGCTATCCCTCCTCTAGATTTTAATCTTTTTGGACCTGAGGGATTATTGCACAAAAAGATCGAGCGCTTGTCTGGTTCGGCTCGATAAAACTATCGAACATTCATCCCTTCTGTATTGTTTTATGCTTTTTCGGACTTAAGGGATTAGATGACGAAAAAGGACCTTTGGAGTTAACTTTACGTACCTTTTCAGACTCTCTAAAAATGAAAAGGACCGAGTTGTCTTTGTCGCTAGACTCGTTAAAATGCATTAAATAGCGACAAACTTGTCTTTAGACGAGAACGAGTTTCCCTATCGCTAGGCTCGTTAAAACATAGCGATGGGCTTGCCCGAAGGGCAGGTTATAGAACAAGCATATGTTATCCTCCTCAAGCTTGACAAAAATAAAGAGGTACTGGTCAGAAATGACTGGGGAAAAATTGGGAGAACCTCAAAGCTTTAATGGTAGCGAGTCGCTCTTGAACATGACACTTTTCCTCTGTACCACATCGGGTTGGGTTGTTTCATTCACCGGTCTCATCACCATGGTCTCGCCAAACCATCCACATTTGGGGTAATGCTACCGATCCATCGCATCAGTGTCGTTATATGTTCAAGAGATGTTCTTCAGAAAGAGTCAACCGTGTCCCATCCACTACCATACATCATCTTTCATCCTTTCATGACCGCCACCCTGAATCATATTTCACAGATCGTTTTCACCTTCATCACAATCATTAGCTCCGTTCCGTGTCACTGATGTGGGATTCATTAAGGCCCTCCTTTGACGGATCACTTCTTGTCGACTTCAGCTCATTATCCAAGAAGTTGATCTAGGAACACCCCCCTCAGTACTTTGAAGCTTGCATGCCTCAATGGCAAGTTTCTCACTTCCGGCGACATGCCTCAATGGCAAGTTTCTCACTTCCGGCGACAGGTATACATCAATGACCTTCGACCGAAAGATTTTGCGTGGTGTTCGACGCCAAGTCCTTTATTCACACCACGTGGATTGTACTACCGTACCTTGAGGGTCATCATCATTATCGGTGATTCCTCTCGCGCTTGTTAACAGTTTACATCATTGACTGGTAATCAAGCGATGTCTTTCCATGTTCGACTCCAAGAAATTCTCACATGGATCGACTTGTACTTAGAGTGAAGATCGGACGAGTTTGAAGACCCCGGATCTAGTTTCATCCATCCGGGCTGCGATATATATTCAGGAAATAAAGACATTGACATGTGCAGCAGATGATCATCCTACTCAAAGGATGATAATTTCAACAGAGAATTATCAGTCTACCATCAGACGATTGTCTGTTCTATGTACAGAAAAATGTATTTATAAAGCTGAGCATGGGAATGCCCGCCTCAGCTAGATCATGAAAGCAGTATGAAAAATAATGTATTGTATTGTATCTTATTACAGGTCACCTCTCAGCGATTGAATGAACTTCGGATCCTCCTGATAAAGCACTTCACCCGATAAACGACCTCATACTTTAGGGGGCAACTGTTATAGACATTTTTGTGCCTTACAGCATGAAGCATGGAATGTCCATAATCTAAGGGATCCAAAGTCCCTAAACATGTTGTTCCTACCCCTAGGGGAACAAGGTCAGCAAACCACAACAATCCAAACAAGTTCTCCACTGAAAATTACTCAAAAAACAAGGCAATTCTGGATCATGTCAACTGCTCCACTGAGCATCTGCGCTGAATGTCAACTGCTCCATGGACCACCTGCGTTGAATGTCAACTCCAACAAAGGCTACCTGCGCTGAGCGAGTTTTGACATGTGGAAGTCTCATTCCTCAATGAGTCAATGCCCAGGAAGCTTCCAAAATGACACTTGGATCAAGGAATTCGACTGGTGATGAGTAAGAGTTTCTAGATCTCCAAGTGGAAGCAAGAACCTCCAAGTGGACTCAAGAACTGAAGAAGAACTGGAGTGGGAGAGGACACTAGTCACATCTCAAGCTAACTCATCCTCTCTCCAAACTCCTATATATGGATCTCTCTCCCATGAGATCCAGGGGCTGGAATCTTGTGAATGTAAAGAATTTCTGTTGGTTTGAGTTTAGAACTATTGGGTGATTCGCTTTGAAGGAGGTGAAGAGGAGATTTCTTTCTGCTGGGAAGGTGATGCTGGATTGGGCCTCTTATGGTTGTATCACTTCCTGAATCTTACTTCTTCCATTAATAAAGCATTTGAGGTTCTTCTATATGCATGTGTCTCAATGGTGTATTGTTATACTTGTGTATTTGATTTATTCTAATACTTGAATCAATTATGAATGTATGCTTCTTGTAGTTTCCCTCTCTTGCCATTTTGCAGGATCTTGGTGTAGCTGGGCCAGTGAAAGAGCAAGGAGCTGGGGGCAAGCAGCAAGGAGAGAAGATTGGATCAACCATTAGCGAAATACATCGGTTAGTGGATCTCTTTCTCCCCTCTTTTGCATCTCATAAAGAAGTAATATTAGATAGCTTTGCTTTGATTGTTGCTAAGGAACTATCACCCTTAGAGTGGGATAGGGTCATTCCGTATTGGATACTTTTCCCAACAACACCCATCAGATTTTCTGAATGGGTGTCCAATCTTGTTCCCACAAGAAAAAAGACAGGTGAGATTAGGCTATGTATAGACCTAAGAAATTTAAACCAAGTCTCCCTAAAATACCACTACCCATTGCCCAAAATGGATCATATTCTGCAGAGAGTAGTGGGGTCATCTAGAATCTCTTTGCTAGATGGCTTTTCAGGTTTTAATCAAATACTGGTTCACCCGGATGACCAAGACAAGACAGCCTTTACCACATTGTGGGGAACATTTAAGTATGTGAAGATGCCATTCGGACTTAAAAACGCTGGTGCCACCTTTCAAAGGGCAATGGATATTGCATTTTCCAAAGAAATACATGATTTCCTAGTTGTATATCTTGATGATCTAACCCCTTTCTCTAAATCTGATCAAGAGCACCTGAAACATTTGAGGCAAATATTCATGACATGTAGGAAATATGGCATTTCCTTGAACCCCAAGAAATCCCTCTTTGGCCTTGAAGAAGGCAAACTCCTTGGCCATATCATATCAAAGGACGGGATTAGAATTGATCCTGAAAGAATCCAAGCCATCCTCCAAATCCCATATCCAAGAAACATAAAAGAGTTGCAAGCATTCCTTGGAAAGATCAACTTCCTAAGGAGATTTATTCCAAATCTAGCTGAGTTGATAAGACTGTTAAGCAACATGTTAAAAAAGGATGCCAAGATAAGATGGTCTCTCGAGACCAAGCAAGCCTTTGAGGGCATAAAATCTGCCTTAACCCAAGCCCATGTCTTCACAAGTCCACAATTTGATAGGGACTTTATCATATTTTCTTTTGCATCTGATCACACCATAGCTGCCGTCCTTTTGCAAAAGGATGATCAGGGAAATGAAAAGCCAATTGCATTTTTCAGCCGAGCCTTAAGAGATGCCCCTTTGAATTACCAAATCATGGAAAAGCGGGCCTATGCCCTTGTTAAGGCCATCAAGGATTTCAGAGTCTACATTTTATATTCACATGTGATTGCCTATGTCCCAAATGTTGTTGTAAAAGACATATTAACCCAAGAGGGATTAGAGGGCAAAAGAGGCAAGTGGATTGCCAATATCCTTGAGTATGACATAGAAATAAAACCGACCAAGCTCATAAAGGGACAAGGTTTAGCCAAACTAATGTCCGAAACAAACTTTCAAGCCTTAGACATTAACCAATTGGACAATGAACAGGAGCTGGTGACTCCACAGATCAGTGAAACCTTTTTGCAATACCCATGGTATGCTGATATATGCTTTGTATTGTTAAACCTGTTTGCTCCCCCAGGATTGTCTAGAACCAAGAAAAGATTTTTGAAAATGAAGGCTTTAAATTTTTGTGTCATAGATGGTGCATTATTTTGGAAAAATCATGAAGGTATATTGCTTAATTGTTTAACCATGAATGAAACTAACAATGTCATGAAAGAATTCCATGTAGGTGACTGTGGAGGGCATCTATATTGGAAGTCCACTGTTGATAAAATTCTAAGGGCTAGTTTCTACTGGCCCTCTCTTGTTGCAGATGTAAAGAAATTTGCCACTTCATGTCACAAATGCCAAATCTTTGAGGGCAAAAGAAAGTTGTTGCCCCTGCCCCTTAAGCCCATCTCAACTGAAAAGCCTTTTCAACAATGGGGTCTTAACTTCATTGGAGAAATCCATCCCTCCTCCTCAGGCCAGCACAAGTGGATTCTAACAGCCACCGACTATTTCACCAAGTGGGTTGAGGCCATCCCATGCAGATAAGCCAATGACACCATCATTATCCAATTCCTTGAGTATTGTGGGGAAAAATGCCTATTTAGGACAATCCTATCCACCTAAGGTGTGACAGCGCCTTAGCAACAAATGAATACAGCTATCATGATTTCTTCCTTTATGAAATATGAAAGAGAGAAGATCGGCAGACTTACCGTTATCTTTCGGTTGTCCCTCGAACTAGATCCTCTTCTCTTTGTGTGTCCACAGCTACTTGCCTCCTCGCTCGATCAAGAGAACAGCTACTTGAATCCCACGAGATCACAAGAGAACAGCTACCTGTGACAAGAGAATAGCTACTTGCAACAAGAGAAGAACACAATACAAAGACAAATATACATATTCATAAATGATTCAGGATCAGAAGTAAATCAAATATACTAATGCAATCATACAAAATACACCAGAATATAGGAAATAATCAAGATAGCTTTATTGAAAGTAACAGGGTTCAGGAAGAGATACAACCCATAGGGCTCCAACCCAGCATCTCCTTCCCAGCAGAATGGAATTCCTTCTTCAGCTCCTTTCAAAGCATAACAAACCCAATATTTCTAGCCACAAACCAACAACAATTCTTTGCAAATACTAAATTCCAGCCTCCCCAGACCTCATGAGAGAGATCTATATATAGGAGTTTTGGAGAAAGGATGAGTCAGCTTGAGGCTGGTATGACGCTGACTAGTGTCCTCTCCCACTTCAGTTCTTGAGTCCACTTGGAGGTTCTTGCTTCCACTTGGAGATTTGGAACCTCTTACTCATCACCAGTCGAATTCCCTGATCCAAGTGTCATTTTGGAAGCTTCCTGGGCATTGACACCTTAAGGAATGACTCTGCCACTTGTCCAAACTCGCTCAGCGCAGGTAGCCTTCTTTGCAGTTGACATTCAACGCAGGTAGACAGTGGAGCAGTTGACATTCAGCGCAGATGCTCAGTGGAGCAGTTGACATGATCCAGAATTCCCTTGTTTTTGAGTGTTTTCAGGTGGAGAACTTTTGTGAATTGCTGTGGTTACTTGGCCTTGTTCCTCTAGGGGTAGGAACAACATGTTTAGGGACTTTGGATCCCTTGATTATTGACATTTCATGCTCAGTGATGCAAGGCACAAAAATGTCTATAACAGTTGCCCCCTAAAGTATGAGGCCGTTTATCGGGTGAAATGCTTTATCCAGGAGGGTCCGAAGTTCATCCATCTGCTGGGAGGAGACCTGTAATAAATTACAATACAATACATTATGATTCATTCTGTTTTCATGATCTAGCTGAGGCGGGCATTCCCATGCTCAGCTTTATAAATACATTTTGGTACATAGAACAGACGATTGTCTGATGGTAGACTGATAGTTCTAGCGAAACTATCATCCTTTAAGAAGGATGATCATCTGCTGTAATGATGTACATGTCAAATGTCTTTATTTTTCCTAAATATATATATCGCAGCCCGGATGGATGAAACTAGATCCGGGGTCTTCAAACTCGTTCGATCTTCACTCTAAGTACAAGTCGATCTATGTGAGAATTGCGCTGAAGTCGAACATGGAAAGACATCGCTTGATTACCGGTCAATGATGTAAACTGTTAACAAGCGCGAGAGGAATCACCGATAATGATAATGACCCTCAAGGTACTGCAGTACAATTCATGTGGTGTGAATAAAGGACTTGGCGTCGAACACCACGCAAAATCTTCTGGTCGAAGGTCATTGATGTATACCTGTCGCCGGAAGTGAGAAACTTGCCATTGAGGCATGCAAGCTTCAAAGTACTGAAGGGGTTGTTCCTAGATCAATTCCTTGGATAATGAGCTGATGTCAACAAGGAGCGATCCGTCAAAGGAGGGTCTTAATGAATCCCACATCAGTGACACGGAACGGAGCTAATGATTTTAATGGAGGTGAAAACAATATGTGACATATGATTCAGGGTGGCAGTCATGAGTGGATGAAGGATAATGTATGGCAGTGGATGGGACCCGGTTGACTCTTTCTGAACGACTTCTCTTGAACATATGGAGACACTGATGCGATGGATTGGTAGCATTACCCCAAATATGGATGGTATGGCAAGACCATGGTGATGTGACCGGTGAATGAAACAACCCAACCCGAATGTGATACGGAGGAAAAGTGTCATGTTCAAGAGCGACCTGCTACCATCAAAGTTTTCTTGATTTTTCCCAATTTTTCCCCAGTCATTGCTGACCAGTACCTCTTTATTTTTGTCAAGCTTGAGGAGGATAACATATGCTTGTTCTATAACCTGCCCTTCGGGCAAGCCCATCGCTATGTTTTAACGAGCTTAGCGATAGTGAAACTCATTCTCGTTTAAAGACAAGTTTGTTGCTATTTAATAATTTTAACGAGTCTAACGACAAGGATAACTCGGTCCTTTTCATTTTTAGAGAGTCTGAAAAGATACATAAAGTTAACTCCAAAATTCCTTTTTCGTCATCTAATCCCTTAAGTCCGAAAAAGTATAAAACAATACAGAAGGGATGAGTTTTCGATAACTTTAACGAGCCGAATAAAACAAGCGCTCGACCTTTTTGTGCAATAATCCCTCAAGTCCAAAAAGATTAAAATCTAGAGGAGGGATAGCTCTTCCGGTCCTTTAACGAGCTGGAAGGCCAAAACTCGGCAATCTTTTCATATTTTACGAGTCAGTTGAAAAGAGCTTAAAGTAGACTTGTCTTTTGAGGAACGAGTGATAAACAGGGATAGCAACTGATTCCAGGTACAGGTTGGAATTTTCCAATCACGGCAGTGTCACAAGGATGGCTAGATGAAATCACTCTTCGCAGCTGTTCCTCAAAATGGGTAAACAATCATATGGAGGTGAACGATCGGCCAAATGAAAATGGAGGTGGCAGGTGCAAACACGACCAAGGCTTTTTATGGCTGATAAATTTACGATCACAGTGGTTATTTACCGGGATAGGTTCATTTTTTAGTTAAAAATGAGCTTAAACACTGGAGGAAACATTGCTCACTGCTTATATTTATTTTTTAACGAGCATGAAGACCGCATTAAAACTGTTCGGATCATGCATTTATTTTTTAACGAGCATGAACTTTATGCTAAAACTGCTCGATTACCCAGTCATAAGATAAGAGTGTCTCATGAAAGATCCCATTTTTTATAGAGCTTGCACCTTACCAAAGCTATGCTCACTCTCCTTTCTTTATGCAAGTTCGAAAACGGCTAATCCTACGAGTTTAAAGGGTTAGACCTACAGGTTTAAAGGGAGGACCTAAAAATTTAAAAAAATAAATAGTCGCCCCTTGCTTGCACTCCAAAAGGTTTGCATGCCCCCAGGTATAAAACAAAGTTTCAAGGTTACCTCTACTTCAATTCCATCGAAACTTTCGTTTCACCGGGAGAAGCTTACCTCTTTCAGGTTACCCAAAGATTGTCTCGTTAATCTTTCAAACAAAACACTTCCTCGGCAATGTCTACCGAAATAGACAGAGGTGAGTGACAACCCCCGCCCTCTCACATAACTTTGACAAAAGAATCTTATTCCAGAACAACCCCTCTTCCATCCACGGACGGGGTATGGACTAGTCATATTCTCCCGCGGAAACCTGCCCTATACCCAAAGTTTCCCTGCCGAAGCAGGCCAGGATGCATGCCCCCTGGGTTCCAGTCATATCCTCCCGGATTACTCGCGCTCATCAGGAGGACGGACCGTGGGTTGAGACACTTCTTGCATGAATAGACCATTTAGGGATGGCACATGACTATTTGCGATGTGTGATCTGGGAAACGAAAGTTGGTCCACGAGCTTGACCATTCTTCCTTCATGCGGAAAACACATTACTCTAAAGAGTGAGGAGACTACAGCTCCCATGCAATATATATAGTCTCGTCCAAGGAGTAGGTTATAATCCAAGGGTCCTTGAACGACCATCACGTTCATTTGAACGGTCTTCCCTTTCAACGTTATAGGCACATTGGGGAGGATCCCTAAAGGTCGACTGGTTCCTTTATCAAAACCTGATAGATTTCTCATCTCAGGTAAAAGCGCCGGCGAACCAAGCGCTTTCCAAGCAATAGAGGAAAGGATACTCACAGATGCCCCCTCATCAATGATAGTGCCAGCCATTACCATTCTGTATATTTGACAAATAATTTTGAATGGCACACTGGCTGGCAACCGGGGTCTGCCTAGTTGGTTCCAATCAAAGGACACAACCAGGTTGCTTGGTGGTGGGACCAAATATACGGCCGGATAGCGCTCTGATCAACTTCCTTCCTGCGACAAAGGAATGGTGGCGTTGCCCCCTTGATCATCAGAGCTAGTGCTGATGAAGAGAACCTGGATGGTGTCGTCTGTATTCTCCTCTATGATGGTGTCATTCGAAGATGGAGCCTCTGAAGGCAAAACCGGGTCAACTGCCGTATCAACCTTTTGACTTTCGTCAGGCATGGATCCAGACGGTTCTACTTCAATGACAGGTGCTTCGACTGACCATCTAAGTGGCTCAGCCGTATTCTGAACTAGTGAGGGACTTGGCAGGAGTCTTTGATATCCAGGAGGAAGATTCGCTCGTAAAATCGGGCGATCTTCCAGAACTCTTTTTGCCTCGTCTAAGAAGGGACAACGGTGGATGGCGTGATCGCCTTCACACAGTCTGCAGGGAAATTTAACTTTCCCATTCTGTCCTGGAGCTTCACTCCCACTAGTTGACGGTGAGCAGTCGACATGGCTATCAGAGGTCGATGCTCCCGAATTGTGCAAACGGGGGGACCAGTCTCTTAGTATCCGTGGGATACAGGGACAATCTCTATGGAAGTGGTCTCCCCTGCATATGATGCATGGCGATTTAGGCCTTACAAGTGCGGTGTGTGGATTTTTGTTAGATGACATTTGCTTGCCCCCAGTCGCCTTAGGCTCCTTCTTCTTCTTTTCTTTCTTCTTCTTCTCCTTCTTCTCCTTAGGAACCCGATTTTTTGATCGACCAGTTCCGTCAAGCGAAGAGGAAGGAGGGGAGGAAGATGAAGTGGAAGGCTGGGAGGCACCTCTTGTCTGATCTAACTATTGACTCGAATGTTCAGGAGTGGTGGTATTCTGAACGACATTGGTTGAAAAGAGCCAAACTGGTAGGCCAATTGTCAGCCCTGGAAGCGACAATGTGGCCATGTGGGGCGCACCAACATCTCCCCAAGAGGAGAAGGGACTAGGATTTCCACCCAAGGGAACTCCTTGGTTGGTGTGCTCCATCTTTTCAACCTAAAGATCAACGCAAGATTAAAGGGTGATTGTTCCGTTTAAAATAAATTGTTAACGATGCTTTTAGACACAACTTTCTTTTTCAATTTTAAAGAGTCGAGAAAAAGCTAAAGATGACTCTAGTCTCCTTCGATGTTTTAACGAGCCCAAAGTGACAAATGCTCGGATGGACTTTTTCTGTTATAGAGTCTGAAAAAGGCCAAAAGGAACTGCTCTAGAGATCTAGGCAGAGGGTGTGCCAAACCTTTCGCAAAACCACAGAATACGTTTTACGGTACGGGTGGTCGATCTTCGTGAATGTTGTGTTCACTGCATTGCGATCAGTAGGGCGGCCGACACGGCTTCCTAAGGATAAAAGATATATGCCTATAGGGGTCTCCCAATATATACGCGACGGTACGTGGGAGCACAATCCGTATTAGTGCCACCGACTCTCAGGAGGAATCACCCACCTTCTTCGAGATCGACAGTCACTATGTTTAACGACGCCGGAACACGTCTCTAGCCTAGACCTCTATGTTGTGCGTTATGTTACAAAGCATTGTTAGGTTCATTCAGTTTATTTTAGGTTGATCTTTTTAAAGTTTTCCTTTCAAGGTTCACCACGAGATGTATGATACAAATTCCTAAATGCAGTCTAAGATGATAAGCAAGCTTTACAATCTTTCAACTTTGAAAATCCTAGCTACTAAGGGAAAAGAGAGCGACTATCTTTTCTCAAAGAGCAATCAGCACACTCTAATGCACTTTCCCTAAATCCGACATGCAAACTTATCAAATGCAAAATGCACAATGCAGGTGTTTGTTTTCACTTTCTTAGTATAAATGCCTACAAAGAAAGCTTTTTGCACAACTTTGAATTTGCTTTTACAATGATCAAAATAAACAAGTTCTCTTTCTTCGAAATCAACAAGGGTAGAAGAGATTACAATCACTTTGCAATTTTCAGAATAAAGACTTGTTTTTGATACTTTGAAAAGACAAATTCAAACCAATAAGCAAAAGTAAAACTATGATCAATCTGAACAAACAGCCAATGAACTCTCTTCTAAGATCAATCTCAATCAGATCTGAATCAAAGGCTACAGAAAGACTACTTTACTCATGCAAAGGAAGACTGTAAATGATGCCACAAACACATAAAAACATTCACAATATTTTTGTACAAAAATTGGGGTGGAATTCAGGCAAAGAAAAGGGTTATCAGGCTAGCACCTATGCTGGTTAAAGGCTGCAAAAACAAAGATCAAAACAGGGAAAAAAGGACAAAGAACCCCAGCTGCACAAGGCCACACTGGTTCAGCGCAGGTAGCCCCTTCGGGACCTGCGTTGAAATGCAGACTGCCTTCACAGTGTCTGCGCTGAAAGGGAAAACTCTCGTTTCCCTTGGTTTCTGGGTCACAAAATGCTCAAAAATACACTGTTTTAGGCCAAATCAGAAACACAAGCAAGGTATAAACAAAGGGATGCTTTGATAGGGTACTAAAGACTATCACAAGGATCAATCAAATCGTTTGTGGATCTAGTTTAAATCATAGACAAGTCCAACATACTGGATCAAAGCAGCAACTTTTACTTTGCATCCGGGAAAGATGCAGTTCAATAGTAGCTGTCAAGTCTATGAAGTAAACAAATGACAGAAACACAAATGAAATGAATAAACAAGTTCTCCCCAGTGGAGTCGCCAATTTGTTGTGGGGAAAAATGCCTATTTAGGACGATCCTATCCACCTAAGGTGTGACAGCGCCTTAGCAACAAACGAATACAGCTATCATGATTTCTTCCTTTATGAAATATGAAAGAGAGGAGATCGGCAGACTTACCGTTATCTTTTGGTTGTCCCTCAAACTAGATCCTCTTCTCTTTGTGTGTCCACAGCTACTTGCCTCCTCGCTCGATCAAGAGAACAGCTACTTGAATCCCACGAGATCACAAGAGAACAGCTACCTGTGACAAGAGAACAGCTACTTGCAATAAGAGAAGAACACAATACAAAGACAAATATACATATTCATAAATGATTCAAGATCAGAAGTAAATTAAATATACTAATGCAATCATACAAAATACACCAGCATATAGGAAAGAATCAAGATAGCTTTATTGAAAGTAACAGGGTTCAGGAAGAGATACAACCCATAGGGCTCCAACCTAGCATCTCCTTCCCAGCAGAATGGAATTCCTTCTTCAGCTCCTTTCAAAGCATAACACACCCAATATTTCTAGCCACAAACCAATAGCAATTCTTTGCAAATACTAAATTCCAGCCTCCCCAGACCTCATGAGAGAGATCTATATATAGGAGTTTTGGAGAAAGGATGAGTCAGCTTGAGGCTGGTATGAAGCTGACTAGTGTCCTATCCCACTTCAGTTCTTGAGTCCACTTAGAGGTTCTTGCTTCCACTTGGAGATTTGGAACCTCTTACTCATCACCAGTCGAATTCCCTGATCCAAGTGTCATTTTGGAAGCTTCCTGGGCATTGACACCTTGAGGAATGACTCTGCCACTTGTCCAAACTCGCTCAACGTCGGTAGCCTTCTTTGCAGTTGACATTCAACGCAGGTAGACAGTGGAGCAGTTGACATTCAGCGCAGATGCTCAGTGGAGCAGTTGACATGATCCAGAATTCCCTTGTTTTTGAGTGTTTTCAGGTGGAGAACTTTTGTGAATTGCTATGGTTACTTGGCCTTGTTCCTCTAGGGGTAGGAACAACATGTTTAGGGACTTTGGATCCCTTGATTATTGACATTTCATGCTCAGTGATGCAAGGCACAAAGATGTCTATAACATTGAGGGCAATATCCTTTCTAGATTTGGCTGCCCCGAGAAGATCATTACTGACAATGCCGCTGCTTTTAAATCCAAAAAAATGATCAATTTTTGCCATAAATTTCACATCACCTTGGGGCAATCCACAGCCTATTACCCCCAAGGTAATGGCTTGGCTGAGTCATATAATAAGAGCCTGATTAATATCATAAAGAAAGTTCTTGAAGAAAACAAGAAGAACTGGCATAGAAAGCTCACAAATGCCCTATGGGTAGACAGACTTTCAACAAAGAAATCCATTGGGATGAGCCCTTATGAGCTAGTATATGGCATGGAAGCCATATTTCCTTCATCTTTGGGCATCCCTACTATCAAACTGTTACAGAAGATTCAGGCTGAACCAAATGACATTCAACGAAGAATCAATCAGACCATCCATCTTCAGCAAACCAGAGAGCAAGTCTATGACAGAGCTCAAATATTGCAAGAAAAGCTCAAAAAGATGTTTGATAAGAGAGCTAAGGCTGAGGATTTCTACATTGGCGACAAAGTTCTAAGGTGGGATTCATGAAGAGAAGACAAGGGAAAACATGCAAAGTTTGATTTTTTATGGAAAGGGACATTCATTATTTCTACTGTTCAGGGGAATAACACATATTTTCTCAAATCTATAGAGGGCAGCACTGCTGAAGAAGGCCCTGTTAATGGCCGAATGTTAAAACATTACCATGATCCCTTTTAAAGGGATACAATGCAGCTCTGTACATATTTCTTTGTAGATTGATATGTGTATATATCAGCACTTTGTTTTTATTTTTTGTATAAGCAGTCTGAGGGTTAGAGAAGCAGTAGCAAAGTTTGCGAAGACATAGTTAATGCAAGAATTCCTTTTTTCTTAGGCTCTATCTCTGCATTAATCTCAGCAAAACAACAAGAGTAGCACTGTCATATCACAGAAATTCATGGTAAAAGAAAAACAGTGTGCAGCTTACAGTCTTTAGTCAAACAGTATCAATAGGAGAGGAGCAATCTTTTAGCAACTGTTTCTAGACCAGAGCCAAAAGAAACACATCAGTTTTGGATCTATTTTCAAAGATAATGCTCAAGCAACATTGTATATAATATCAAGCACGCAGAAGAAAGCAGGCAGTGCTATGTATTTCACATTATTTCAGTTAAGGAGAGGGCTACTCATATTTCAAAATTTCACACTTCTAGCAGCCAATACAAAGAAAAGTTTCAGTCTACAGCAACCATAGAAGATCAAGGCAGTCTGACCTGCTGTTCTTGGCTTTTCACAAGGAAAAGCCATCCCCAAGTGGAGCCACTGTTAGCCTCCTGTTGCAACAGGTGTTCATCTTTCATGATTGACAGTTTTACATGCCAAATATGTCATACTTTGCATCCTACAATGCTCCATATTTCCAGAAAGAGGCCGAAGAAGGGACCATGAGAGTGTGCCAATCTAAATGCCACTATTGTATTCCAATTTTGATGACTTAACCATTTTTGAAGAATGTTCTGTAAAAGGGAAGGCCAAACAGCTTAATCTTGGTTTCCCTAGGTTTCAATTTCTTGCTTTAGAAATAGAGAATGAATATCTGTCCAAACAGTTTAATATTGGCAGATTTGTAGATAGGTAGAGAATCAAAGGAGCCCAACTGCTTAATTTGGGCCCTTGGCAGAAATAAGTGTAGATTTAGATAGGAGGGCAGTCAAAAGAAAAATTGTAAATCAGGGTCTGCAAGTCTAAGTGCACCCAAACCAAAAGAAGAAAAAATGTTAGGTAGGTAGGCTGGGTAGGTAGTTTTGAGGTTGCAGGATGTTGATATGTGATCAATTTTGTGTTTCAAAGTGATATTTTACTTCATATCACAATGTAAGGCAGTTTTTATTTGGAGGTGCTCAAGCTGGATACCTCTAACTCTCCTTCTTCTTATTTCCCAAATCACTCACTAATTTCCCTAAAGAGGTCAAGATCTGCTTGATTCCTCTTAGTTTCATCATTTTCAATATCATTTGCCTGGTGAAGATTTTCTTCACTCAAGGATTTCTATTCTTCCTCTATGAGTCACTTTTCCCCCTTTGATAGCCTAAGATCCACATACTTAGTGCTTTCTTGTCATTTCCATATTAACCACTAACTCTATTATGTAGCTCCCTAAATTATTTCCCTATCCCCTACTATGCAAAAAATATATAAAATCCCAAAAATATTAAATAAACCTCCCCTTGGCACTATAGCAATATTCTTCTAAAGTACGGGAGGCAGTAGTCCATCTGGGGCTCCTGCTAACCCATCCGTGTCCTAACTGGAGTTAGTCTGACACCTGGTCATGCTAACAACCATTCCCCCTTAACCATAACCCTACAGCATCCATATTCCACCCTTATCCCAAAGTTTTACATGTAAATATCTACCCTGCGTGCTCAAACCATGAAAAACCCACAAAACCAAAGTTCAAAACCCCCCTCTGCGATATATTAAGATTCGAATATTCGCGCGGGCCCCTGGCTTTAATCTTCCGCTGCCCTGTCCATCCTGCCAACCGTCCGATTCGCCCACGCCATAGATCTACGGTGGGCGGGTCTTCTCATCTCCGAAGCCGCCGAGTGTTAACACCTGGGAGATCGGCGGTTTTGCCATCGTACTCCCGCCACGCGTCGCCCTCCCGGCTGTGGCAGAGCCCCCTCTGCCGAAACCACCTACGCAGATAGGCGGTGTGCCCGAAACCGGATACCGCTCTCTCCCCCTTCCTGCGTTAGCATGACGTCACCCTGCCACATCACCATCCCGCGCCGGCCTCCTGCCACCGTGTCCTTGCCACGTCACCTCCTCCGCCGTACCGCCATGTCACCTCCTCCGCCATACTACCACGTCACCTGGCCGTACCGTTGACATCATCTGCTGATGTCATCCTGCCATTTCACCGCCACACTGCGACTCACTGCTGACATCATGCTGATGTCATTGTCACAAAGTGCAAAAGGCGCAAATCGCAGCCTAGGAAGCCCAGAATCAAAATCTGAGGCAATTTTTCATGCGCGATTAGCGCCTAGTGCTAATCGCGCATGGCTATGGGAAATAGGCCAAAATGGAAAGCCCCTTCGTGACTCGGCCTCCAGCACGCCCGAAAGGCTCAAAGTGACCAGATTTTCTTCGCGAAGCATTCAGAAAGGGGCGAACACAGTCTTTAAAGCAACAGAGGACCGAACAGCTGCCATGAAAGGTCGCTGGGATAGTCTAAAGCACTCAGAAGACATTAAAGAGGCTAGGTTCAACGCCAAAGAGTATCAGGAAGCGGCAAAGAGTATCAGTTCAGCAACATCAAAGCAGGTGAAAATTAAAAACCTTCATCAAAGTCAGCAAAGCAGTTAAGGCCATTTAAAATCCTATCTGGTCGGGATTAGTGCACATTAATGCTAGCAAACAACAGCAAAACCAAGTTAGAGGTGGAGATAAAAGACAAATCACAGTTATTACAGGAGGACTGCACCAAGCCACCCAGGACAAACATTAACTCAGTTTGATACAGCTACCCTCAGCGCAGCTCAAAGATATTTTCATGCATTTATTTCTGGATAAGATTAGGTTAAAGTAATCATTTTCTTTCAGACCTGTTTAGGTCGGTTGTAATAGATTAATTTTTAGATTATTTTCCCTATTTATACCGACCCTCTGTATTGTTTAAAGGGTTGGTTGGTTGATAATCTTCATTAGAGACTCGCACTGGATATCTGAGATGTTTTACTTAATCAAAGATTGTTGAAAATCTTTGGAGGAATGACTGTCTGCTCTGTGTCTAATGGTTTGAAGAATTGAATGCGGAATTCTTGTGCTGCAATATGAATCAATAAGTTTTCCTTACCTCTATTATTTCGATTTCACATATGCTCAAGTCACAGAACAAAGGATTGGTTTAGAATTTGCTTAGCTGCACTCTATGCTCAGTTTCTGTGGCTTCTTAATGTTTTCATCTTGAATTAGGCATAAATATGAATTCTGTTATGGCTCATGTTTGACCTATTTCACATATGAATGACTGTTATCTAGGAATTCTTAACTGCTCCTAGATAGGGCTCATTTGTCTTCTCTCTGCTAACTTGAATGAGAGATTCTTAATTGCCCCTCATTCCTTAGCCTTTAATCCATCTCTTTTACCTTGAATGATTGTTTCATATGCAGCTAGCTTGCTCCATATTCCTTCTTGTGACCAAGAAAACGCACCAGCAGTCCTACTCCTTGACTCCACGCCCAATGGTTCTAAAACTTTCATGCTATCCCTGCCTCTTTACTTGAAAGCATCATCCTTCCCACCAAAAATCAAAACAAAACCCCTTGAACTCAATAACTAGCCTAAAAACCTTATCAACAAAGCTAAATCAGAAAGAGAGAGCCCTCTCTGATTGCAGGTGGGCTAGAACCTGCAGTCCAAAGATTGGTCTGTGGTTACCTCGGCCGTATCCTTTTGAGCTGACCAGAAGGACAACCTGAGTGATAACAGATATATCAAGAAGAAAAAGGTAATAGTCCTGATTGATTTGAGTGGTACCCATAATTTTATTCATTGTATGATAGCCAAGGATTTGAATTGCTTTCTATATATAATACCAAAGTATCAATTGTGGTTGTAGATGGGGGAACTATAAATTGGTTATGAAAGTGCCATAATATCAATCTAACCATGGGGGAATATGTATTGAATAACCAAATTCTTACCATTCCAATGAGCAATGTTGATGTTATATTAGGAGTCTAATGGTTACAATCTTTGGGGGGCATAACTTTTAATTTTCAAGAACTTTTCTTGAATTTTTTTATGGGAAGGAAAGGAAATTGAATTAAGAGGTGTCATATGGAAACCTGGGAATATAATCATCTTTAATGACATGAAAACTCTTTTGAAGAAGGAACAAATAGGGGCAATTTCATAATTAAGCTCACTAGATGTTCAATCATCTAAGTCATCCATTTCTCCAAATCTCCAAAGAGTGCTTGACAATTAGTCCAAGGTATTTGAGACTCCCAAAGGTCTCACAACTATTCACAATCATGATCATGCTATTCACTTGATTCCAAGAAGTCTTCCTCCAAACATTAGACCTTACAGATATCCCTATTCCCATAAGAGTTAAATTGAACATATGGTTGTAGACATGCTAGAGGAAGGTATAATTCAACCTATCCAAAGTTATTACTCTTCTCCAGTAGTATTGGTGCACAAGAAGGATGGATCATGGTGTATTTGTTTGGAATATAGAGAGCTCAACAAGCTCAATATTAAAGATAAATTTCCCATTCATGTCATTGATGAATTATTGGATGAATTACATGGAGAAATTTACTTCACCAACTTGTATCTTCATTAAGGATATCATCAAATTATAATGAAGACAGAAGACATTCCATTTAGAACTCATGAAGGTCATTATGAATTTTTATCATGCCTTTTGGCCTTACTAATGCACCTTCCAAATTTCAAGGTTTGATGAATTCCGCTTTCAAACCCTTCGAAAATTTTTGTTAGTATCTTTTGATGATACACTAATCTACAACAAGTCTTGGAAAGATCATGTTCAACATGTTGACAGGGTGCTCAAACTTTTGGAGGAGAAACAATTGCATGCAAAACCATCCAAATGTTTTTTTGAGGTATTTGAGGTCAAATATTTGGGTCATATTGTATCTCATGAGGGTGTTAAGGTAGACCGTAACAAAATCAACGTTGTCAAGGAATGGAAAATCCCAACAACCTTAAGGCATATTCAAGGATTTCTTGGGTTGAGAGGGTATTATCGCAAGTTTGTTAAGAATTATGGGAAAATATCAGTACCTCTAACAACATTACTAATAAAAGATGCATTTTCTTGGACTCTAGAATCAACTGAGACCTTTTAACATCTTAAAGAAGATATGTGTCAAGCCCCAGTCTTAGCTACACATGACTTCACAAAAACATATATTGTCAAATGTGATGCCTCAGGAAATGACATTGGTGTTGTTTTAATGCAAGAAGGAAGACCCATTGCTTTTGAAATTCATCCAATCAATGGAAAGAATTTACGCAAACCTATTTATGAGAAGGAAATGTTGGAAATACTAGATGCCTTGAAGCAATGGCACCCTTACCTAATGGGAATAAAATTCAAGGTAAAAAAAAACATTATAGTCTTTTTTTTTTTTTTCCCAGCTGGTTCACGGGCCCTGGTCAGTTGATCTACTACTCCAGGTTCGATAAATCTGGGTGGACCCCACCCGAAGGGGGTCCACCCCCTCGGTCACCACAGACCTAACCCCAAGAGCTTTCGGGTTTCGACCGTGTGACCTCCCATTGGCGAGGCCCCGACTTGACCGATTGAGCTAACCCTTGGGGATCTTATTTTATAGTCTTAAATACTTCATGGAACAAATATTATCTTAAAAGAACAGCAAAAATGTGACACAAATATGTCGATTATGACTTTGAATTCTTCTACAAAAAGGGGAAGAAAAATGTTGTTACAAATACATTCTCTAGAAGGGATGAGGATGTGTATACATTGTTGATCTGTGCCATTTCTATTATCCAACCTAATTGGATAACTAAATTAAGTTATGAATGGAAGAATGATGAAGAGGTGTGGACACTCATTCAAAATTTGCAGCAAGATCCCAGTGCATCCAATACATTTATTTGTAAAAATGATTCATTGTGTTAAAAAGATCACTTATATCTATGTAACAACTCCCAACTCAAACAAAAGGTTATTTTGGAATTGCATACCTCTCCTATAGGAGGCCACTCAGGATTTTAAAAAACTCACAACAGGGTCAAGAAGGAATTTTTTTGGGATGGCCTTAAATATGATGTTCAAAAGTTTGTGGTAGAATGTTTTGTTTGCCAACAAAATAAAGTCAGTACGATTAAGACCATAGGTATTTTACAACCATTAGCCATTCCAAGTCAGCATTGGGAGTAGGACTCAATAGATTTTATCACAAGTCTACCCAAGTCCAAAGGAAAAAGTGTCATCATGGTGGTAGTTGATACACTTACTGAGTATCCACACTTTTGTGTATTATCTCATCCTTTCAAATCTAGTACAATTGCTACTGCATTTGTGGAAACAATTCAAAAGCTACATGGAAACCCAAACATTAGTGTAAGTGGTAGGGATCCCATTTTCACTGGAAAATTTTCAATAGAATTATTTCCTTGTCTTGGTACTCAATTGGCTCATAGATCATCTTATCATCACCAATCTGATGGGAAAACTGAGATAGTGAACAAATGTTTGGAAATATATCTTCATTTCTTTGTATTTGATAAACAAACACATTGGGTCAAGTGGTTACCTCTAGAATAATGGTAGTATAACACTTCATTCCATACCATAACAAAAATGATCCCATTTATGGCACTTTGTCGATATCATTCACTATCCATCAAATTGTCTCTAAGATACAATTCTAAGTTTCAAGCAATGGAAGATCACATCGAGCATCAATAATAAGTTCTCCAACTCTTAATGGATAACCTAACTTTGGCACAAAATCGAATGAAACAACAAGTAGATCAACATCGTAGTGAAAGAAGTGTTGGCATGGGAGATTGGGTATTTTTATGGCTACAACCATACAAATAAATGCCCCTAAAGAAATCTAAGAAGGATATCAAAATATCATCCAAGTACTATGAACCTTACAAGGTGTTGCAAAAGATTGGTACTATGGAATACAAATTAAAGTTGCCTGCATATTCAAACTACATTTCCAGAACTTGACAAAGAAGGGAAAATCATATTAGGCCCTAAAGCAATCATGGAAACAAGAGTCCAGTAGCTATGAAATTGATCAATTTCAGAGTATCTCATTAAGTGGAAGAACTTACCCAAGGATGAGTATTTTATACAAAAGATTCCAGAACTACTCAATTGTTGAGGACAACACGTTTTTGAAGGAGAGGGGCATGTTAGATCCCTATAATACTAGTGTATCCCCTATATTGTTATTGTTTTACCCCATAGAAGCCGACTATTGTTATTGTTTTTCACTTACATTATTTTTTTTATGTAGGCCCTAATTATATTTTAACCCTTTAGACTTCTATATATATTAAGTAGGTCTTGTCATTTGAATCATCCAAGAATTATTCATTTATGTGATGTAAAAGGAGGTTTCCCCCTCAAAGTGTCTTACTATCAAGTTGTTTATCTATCTTTGATTAAAACTTGACTAAACTAAGAAGGGGGGGTGAATCAATTTAGTACATTCATGGAAAATATTTTTATTTTCTTTAAAATCATTAACTGAACCATTAAATGATAAGATTGATACATAATGACTAGCATATTTAATATGCAAACAACAAGTAATAAGTAAACCAAAAACATCACATCAGCACATAAAAGAAACACATATGGACACCAGATATAAGTGGAAACCCATATAGGGAGAAAACCACGATTTTGTTATTGTTGTGATCCAAAGGCAAGATCCTACTCGCTTATTACATATTCTTTTTTGTAGGCTCCAACCTACAAGAGGCCACTACCTCAATCTTTCTGCAAGCTACAACATGCAAGGAAGCTCCAACTCCAATTAGTTTTCTAGAGGCTCCTAACTAAACAAGATCCAACCTATCATTTATCAAGCTGCAATTTGAAAGGAAACTGCAATCCCTTAATACATAAGGAAAACAATGTGTTGGTTACCTGGTTTATAAATCTGCATACCTCAATCTTTGTATTTATTTCTCCTCCTCCTCAAATATACTTCAAATCAACTCTTCTATGTGCTAGGTAATTAACGAAGAACACCTCAATCAACTCTCACACATTATTTAATTCTCTAACAACTTTTCCCTCCAAAATCACATATTTTATAAAGATAGTTTGTTGGTTATTTGTATTTCACATAAGAATATAAAGTGAACAAGCTTGAATCTTTTCCTTCCTCTCATTCATTTCCGAGTTCTTCATATTTTAAATATTAGAACATAAATAAGTGCTCCACCAAATATTATTTCAGCCATCTATAATGATTAGGTACACCAATATCAACATAATGCCAAAAGCAACATTATAACATCACAAAACATGCACACGGTGCAAGAACTCTCCAATTAGCACTCTATAATATCCTTTACGCTAAAAAAAGGATTGCAAAGTTAACCACATACTAAATTCTTTCTAATCTTAGGCTAGTTATGAGGATCAAAAGAGCAAGTTGATTTCAATGTTTTGTAGGTAGGTGGGAGAAGACACATCCATTGGGCATGGAATGACACTTTGCTAATGGTTTCAAGTGAATAAGGGATGATGAGGTGATTCAGGCAGGGGAAAGATAAGAAATTTTCTTGTATTTTAAATTGATTCATTGTAGATAGGGCGAATGAAGACTTGTGAGGATGACACTAGAGCATCAGATTACAAGATGAATTCTAAATGTCATAAGAGGAAAACATAGATTGTTCAACTAACATAAAATAGAGCACAACAAGTAGTGAATTCTGAGATATTTTCTTGTTAAGCCAAACATGAAGACATGTATTAAAGCATGAAACTGACAATAAATTATTCACAATACAGAAAAACACATTACCAACAAGGTCTGACACATGAATCCCTATTAAACCACTCCAACCTTCTTCTATTCACTTGAAAAATTGATTGAGAGTACAAACACAGTCTTCTTTCCACACATTGACTAATCCCCCTTCTCTATCGAATTTACACAATATATACATAAAAAACCATGAGTTCCACCTAATGGAATTGAATTTCCCAAAGATAAATAAGTTTTCCACCTATGAAAGGGAATATAGAACTGTTTACATAATTGTAGGAACTGCCTACCTACTAGTATCTCCAACCAAATCCACAATAAAATTATTAATGACTACATCAAAATAAGTTTTTCAAACCCTCAAGAACCAAAATAAATCTATTACAATCATTAAAATTGGTTTCAGAAGGCTGGAAGTCGAATTTGTTGGTCAAAATGTTTGACTGTCCAAAAACACAGTGCAAACGCGCAACACACTTGTGCAGCGAACCCTGTGATTGGTATTTTTTTAATATCTCCTAAATGGTGAATCCAATTGAGATGATTGTTTTTATTAGGTTAATATCATCATAATGGTTCTCCACAAAAAAAATTGAGCTAAATATGACTCACAAATTTCGAGAAAATCTAAAAATGGATGTAGATGATGATGGCCCATTTCTTGAAAACCATGAAGTGCTTAGACCTGAATTTAAGTGGGTTTATTCATCTCACCTCCGTACATTTATTGTAAAAATTTCATGTCAAATGGGTACATGTTTTAAGAGATAAGGTGACAATATGTTAACTTAAGTATAGGGGTTTTACGCAGTGCATTATATTAGATATCATTTTTGGGATTCAACTGCGTTAAGTAAGTCATTCACGTATGACCATTTCCATGAGAGGTAGTCGTAAGTGACTAATTTCTCATGATTTGAATAGTTCACTTAGCACTTATTGCATCGGGTGATGCTCACAAGGGTGAAGAAGTGGGATTGAAACTGGTGAAATAAATCACATAGCGTCAATCATCACTTCCAGGGCTTGCACCCGGTAACCAGGACTTCCTGGGAGGTCACCCATCCCAGATCTCCTCTGGCTCAAGCGTGCTTAACTGTGGAGTTTTCCCCACAATCAAGCCCACTTAGCTTGCTACCCCATTTGCAAAACCTTAGCAAGTATTGTGCCTCATGAACCATTCAAGTAGAGATCCCTTCATTCAGAGGGATCTCTACTTGAATGGTTCTTCTATCAAGAATCTAACACTTGAGTTGGTGCCTTCAACATAAGCCTTTGCAGAATCAACCAAGGCTACTAGATGTCTCCGTACATCTAAAACAATCACCCGTTCTTCCCAGTGTGCAGGTGATGCGTGCTCATCTGAGGTGTGCACTCTACATGTTTGTACAACTCTGTGTTGCGACTCATCAAAAGGTATGTTTTACATCTTTGTCCCCGGATGGTCGCCAAGGAGAATGGTATCCCCTTGTTCACTTGGGACTTGCTCTGCTATTGGAACTGGTGAAGCCTGTGGAGTGACCTTGACTGCTATTGGTATCAGGTCGGTATCTTCATCCTATTCTGGCTAATCCACCTCCATTTCCATTTATTCTATTATTACTTCATCCCATAGAGAAAGTTCCTGTTCCTGTGACTACTCACCCTGTTCCTCATTTCCTATTGGTTCAGAGTCTTCAACCTATATTGGTGTAGTTTTCACTATCTGCGCACCTTGCACTTCCTCCTATTCGTGTTCCTGTTCCTATTCATGTTCATATTGCGCTTCCTTCTCTCTTATGTGCATCTCTTGTTATTCCCTAATATTCCACTGGACTTTGTGCACCATCCTCTCAGTATCTTCCAGCCTTTGCTTTTCTCTCTTTTTTTGCGCAATCCTCCTATCGCGTTGTCGCCTCTTTACGTCTATCTCCAAATCTACCTTTTTCACAAGTGGGTCTTCTGTAAACTTGTAGCTTGCTCCATCTGTGTGCCTTCAACAATCTTTCTTTTTCCTTTGTCTTGCACATGTTTACTACTTACTGCTATTGTTGTTGTTGCTCCTTGCAGTGCTGCTACCTTGAGTGCTGCTAGCCACTCCACTGTAATGTTGACTGGTTCATTGAGCCTAGAGGAGTTGTGACAATATCTCCATGGGTCTTCCTCTGGCCAATGACACACCCCATGGATCCAATGATAGTATACTCTTGCGTAGGGGTCTTTTCATAAACCATGTGGGTCATACAAGTTGAAACTCCTGGTGCCGAACTTAAAATTCTTGAAGTCTTCCAACTCAGCATCTGATTCTTTCAAACTCCCAACCGCATACAACCATATTCACACAGGAAGCATGGGCCATGGTGCTTTCTTCTTCCTGTCCAATCCAGCTGACAACCTTGTCGAGATGTAGTTTGTAACCTCCTGCATGACCAAGTTTTCTGTGGTGAACCCCAACAACACATGCAGAGCTTTCTCTGGGTTGTACATCCCGATGAAGGTTTCCTCGAGTGAGGCATACCAATCTACAATGTTTAGCAATGCCTCCACTGCTGCTGGGGACATGCACGGCGGATCTTGTTAAAAATTAATCGTGTACAAAGGGGCAATGAAATGGTCACATATTCTAGCCATGAATCCTCGGTAGCTGCAATCTGAGAGAAACTTACAATATATGTTCATAAAAATTTCTGAAGGTGTCCATGCCCAACCCATGCCAGGAAACTGTTGATGGGCACAGATTGCATCAAGCAAGTATGTAGACATGAAGAAATTTTCTTGCTAGTCTTGGGCGGACTCTGAGCATTGGAAAGATGCACTTTAAACTAGAGGGCCACGTGTCAAACTAGTAGAATGGTTTTCCTTCATTTTCCAGTCGATCCAACATAGCATCCCAACTTTGCGGGAAGGTTTTTGTACTCCCTTGCCCATACAAGAAACATGCAAAGATGACCAAGAACTGATATGCCTTCCTGAGTATCTTCGTCCTGTATATTTGGTTGGGTTTCGTTTTGAACTTTGCTGGCTCCTTTACCCAACGCTTCAAGATATCTCATGTGTTTGTGCTGTCATTGGGAGCGTAAAATGGTGCATCCATCCTACTCACTGGGAATAATAATGATATATCTCTTGATAATCCTCTGTCCTGAAGGAAGCAAGCCTTGTTCCACTCACACTGCTCATTATCATTATCTTGGGATCAGTATGTGAGACAATCTAGTGGATCACATCTGCACAAGAAAAAAATGAAAACCTGCATGCAACCTTGTATAGTACTGACTTATAGATATTCACATAGACCTGTCTATCCTCCAGATTCTCCTCAAAGATGCCTAAAAATATGGTGTTGATGTATTTCCATGTTATCTTGATATCCTTTTGGATGAACATGTGTGTGTCTATGTACACGAGCAAGCTCATTAACCCTTGTTCAACCACTTCCCTAGCACTTCTCTCAACTGTGTCTTTTGATCCTGCTTTCTTGGCAGCCATTGTACCTATACTGCTGAGAGGTTGATGAACACCTATGATACCTAGAGATAGAGCATAACTCATGGCAAGAAAATATCAGTTGAAAATGAAAAGAAACTTAAGGACTGACATGCAAAAACCTGGTTGATTGTTTGGGAAAATTGCGTAGTTTTTTCTCGAAGAAGCTGGGAGACTGACAACTAAAACTACACAGAGCACTATCCAAGCTTCCAGTGAGCTGAATTTCTACTAAAACTACACAGACCACAGTCTAACTTTGCCTAATGAGGACTGGAACTGCGCAATGCATAGTTTTAGTTAACATGATTGTTGCCCAGGAAAAATGCACTGCGTAATACTAGGGGCCAACTAGGGCACTGTCTCCCAAAATTGTGCAGATCATAGTTTGGGAAGAAAGTGGGAGGCAAGATTCGTGCAATTCTTGGGAGCAATGTAGAGCCTTCCATCCCGGAAATGTGTAGTGCAAGTTGGGCAGGCAAGGTTTGGGCCAAGGCAACTCAGACCTACTGACAGGCGACTGAAAATCACTAAGGATTGAATGCATGTGCAAGGATAGTGTACATATGAGTCAAATAAATGTGCATGTGATTCAAGCGAGTGTGGAAATAAATCAATCGAAAAAACCAAGAAGCTCAAGAAGAAAGTCGCTGAAATAACGACTGTGGGTGCAGAAACTAATGCTTGCAACATTAAGGAAAGGTAATGAAAAACTTGAAACAACACTTCTAAAAGCTAAAATGCATTGAAATTCCAGCAGTTGTTCATTAAAATCAAGGAAACAACACTCATACAAGCTGAAAACTAAAAAGTGACCGAATAAGTGGCAATAGGCATGAAAAGAAAAACTTACCTGGAAAAGTTGCACCGACCATGCCGAAGGTTCCTAGATGTCTCGGGAATGCCAGAGATCCAAGATCGAATGTGAAGAATGAGCTCTAAAGCTTCGATTAAATAGATTTGGTGAAATTAGTGTTTATGACATGCATGCCATAAATCTAGGAAAAAGCGACACTTGGTGGGAAGTTTCTAAAAATGGTTTTTCATGTAACTCCTTATGCTAAAAATAGATCCATAAAATCTAGGGATGCTTTTTTGGTTTTTTCTTTTTTCTTTTTTGGGAAAGGCTATCAGGCATGCAAGGAAGGATTTCACAGTTCTAGAGGGAACTGGATAACCCGCCGACACATGCGATGGACAGTAAATGAGAGAGAGCTTTTGCGTTGTTTCTAGACTGAGGTTCCTTGGCTGACTGGCTAGCTCCTCAAATTTTTCCAGTGCATTGATGCCGGGATGCACTGCGTATTTCGTTAGGGCAGTGAAGCTAGCTAGTTTTGCGCAATTCTAGAGAACAATGCAGCTGGCCTGGATGTTCTGCGCATTTCTGGAAGACAATGCACATGGGTTATTTTCAACTCAATTCTTGGAGACAGTACAACTAGATGAAACTACGCAAATTCCCAGAGTAGTCTCGGCTGGCCTACTATGTGCAATTTCCAGAGTAGGGCTTCATGCCCTTCTTTGCACAATTTCTGAGTGCGAGGCAGTTGTTGGGCTACTCTGCGCATTTCTAGAGAGGAAGGCAAGCTACTCTCTAGATTAGCTTGATAACCGATTGACCGGATGTGGACCAAGTGTTGGGTGTTATTGTGGTTGACTAACGAAACACATCAATTGAACACAAGTAGTGAAATGACATATGAACTCAAATAAACACAAGTACCTGATCAGTGTAGGGTAGTTGTGTTGATTTCGAGGAGGGAGGCTCCAAAACGAGGCAAAGGGAAAATTTTGGAGGGTGGTTGTATCCACTACAAGATTGATGACACACTGGTAGAACTCTAGCTCTCTGTATGGACCTTGTTCGTGAAAAACGAGTCTAGCTCCTCCAGAAGTATTGTTCAATTCTTCGATTGTCATGACTTCAACGCTAAGCTTGAGTTATAGATATAGTTCCTTACCATTCTCTTGATCGGTCAACACACATTCCAAGCCAAGTCAAGTCAGTTGTTTTGATTGGGGATGAGGGGCATATTGTTACACAAGTAATAAAGATGTCAGAGTCTTATTTTCATCTCTAGTGTTGCTAGGCTGCCAGCAGGCTTGGAAAATACCTTGACAGAGTCACGTAGGGACACAAGCATCGCTCTGCTGCCAACGAGCCTAGTCAGTAACCTGGTGGAGTTTCTTTCATCACCTCTCTGCATAGGAAGCCTTTCTCTTCTTTTGCCTTATTGATTCTTTATTTTTTCTATTTTTTCCATTTTCAAAGGACTATTCATATGCACTTATTTATTTCAGAGGCGGAAGAGGGATCCTAACTTATTGAGAGCAGAAGAGGTTGTCCCTTCAGAGAAGTATTTTATATATACCTCTGACACTACTTGTTAAGGTTTTCCCCTTCACCTTACTCTACTTGACTGAGTTGACAAGGGTTAACCCAAAAGAACCAATTAGAGTAGGTGGTACTAGTTAAAGTGAAAGCATTGTGTTTTCACCAAGACTCACTTGAACAAAACATATTTTCCATCAGGGTATCATTGACTGAAGACAACAAGTTCTTTCATAAAGAGAGAGGACAATAGATAACCAAGTGTTGATAGCAGTACAAGTCCTCTTGTACTTTACCTTGCTTGTCTCGAGAGCCACACACAGTTTCATGTGAAACTAAACCTATGGGTGAAAAACAAGCAAACAAACAGAAAGAAAAGGACATAAGTAAATGAAAGAAAAGCAAGAAAACAAAGCAAGAAAACAAGAAATGCAAACAAAATAAACAAAGAAAGCATGCAAACCAAGCAAAACAAGAAATAAAACACTACTCCTACTCCTAAGCTAAATAGTGCATGGGCCAGCTCACGTGAAGTGATATTTCCAATGCAACCATCAGTGCATTGGTTGACCCATGTTGGTGAAGGCATGGTCTACAAGAATGATAAATGTGTAAACTAGAAAACATGAAAGATATAACAGTGAAGACCAACATGCTTTGAGTTTAAAAATATCCACAGAAAAGAAGAGAATAAAAGCACAAAACAAGCATTCTGCAGATGTATCATGGTCATGCTTCACACTACGTGCAGATGACAAACATGTACACTCTTTTGATCGTGAAAAATGATAAAACATCAGGAATAAAGGCAACTTATGCTTAGCAAGAGTGCTCATTGTGTAGGATTCCTCCAATGCATGAGCGATGGAATCATGTGATTCAAGTAGAGGATGTGAATTCTGTTAAGTATATTGATATTTAATGCAAATAGGTGAGTGATGAGGAGCCTTGGGTGTTTCAAAAAATTTCTTATATGGAGTGGAATCGATCTCAAGACAGCGAGGGTCTGACATAACCATCAACTCAGGCTAAAGTACCTCAACAACTTGTGGGGTTTCCACTTCATCAATAGGTAGATCATCGAAGACATGTTGTTTAGAAATATCAATAACGAATGAATCAACATTGTGATCGAATGAAGGAGAAAAGAGATCACAACAACCATGATCAGAAAATTTGATATATTCACTGGAATCCTCATGGTATAATGAATCATTAAGAGGGGTTGATGAGAAGAAATAATGTTCACCCTTTGCATTTTTGAAAATGACAGATGAAATATTGAGTGGATTCTCAAACACAGATGTGTCCTCTCTGCTAATTAATGACAGACTAACATCGGGTGTATTCTGTGAATGATCGGAAGTAAATGCATCTAGGAAGGTATTCTCACATGGAAAATCAATAATGGTAGAATCACCAAAGATGTCAGGAAAAAGCGGATGAGTTTCAAATAGAAGGAGGTCATCATTCTTTGTGCGTTCTTCTTCAAATTCCCACACATATTCATCATAAATGATAGCACAGGTTTGCTTCTCAACACCAACTCCGTCGATAACTTGGTCCTTGTGAACAACAAGTGTGGAGTCTAGAATGAGAGAACACAACACAATACAATCCAGAGGATCAACATAATGCAGGGATGGAGGTTGAGGAACTAAATCCATGTGACAACCAATAGCCTTGTTAGCCAAATCTGCGTAGAGATCAAGAACAGGTGGGGTTGGAGGGTGTGACAGTTCAACAGATGGATGTGCACCTTCTCCCACCTCACACTATGGGGCCAGAGCTATTTGATGAGATGAGGACGTACAGTTACTTGTGATAGCAATTGTGTCCACCTTGGGTTTGGCAGCTCTAACACCGAGGTATGCTGGGAGGGGTTCGAATGATTTTAAGATATGCGGATTCTCATATATTTGAAGAAGATACTGAAATCTTCCATTGTGAAATTCCTAATCAATTTCATCCTCTCGGAATTGATAGGTGAGATTACAAAAATGATTCGAGAATTGTGTGACAGATTCATCAAGAGATTTCTGTAATCGGAGAATTTTTTATTAATTTCTTGATAGTAAAAGTTATGGAAAGCATGAAATAACTCTAAAACAAGGTGACCAAATGAGTGAATGGATATTTCGAGCAGTGTGTTAATCCGTTCCAATGGATGCCCACGAAACGTGAATGCAAACAATGTGAAGATCGCATAATCCTCTCGGGATTTGATGTGATCACATAGATTTGAAAAAGAAAGACTATACTTATCCCAAGTTGTTAAGCCTTCACCTGCATATGTGTTATGTGACAAGAGATTCTAGAACTCCTCTGAGATTTCAAATTCATCTCCATAAGACAAACATCTCGGAGGACGAAGAGTAACATAAGACATGATATATGTGTGAAGATTCAAAACAAATTTCAAGAGCTCATCTTGTCATCTGGCCCTCCTTCTATCGCTAGAAATGTTGACGATGCTGGACTCGCCAACATGTCAAGTGGATCGCCCCAGTAAGAAGTCCTAACTAGACCTCAGACTCTTTGGAGTAGGAGTCCCAGTAGTGGGTAGTAAAGTTATGCCTTGAATGTGATAGTGCATAGAGGTAAGCAAGATATCCTTGTCAGAAGCAAGTGTGTGACCTTGCAGCAAGTCAGGAGATATGAATGGGGGGGTTCTAACACAGAGAGAGGGAAAGAAGTGTATCCCTTAGAAGCCTATAATAGTATGCATCCTGAAAGGAACACATGAGCTTAAATGTTAGGATATTCTGACACACAGGAAATAATTTAGTACAACTTGGTCTAGTGTAAAGTTAGGCAAAGTGTGTTTCTTTAGTATGTATTTTTTGTAACTTACAATCTGACAGTCACGATATGTTCTATAAATGAAGTGATCCAATGGTTCATTCTCTCCTTGGTATTATCAACACTTGATCTATGGTTTAACACACGATTGGGCCATGATATCTATTTAAAGAGCGTGGAGGGTCATTTGTTAGGTGACAGTTCATGAGAGAAGCTTATGTAAATTTTCTTTCTTTTACATTAATAAATTGCCTGAAGTGGTCGCGTTGGCTCAGGACTTGGAATGTTTCCCTCTTTGAGGGTTTTAACCACGTCAATAATACTAGTGTACCAATATGTGATCTGTTTGTGAGAAGTGTCCTTTGGTTTTCTATCTAAGGAACATACCCTATAAATTCCTACATGGTATCACAACTATTCAAGGGTTGCATCCATTGGAGATCCAAATCTGAAGTCGATACAACTGTCATTTTGTAGATCTACTGTTTCTGACCACTTTCGGGCCAAGAGGACTGCTCTATTGTGTTAAGAGCATTTGTTCCAGTGAGGAACCCCTTTCGTTTCATGTGAAAAGGTTTTCGGTAGCCCTAGCTATGTCATTTTTAAAATTTGGAGGTATACAGTCTTTATTTGTAGTTATAATTATTTATCTCTCTATTTATTTCAGTTTATAGTCCTCTATATTTTTCTTATTACTCGATCTATACCTTTTATTTTTGCATATGATCTGCCCTGTGACTCTGTGCGATTTGGACAAATCAGAAAAGAAAAGAGAAAAAAAGGAAGAATAAGAAGAGGATTTTTTTCATGCGTGTGCTCTTTTTCGTTGTGCCCTAGTGTGATCTCAGAAAACCATAAACATTGAGGAAATATATAGTTTCTAGCCAAATCTAACTTTAAACCTCAATACTTGCATTTCTTTTGCGTGTTCATTTTTTGTTTGTGTGGTTTTTTTTTTTATAGGCATAAATAGGTTTTTCAAGCACACACTTCAAAGCATTAGTGGAAAAAAAAAAAAAAAAACCCTTCCGCTTTTCCAAAAATTACTAACCTTTTAAACTAGCTCACTTGGTCCAAAGTTACTTTATGAAAATAAAGGTCTTGAGTTCAAATTTTTCTTTTTGTTAAGTTAATTTTTCAAAAAGCACATGTAACTTAAGTTTTAAAGTTACTTTATGTAAAAGTGTTCTCACCCATTATAAAAAGTGAGTCACTTATAATTATAAATTCTCTTTATCTTTTATTTAAGTTACAGTTTAGTGGATAATTCATAAAGTACAATTGTAAAAGTGACTTTCACTTATTTATAAAAGTGGGTCATATAGTAATTTTTTTTTAAAGCAAGCTAATTAGATTAAGTTTGGAAAGGGGGAGATTTTTTTTTTAAATATAACATTATAATTCACTTCCCAACATTCACATAGTTCGTCGGCATCTTCAACAACTTTTCTTCAAAAAGCCATAACTTCTTCATCTAGGAGTCGTTTCCAGAGCCGTTTTTTTTTTATCGGCCTAATTTTTCGAGATCTTTCCATTGGAACACTTAGTTTCAGTATCTACAACTTCATTTTCTTTTAAAATGGAAATTTCGTGCCTAGTTATTCTTGACAGCACCAACTACTTCCAATGGCTATCCTACATTGTGGATTTACTTAGAAGTAAAGGTCTTTATAGAATAGCCTCAGGCCAAGAGTCTAAACATAAAGATGAAGATAATCAAGCCAAATGACAAAATAAGCAAGATCAAACACGTGGGTTGATAGGGATGTCTATTTCTCTAGACCTTAGATTCCATATTGCAGAAATTGATACCCTCAATGAATCAATGAAACAACTCAATAAAGTTTTTGGAATTAAAAATTAAATTAGATCCCATCAACTTCAAAATGAGTTGCTTACGTTGGACCCCAATAATTTTCTTTCAATTGAAGATTTTTTTCCAAGTTCAAGACCCTTAGACTTCTCTTGGAATGTGTTAAGGTTAAGAAAGAATATGGTGGCCTTATCTATTCCATTCTTACTAAAGTAGGACCAGTCTACTTTGTGTTTATTTCCACCTTCCATTCTACTAGAGAAGCCTTTATTTCTCAAGGACAAGATTATAAGTCCCCCTCTTTTGATGCATTTTGTGATTCTTTAATAATAAAACAAGAAAAACTCTTACATGTTGGTCTTCTTAATATTGGAAATTCTTCTAAGAAATCCTTATCTGCCTAGCAGTAACCAAATTCAAAGAATCATAAGAAGAAACATCCTAAAAAAGAATGGTCTTAAACCAAACAAGGGTCCTAAGCAATTTTAGTCTCAAAATGAAAAAACAATTCAACAAAATGATAGGGCAAATAAAAACGAAGGGAAGAAGACTGATAGACATTGCAACTTTGTAATCGTGATGGCCACTTAGAATCCAAATGCTTTAAGAAAATGGAAGCCTTGGAAACAACCATGAAGAAGCCTAACATCCATTTGGATCACTCTTCAACTTCAACTTCATCTTCAAGAATAACACTTTTTGCATGTGGTTGTCAAGCATCTCAGTCTAGTTATGCACTAAATGTATCTTCTTCTTCTCATTCTCATCAGTGGCTCATTGATTCTAGAGCTTCTTATCACATGGCCAAAAACGAAGCCATGTTTTCTTGTTTAAATGATTGTAACACCAAAAATATTTATGTTGGTGATGATATATATCTTAGTGTTGTAGGGACTAGAACTATTCATCTAGACAATGGTCAATTTGATGATGTATTATGTGTTCCTACCTTATCCTACAACCTTATGTCTATATATCAGATAACTCATTCAGGTGAAGGTAAAATCATTGAATTTTCACCTCATGATGTTGTAATTAAGGAACTAAGAGATCCTAAACATATTTTAGCTGCTGGAATTGCTGATGATTCTACAAGGTTGTATAAGTTTAAAAACTTTGTGTCATCAACTCTTCCCTCTGTATTTGTTGCTCATAATTATGAAGTGATAAAACTTTGGCATGAGAGATTTGGTCACTTAAACTATCGCTCCCTTCAAAATCTATGTAAGGAAAATATGGTGATAGGTCTTCCTATGGTATCTTGTAGAGATGATGTTTGTTCCAGATGTGTACTTGGAAAATATCATCGGGATAGTTTTGAAAAATGTGCCTCTTGGCATGCCTCAACCCCTTTATAGCTTGTGCATAGTGATTTATGGGGTCCACTTCCAGTTGAATTTCATTCTCTGGCTACAAGTATTTCTTAACTTTCATTGATGATTTCTCTAGACGCACTTGGGTATACTTCTTAAAACTCAAGAGTGAAGTACTCAACATGTTCTTGGTCTTTAAGGCTTTTGTTGAGAAACAATTTGGACACCAAATTCTTAAGCTAAGATCTGATAATAGAGGATAATATGTTAACAACAAATTCATCAACTTTTGCATTGAGCATGTAATTCAATTGCAACATACTGTTCCATATACTCCACAACAAAATGGTATAGTTGAAAGGAAGAATCGCACCTTAAAGGAAATGGTTAATTGTATGCTTCAATCTAAAGGACATAGTCTTAATTTTTGGGCACAAGAAATTAACTGTGTAAATTACATAGTAAATCACACTCCTACTAAGGTTTTAAAGAATATCACAATAGAAGAATAATGGAGCTCAATTAAACCAAATGTAAGTCACTTTCATGTTTTTGGAAGTGAAGCATCGGCCCATGTTCCAGATGAGAAACATAAAGCCTTAGAACCTAAGAGTGAAAAATTCATTTTTGTTGGATATTCTGAAGATGTCAAAGGATATAGACTTCTTCAACCTAAATCCAAAAATTTTATCATTAGAAGAGATGTAAAGTTTGCTGATAATATATCGGCCTGCGAGCCTAGTTCAGCGAATGTGCCACCTCTCTCTATCCCTTCTACTTCTAAAAATATTCCTTCTTCAGATGATGCCAGTAAGGATGACAATCCTCCCCCATCTTATTCAGATCCTCCCTCAACTCCTCAGCTTCCAAAATGGGTCCGCACTACTCAGGATGTAGAAGGTGCTCTTGCAGGTGATCCTACAGATCAGTGTTGTACACATTCTCAGTTCAATAGAGCCTCTTATTTATTGGATCAAACTTCAGCGAATTATGATCCTGACAACTTTACAAAAGATTCAGGCCATCCATATTGGGACACAACTATGAATGAAGAATATTGTTCACTATTGGAAAATGATACATGGGACCTTGTTCCTCTTCCAAATGGACAAAAACTTGTTAGATGCAAATGGGTTTACAGAACCAAGTTTAGACTAGATGGAAAAGTTGATAAACATAAAGTTCATCTTGTTGCTAGGGGTTTGTCACAAGTTGAAGGAATTGATTATATTGAAACCTTCTCCCCTATTTCCAAAATGACCTCTATCTGTCTTGTTCTTTCCATTGCTACCTCTTTCAAATGGGAAGTCCATCAGATGAATGTTAAATCTGCCTTCTTGCATGGGGACTTGCATGAAGAAATCTATATGGAACAACCTCATGGCTTTATATAAACTAACTCTAGCCTTGTATGTCATCTTAAGAAATCCCTTTATGGTCTCAAGCAAGCCCCTTGGGCTTGGTATGCCGAAATGGATAGATTTCTTTTAAATACTGGCTTTTCTAGGTATCATTATGACAATACTGTCTACACCAAGAAAGTGGGTAAGTCTCTTATCATTCTTGTTCTTTATGTTGATGATCTTATCCTTACTAGTAGTGATCCAAACCTTATAAACCATGTGAAGTCCACCCTTAAAAAGAAGTTAAAAATGACAGACTAAGGACACTTGCATTATTTTCTTGGTCTTCAAGTCTTACAATCCAAAGAAGGTATTTCCCTTTCCCAGTCCAAGTATGCATGTTATCTTCTACGCCACTTTCACATGGAAGACTGTAATCTAGCCCCTTCTCCCTTTCAGTCTAGAGCCAAACTTTCAGTCAGTTGTACTTCCCCTAAAGTTGATGCTACCTTATACCATCAACTTGTTGGAAAACTTGTGTATCTGACCCATACCCATCCTTGCCTTTCCTTTGTTGTTGGCCTTATTGCTGAGTTTATGAAAAACACACATGAAAGTCATTGGAAAGCAACTAAAAGAATACTTCGTTATGTTCAAGGTACAATTGAGTTTGGGATTCATTACAGTGAAAAACCATCTCCTCTATTGGTTGGTTTCACTGATTCTGATTAGGATGGTGACCCTCATGATCGGAAGTCTACTGCAGGTTATGTATTCACTCTTGGTTCTGGACCTATTACATGGGCTTGCAAGAAATAAAGTGTCATTTCTCTTTCTTCGGTAGAAGCAGAGTATCATGGCACTGTTGAAGCTAGTAAGGAATCCCTGTGGCTTCGTTAGATCCTGTCAGAGTTTGGTTTTCAACAACAACATCCGACTACACTTTGGTGTGATAATCAAAGTGCCATTCAACTATGCAAAGATCCAATCTAACATCAACACAACAAACACATTGAACTACACATGCACTTCATCGGAAAAATAATTCATGACCATGTTCTTGAAGTGTAATATTGTTCAACTGATGATCAAGTTGCATACATCTTTACAAAGGCTCTCATAAAGGCGAAGTTTACTAAACTTCGATTTATGGTTGGAGTTCAGGAAGTTGTCACTAAGAGGGGATAGGCTCTAATGCCTCCTTCCTTCTCCTATTGTGTCATATTTGTATATCCTTCAATCCTATCCCAAGTTGTTCTTAAGGGGGGATGTTAGGATATTCTATCACATAGGAAATAATTAAGTACAACTTGGTCTAGTGTATAGTTAGGTAAAGTGTGTTTCTTTAGTATGTACTTTTTGTAACTTACAATCTGACGGTCATGATATGTTCTAGACATGAAGAGATATGACGGTTCATTCTCCCCTCGGTATTATCGACCCTTGATCTGTGTCTTAACCCCTGATTGGTCCATGATCTCTATTTAAAGAGCATGGAGGGTCCTTTGTTAGGTGACCGTTCATGAGAGAAGCTTATGTAAATATTATTTCTTTTACATTAATAAATTTCCTAAAGTGGTCGTGTTGGCTCAGGCCATGGATTGTTTCCCTCTTTGAGGGTTTTAACCACATCAAGAATATTGGTGTACCGATCTGTGATTTGTTTGTGAGCAGTGTCCTTTGGTGTTCTATCTAAGGAACACACCCTGTAAATTCCTACATGAAAGACATCATAAACAAGAAAGAAGAATAGTCAATGATCCAAAGTGATGCATTAAACCAACAACGCGCTTCTATAAGATTCATACAATCACATACGGAATAGTCCATACATCAATGCGTAAGTAAAACTACATACATTGCTAAAGTAACCAGAATAGTCGAACTACAATAAAAACATATGCATGAAACGTGTTGGCTTTGTTATATTATATAAAGTGAAAGTTCCATCCATACATACAACCATGATAGCCACTAGCCCCAATACTGGAATGTTACAGTCAACACTGCCTTCTCCTCCAAAGGGATGTGCTCACTCTACATGTGGAGAAGCCAAAACTTGTCACAATACTCTCCAAGACCTCTCTAACCAATGCCTAACAAAATATTGGCTCCCAAAATCCCTTTCTATGAGTTATGGGTCTCTATTTATAACAAAGGGTGGGGTGACCCTTAACATTCCCCTTTGTGACTCTTGGACTACCCTTATGACTCTTTACATTACATATGACTATTTGTATTCCACTAATGACACTTGGAATTTCACTTTACATCATGTTTACAAAAATGATACATTTTCCACATATACCCATGTGGGACAAAATTGGCTTGAGTCAACCAGACAAGACAACACTAAGACTCAGATGACTATGGAAAGATGAGCTCATCCACCTTCTCTATGTGATCCTTGGTGATGAATTGATACCATGCTTGATAGTGTGCAATGGTGTCCGTGTATTCTTTGATGAAGTCCTTCTGGAAATGAACTCTTGCCTCCATTTCTTCTGGGTATACTATTTTGAAACCTTGGTACAACTCATCCTGTAACATGTGAAACTTAGTCTTAAGCATGGCTAGACTGGTGATGTACATCTGCATGTTATCTGCACTAACTTTCAAATCTATGTTGGTGGTTGTGAGCATCAACTGATCAAAGTATGCATAGAGCTCTAGTTTGGCTTGGTTCTTCTCTTTAACCTCAATGAGCATACCAATTGATGGGGTGTCATACTTCCTCACAACGACATCCAAACTCTTGTACAACTGTGCATACAAAGCCTTGATACTAGTGATGAACGACGTGAGTTCCTCATAGTTTCGGATCTGAATCCAGATGCATACTTTTTCCAACTCCACATGTGGCTTCATCATCTTATGTAGGTGAAGTAGGGATCCCTTATGCCTCATTTTCCATGTTTGTACATGATCAACTGTGACATGTATGTCTGTGAGTGTTCGCTCTATCTTCATACAACGCTGTTGATGACCATGTAGATGGACAACTGCCTTGTGCATAGTGACGAACCTGTCATACCATACTTCATAAAGTATGGCCATATTCATCTCTACTTTGGCGGATCCTGTTGGCTATTCCTCTCTCAGCTTGGTTGCTTGCAACTCCTTAGCCATGCGCTTATTTTTTGCTATCAAGAATCTAACACTTGAGCTGGTGACTTCGTCATAAGCCTTTGTAGCATCAACCAAGGTGACTAGATGTCTCCATACATATGACATAATTGCCCATTATTCCAAGTGCGCAAGTGATGCATGCTCATCCAGGGTGTGTGCTCTACATGCTTGTACAACTCTGTGTTGTGACTCATCAAAGGTTATGTTGTACATCTCTGTCCTCGGTTGGTCCCCAAGAAGAATGGTATCCCCTTGTTCACTAGGGACTTGCTCTGTTGTTGGATTTTCTGAAGCCTGTGGAGTGACCTCGACTACTATTGGCATGAGGTCGACATCCTGATCCTGTTCTGGGTGCTCTACCTCCATGTCCATCTGTTCTATTATTCGTTCATCCTGTATAGAAAGTTCCTATTCCTATGAATGCTCACCCTATTCCTCATTTGTTGTTGGTTCAAAGTCTTCAACCTGTATTGGTGCAGTTTGCATTGTCTATGTGCCTTTCACTTCCTCCTGTTCTAGTTCCTGTTCCAGTTCCTATTCCTATTCATGTTCATGTTGTGCTTCCTTCTCTCCTCTATGAAACTCTTGTTCTTCCTTGAGCTTCTACTAGACTTCCTACAACATCGTCTCACTGTCTTCCAACCTTTGATTTTCTGTATTTCTTTGCGATCCTCCTATCGCATTGTCACCTCTTTGCATCTATCTCCAAAGCTATCTTTTGCGCAAGTGGGTCTCCCTTAAACTTATAGTTTTTCTTCATCTCTATGCCTTCAGAAATATTCCTCTTGCATTTATCTTGCATAGGTTTGCCACAACTATTGTTGCTCCCTCTGGTGCTGCTACCTTGAGTGCTGCTAGCCACTCCATTGTAATGTTGACCGTTCATTGAGCCTAGAGGAGTTGTAACAATATATTCATGGGTCTTCCTCTGACTAATGACACGTTCTGTGGATCCAAGGATAGTATAATCTCGCACAGTGGTCTCTACATAAACCATGTGGGTCATATGGGTAGAAAGTCCTGGTGCCGAACTTAAACTTCTTGAAGTATTCCACCTCAACATCTGCTTATTTCAAACTCCCAACCACATACAATCCAATTCACGCAGGAAGTGTGGGTCATGGTGCCTTCTTCTTCCTGTGCAATCTAGCTGTCAACCCTATCAAGATGTAGTATGAAACCTCCTGCCAAGGATAATTTTAGGGGCGACTGTTCGCCCTTTGGCGAAATTAAGGGGTTTTAAATGTTTAGTGGGCGAATATTTTGTATCATAGTACATTTTTACAAATCACCTCAAATAGCCCACCTTATTTTAAGGGAGAGGGTAAAAAAGGTAAATTTAGCCCTTGAAATTAGGACTTACAAACTTCCATTCGCCCATTTTCATGAATAGGTTTTATTTAAGTGAATCCTATGGGCCAAATACCATATTTATAAAAGAAGTATGGTAAATTAATAAAAATATAAATAAATGAGAGGTATGGTAAATAAATAAAACATTTTTTATATTTACTCCATAAGTCACCTTATATACATGTAAGGGTGTAAACAAATAAAAATATAAGTAAAGTGGAGGTATGGTAAATAAATAAAACGTCTTTTTATACTTACTCAAAAGGTATGGTAAATAAATAAAAATATAAATAAACTAGACATATCGTAAATAAATAAAACCTCTTTTTATATTTAGTCCATAACCCTCGTTGTATTTATGAAGGCTCAAGAAAGAGGTTTATTTAAGTGAATCCTATGGGCCAAATACCATATTTGTAAAAGAGGTATGGTAAACAAATAAAACATTTTTTTATATTTACTCCATAAGTCACCTTATATTTACGAACACTCAAAAAATGGGTTATATTTAGGTGAAACCTATGGCCAAAATACTATGGGACAAATACCATGGACTAGATTGTTATTAATACCATGCAAAAAACCATTATTAACCCTAATATTAGAATTAATAAAAATAAAAATGGCACATGGTATTGACCCATGGTATTCACCAAAATGGCACATGGTATTGACCCATGGTATTCACCTGGAATGTAGCCTATTTAAATGGGGGAATTAAACCAGCATGTAGCCTATGCTAAGATTCATTAGGACTTTACAAAGTTTTATTATTTAGTGAAAGACTCACCAAGATCTTACAAGATTTTATAATTGAGTAAAATATTCGCCATGCCCGGTGAGAGATTCGCCAAAAAATTATATATACATATTATATTATTGATAAAATCGCCTTCCATTTTTCCTATATACCATGGAGATTCGCCCATTTATTATATTTATAAATTTAGGGGGGGTTCTTAAAATTTTCCCTGCCTCCTGCATGACCAACTTTTTCGTGGCGAACCTTGACAACACATGCAAAGCTTTCTTTGCATTGTACATCCTGATGAAGGTTCCCTCAGGTGAGGTATACCAATCTACAATGTTTAGCAACACCTCCATTGGTGCCTGGGACATGCAGGGCAGATATTGTTCAAAAATCATCATGTATAGAGGGGCGATGAAATGGTCACATATTCTATCCATGACTCCTTGGTAGCTACAATATGAGAGCAACTTGCAATATATGTTCACAAAACTTTCTGAAGGTGTCCATGCCCAACCCATGCCAGGAAACTATTGACGGGCATAGATTGCATCAAGAAAGTATGCAAACATGAAGAAATTTTCTTGTTGATCCTTGGGCAGACTCTGAGCATTAGACAGATGCACTTTCAACTGGAGGTCCAATGTGTCAGACCAATTGAATGGCTTTCCTTCATTGGCCAGCTAATCCAACATAGAAACCCAACTCTACGGGAGGGTTTCTGTACTCCCTTGGCCATACATAGGCATGTGAAGATGATAAAGAACTGATATGCATTCTTGAGTGTCTTTGTCCTATATATCTAGTTGGGTGCCATTCTGAACTTTGTTGGCTCCTTTACCCAACGCTTCAAGATATCTCTTATGTTTGTGCTGTTGTTGGGAGTGTAAAATAGTGCATCCATCCTTCTCACTGGGAATGGAAAATGATATATATTGCTAATCCTCCATCCTAAAGGAAGCAAGCCTTGTTCCACTAACGCTACTGATTATCATTGTCTCGGGATCACTATGTGATACAATCCAATGGATCACATCTGCGCAAGGAAACACTGGAAACCTGTCTATCCTCCAAATTATCCTCAAAGCTATCTGAAAAGATGGTGTTGATGTCTTTCCATGTCATCTTGATATCCTTTTCAATGAACATGTGCGTGTCTATGTACACGGGCAAGCTCATTAACCCCTGTTCAAGCACATCCCTGATACTTCTCTCAACGTCTTTTGATCCTGCTTTCTTGGAAGCCATTGTACCTATATTGTTTAGAGACTTAATAACACCTATGATACCTGGAGACAAAGAAAGACTCATGGCAAGAAAATATCAGTTGAAAACCAAAATGAACTTGAGGACTCAAGTTCATTTTGGTTGGGAAAATTCCACATTTTTTTCTCGGAGAGGCTAGGAGACTAATAGCTGAAACTGCGTAGAGCACAGTCCAGGTTGGTCTGCTGAGAACTGGAACTACGCAATGCACAATTTCAGTCAGCATGATTGCTGCTTGGTAAAAATACACTGTGCAATCCCGGGGGCCAATTGGGGCAATATCTCCAAAAGCTACGCAGAGCATAGCCTGGGAAGCCAGTGGGAGGTAAGCTCTATGCACTTCCTAGGAGAAAGGCATAGCCTTTCATCCTAGAAATGCGTAGTGCAAACTGGGAAAGGAAAGGTTTGGTCCAAGGCAGCTCAGAATTTCCGAAAAGTGACTGAAAATCACTAAGGACTGAATGCATGTTCAAGGCTGGTGTATATTTGAGTGAAATAAAAATGCATGAAATTCAAGCAGGTGCAGAAATCAACCAATCAACAAAACCAAGAATCTTAAGAAGCAAGTTGCTGAAACAACGATTGTGGGTGCATAAACAGTTTTATGCGTGCGACACTAAGGAAAGGTAATGAAAAACTTGAAACAACACTTCTACAATCTAAAATTCATTGAAACACCAATGGTAGTTCTGTAAAATAAAGGAAACAACACTCATACAAGACGAAAACTAGAAAGTGATAGAAAAAGCGACAAAAGGCATGAAAAGAAAAACTTACCTGGAAAAGTTGCGTTGACCATGCCGAAGATTCCTAGATGTCTCAGCAATGCCAGAGATCCAAGATTGAATGTGAAGAATGAGATCTGAGACATCGATTAAATAGATTTGGCGAAATTAGGGTTTATGATGCACATGCCACAAATCTAGAAAAAAGCGACACTTTGCGGGAAGTTTCTAAAAATGTTTTTCATGTAACTCTTGCGGCTAAAGATAGATCCCTAAAATATAGGGATGCTTTTTATCTTTTATCTTTTTTCTTTTTTGAGAAAATATGAACGACATGTAAGGAAGGATTGTATAGTTCTAGAGGGAACTGGACAACCTACCGGCACATGCGATAGACAGTCAGTGAGTGAGAGCTTCTGTGTTGTTTCTGGACTGAGGGGCCTTGGATGACTGGCCATCTCTGTGCAGTTTTCTAGAGAAGTGATGTTGGGCTACTTTACAAATTTCTAGAGGGAAGTGCAGCTGGCCAGTTCTACGTAATTCCCAATAACAATGCAGTTGGCCTGGCTGTTCTGCGCATTTCTAGAAGACAGTGCAGCTGGGCCAGTTTCTATGCAATTCCTAGAGGTAGTACAACTCGTTGAAATTGTGAAAATTCCCATATCAATGCTGGCTAGCTTGCTCTGTGCAATTTCTAGAGCAAGGCTGCCTGGCCTGCTCTGCACAATTTCTGAGTGCAGGGCAACTACTGGGCTGCTTTGCACATTTCTGGAGAGGAAGACAAGTGGCTCTCCAATTTTGCGTAGTTTTTCCCGACAACCAGTTGACCGGATAAGGACCAAGTGTTGTGTGTGCTTTTGGTTCACCAACGGAACACGTGAGTTGAACATAAGTAGTGAAATGACATACGAAGTCAAGTAAACAGAAGTACCTAATCAGTGCAGGGTAGCTGCATTGATTTTGAGGAGGGAGGCTCCAAAATGAAGCGAACGCAAAATTTTGGAGGGTGATTGTAGCCGCTACAACACCACCACATTCCAAAGACTGATATGAGGAATTTTTATGGCAAGGATCCAGTAACATGGATACTACAAATGGAGCAATTATTTAATCTACATGATGTGCAACACACACAAAAGGTACACATTGCATATTTATATTTAGAACCCAATCAATTTGTGTGGTATTTATGGATTTTTTCTCATAAATCACTTGTCACTTGGACAATTTTTATGGAGGAATTGATAACACATTATGAGGATACAAACAACAATACCTTCTTTAGCTAATTGATAAATCTCAAACAAAGGGGTTCAATTGTGGATCACATTGAGAACTTCCAAAGACTGAATATCAAGGTAACTGATATTCCAGAGGAACATATGACTAATTCCTTCATAGGGACTTGAAAATATAACATCCAACATGAGGTTCACCTTTGGGAACCTAAGTCATTAGAGAATGCATTCAAGGTGGCAAGAAATGTTGAAAGAAAAATCATGGCAACAAGGAGGTCTACCACTAACAACTATAAAAATGGAAGTGGTTTCGCTCCTAGCCTCAACACAACATACAAGGTTGACATCACAACAATTGGAGGAAAAAAGAGAAAAAGGGATTTGTTACAGTTGTGATAGAAAATACATTAAATGTCATAAGTGTGCCAAGAAGAAATTATTTTACATATATTGTGAAGAGGAGGAATAAAAGGAACAAGAAACATCAAAATAAGAATATTTACACTAGGAAATATCCCCAGGGGTTGAAAAATAAGAAATAAATCTAACTGTATCTTGTAATGCATTGGTAGGAATTACCACTCCTCAATCTCTCAATATATAAGGATATATCAAGAAGAAAAACGTAATAGTCCTGATTAATTTGAGTGGTACCCATAATTTTATTCATTGTATGATAGCCAAGGATTTGAATTGCTTTCTATATATAATACCAAAGTATCAATTGTGGTTGCAGATGGAGGAACTATAAATTGGTTATGAAAGTTCCATAATATCAATCTAACCATGGGGGAATATGTATTGAATAACCAAATTCTTACTATTCCAATGAGCGGTGTTGATGTTATATTAGGAGTCTAATGGTTACAATCTTTGGGGGCCATAACTTTTAATTTTCCAGAAATTTTCTTGAATTTTTTTATGGGAAGGAAAGGAAATTGAATTAAGAGGTGTCATATGGAAACCTGGGAAGATAATCATCTTTAATAACATGAAAACTCTTTTGAAGAAGGAACAAAGAGGGATAATTTCACAATTAAGCTCACTAGATGTTCAATCATCTAAGTCATCCATTTCTCTAGATCTCCAAAGAGTGCTTGACAATTAGTCCAAGGTATTTGAGACTCCCAAAGGTCTCACAACTATTCGCAATCATGATCATGCTATTCACTTGATTCCAAGAAGTCTTCCTCCAAACATTAGACCTTACAGATACCCCTATTCCCATAAGAGTGAAATTGAACATATGGTTGTAGACATACTAGAGGAAGGTATAATTCAACCTATCCAAAGTTATTACTCTTCTCTAGTAGTATTGGTGCACAAGGATGGATCATGGTGTATTTTTTTGTAATATAGAGAGCTCAACAAGCTCAATATTAAAGATAAATTTCCCATTCATGTCATTGATGAATTACATGGAGAAATTTACTTCACCAAGTTGTATCTTCATTAAGGATATCATCAAATTATAATGAAGACAGAAGACATTCCAGAAACAACATTTAGAACTCATGAAGGTCATTATGAATTTTTATCATGCCTTTTGGCCTTACTAATGCACCTTACAAATTTCAAGGTTTGATGAATTCCACTTTCAAACCCTTCCTTAGAAAATTTGTGTTAGTATTTTTTGATGATACACTAATCTACAACAAGTCTTGGAAAGATCATGTTCAACATGTTGACAGGGTGCTCAAACTTTTGGAGGAGAAACAATTGCACGCAAAACCATCCAAATGTTTTTTTGAGGTATTTGAGGTTGAATATTTGGGTCATATTGTATCTCATGAGGGTGTTAAGGTAGACTGTAACAAAATCAAAGTCGTCAAGGAATGGAAAATCCCAACAACCTTAAGGCATCTTTGAGGATTTCTCGGGTTGAGAGGGTATTATCGCAAGTTTGTTAAGAATTATGGGAAAATATCAGTACCTCTAACAACATTACTAATAAAAGATGCATTTTCTTGGACTCTAGAATCAACTGAGACCTTTGAACATCTTAAAGAAGATATGTGTCAAGCCCCAGTCTTAGCTACACATGACTTCACAAAAACATGTATTTTCAAATGTGATGCCTCAAGAAATGACATTGGTGTTGTTTTAATGCAAGAAGGAAGACCCATTGCTTTTGAAATTCATCCAATCAATGGAAAGAATTTACGCAAACCTATTTATGAGAAGGAAATGTTGGAAATACTAGATGCCTTGAAGCAATGGCACCCTTACCTAATGGGAAGAAAATTCAAGGTAAAAACAAAACATGATAGTCTTAAATACTTCATGGAACAAATATTATCTTAAAAGAGCAGCAAAAATGTGACACAAAGATGTCGATTATGACTTTGAATTCTTCTACAAAAAGGGGAAGAAAAATGTTGTCACAAATACATTCTCTAGAAGGGATGAGGATGTGTATACATTGTTGATCTGTGCCATTTCTATTATCCAACCTAATTGGATAACTGAATTAAGTTATGAATGGAAGAATGATGAAGAGGTGTGGACACTCATTCAAAATTTGCAGCAAGATCCTAGTGCATCCAATACATTTATTCGGAAAAATGATTCACTGTGTTAAAAAGATCACTTATATCTATGTAACAACTCCCAACTCAAACACGAGGTTATTTTGGAATTGCATAACTCTCCTATAGGAGGCCACTCGGGATTTTAAAAAACTTACAACAGGGCCAAGAAGGAATTTTTTTGGGATGGCCTTAAATATGATGTTCAAAAGTTTGTGGTAGAATGTTTGGTTTGCCAACAAAATAAAGTCAGTGTGATTAAGACCCTAGGTATTTTACAACCATTAGCCATTCCAAGTCAGCATTGGGAGTACGAATCAATAGATTTTATCACAGGTCTACCCAAGTCTGAAGGAAAAATTGTCATCATGGTGGTAGTTGATACACTTACCGAGTATCCACACTTTTGTGTATTATCTTATCCTTTCAAATACAGTACAATTGCTACTGCATTTGTGGAAACAATTCAAAAGCTACATGGAAACCCAAACATTAGTGTAAGTGGTAGGGATCCCATTTTCAGTGGAAAATTTTCAATAGAATTATTTCCTTGTCATGGTACTCAATTGGCTCATAGATCATCTTATCATCTCCAATCTGATGGGAAAACTGAGATAGTGAACAAATGTTTGGAAATATATCTTCGTTTCTTTGTATTTGATAAACAAACACATTGGGTCAAGTGATTACCTCTAGAATAATGGTAGTATGACACTTCCTTCCATACCACAATAAAAAAGATCCCATTTATGGCACTTTGTCAATATCATCCACCATCCATCAAATTGTCTCTAAGATACAATTCTAAGTTTCATGCAATGGAAGATCACATCGAGCATCAATAATAAGTTCTCCATCTCTTAAAGGATAACCTGATTTTGGAACAAAATTGAATGAAACAACAAGCAGATCAACATCATAGTGAAAGAAGTGTTGACGTGGGAGATTGGGTATTTTTATGGCTACAACCATACAAATAAATTCCCCTAAAGAAATCTAAGAAGGATATCAAAATATCATCCAGGTACTATGAACCTTACAAGGTGTTGCAAAATATTGGTACTATGGAATACAAATTAAAGTTGCCTGCATATTCAAACTACATTTCCAGAACTTGACAAGGAAGGGAAAATCATATTAGGCCCTAAAGCAATCATGGAAACAAGAGTCTAGTAGCTATGAAATCGATCAATTTCATAGTATCTCATTAAGTGGAAGAACTTACCCGAGGATGAGTATTTTATACAAAAGATTCCAAAACTACTCAAGTGTTGAGGACAACATGTTTTTGAAGGAGAGGGGAATGTTAGATCCCTATAATAATAGTGTATCCCCTATATTGTTATTGTTTTATCCCATAGAAGCCGACTATTGTTATTTTTTTCACTTACGTTATTATTTTTATGTAGGCCCTAATTATATTTTAACCTTTTAGAATTCTATATATACTAAATAGGTCTTGTCATTTGAATCATCCAAGAATTATTCATTTATGTGATGTAAAAGGAGGTTTCCCCCTCAATGTGTCATATTATCAAGTTGTTTATCTATCTTTGATTGAAACTTGACTAAACTAAGAAGGGGGGGTGAATCAATTTAGTACATTCATGGAAAATAATTTTATTTTCTTTAAACTCATTAACTAAACCATTAAATGATAAGATTGATACATAATGACTAGCATATTTAATACGCAAACCACAAGTAACAAGTAAACCAAAAACATCAGATCAGCACATTAAAGAAACACATATGGACACCAGATATAAGTGAAAACCCATATAGGGAGAAAACCATGATTTTGTTGTTGTTGTGATCCAAAGGCAAGATCCTACTCGCTTATTACATATTCTTTTTTGTAGGCTCCAACCTACAAGAGGCCACTACCTCAATCTTTCTGCAAACTACAACATGCAAGGAAGCTCCAACTCCAATTAGTTTTCTAGAGGCTACAACCCACAAGAGGCTCCTACCTAAACAAGATCCAACCTATCATTTATCAAGCTGCAATTTGAAAGGAAATTGCAATCCCTTAATACATAAGGAAAACAATGTGTTGGTTACCTGGTTTATAAATCTGCATACATCAATCTTTGTATTTATTTCTCCTCCTCCTCAAATATAATTCAAATCAACTCTTCTATGTTCTAGGTAATTAATGAAGAACACCTCAATCAACTCCCACACATTATTTAATTCTCTAACAAATTTTCCCTCCAAAATCACATATTTTATAAAGATAGTTTGTTGGTTATTTGTATTTCACATAAGAATATAAAGTGAACAAGCTTGACTCTTTTCCTTCCTCTCATTCTTTTCTGAGTTCTTCATATTTTAAATATTAGAACATAAATAAGCACTCCACCAAATATTATTTCAGCCATCTATAATGATTAGGTACACCAATATCAACATAATGCCAAAAGCAACATTATAACATCACAAAACATGCACACAGTGCAAGAACTCTATAATTTCCTTTACGCTAAAAAAAGGATTGCAAAGTTAACCACATACCAATTTTAGTCTAGAATATATCCCTTCTAGCCTTGGAGAAGGCTCTCTCACTAAGGTTTTCTCAATCAATTAGATGACTAAATGATTTTTGATCTTAGGCTAGTTATGAGGATCAAAAGAGCAAGTTGATTTCAATGTTTTGTAGGTAGGTGGGAGAAGACACATCCATTGGGCATGGAGTCACACTCTGCTAATGGTTTCAAGTGAATAAGGGATGATGAGGTGATTTAGGCAGGGGAAAGATAGGAAATTTGCTGGTATTTTAACCTGATTCATTGTAGATAGGGTGAATGAAGAGTTGTGAGGATGACACTAGAGCATCAGATTACAAGATGAATTCTAAATGTCATAAGAGGAAAACATAGATTGTTCAACTAACATAAAACAGAGCACAACAAGTAGTGAATTATGAGATATTTTCTTGTTAAGTCAAACATGAAGACATGTATTAAAGCATGAAACTGACAATAAATGATTCACAATACAGAAAAAAACATTACCAACAAGGTTTGACATATGAATCCCTATTAAACCACTCCAGCCTTCTACTATTCACTTGAAAATTGATTGAGAGTACAAACACAGTCTTCTTTCCACACATTGACTAATCCCCCTTCTCTATCGAATTTACACAATATATACATAAAAAATCATGAGTTCCACCTAATGGAACTGAATTTCCCAAAGATAAATCAGTTTTCCACCTGTGAGAGGGAATATAGAACTGTTTACATAATTGTAGGAACTGCCTACCTACTAGTATCTCCAACCAAATACACAATAAAATTATTAATGAATACATCAACATAAGTTTTTCAAACCCTAAAGAACAAAAGTACATCTATGAAAATCATTAAAATTGGTTTCAAAAGGCTGGAAGTCGAATTTGTTGGTCAAAATGTTTGACTGTCCAAAAACACAGTGAAAACGTGCAACACACTTGTGCATTGAACCCTGTGACTGGTATTTTTTTAATATCTCCTAAATGGTGAATCCAATTGAGATGATTGTTTTTATTAGGTTAATATCATCATAATGATTCTCCACAAAAAAAATTGAGCTAAATCTGACTCACAAATTTCGAGAAAATCCGAAAATGGATGTAGATGATGATGGCCCATTTCTTGAAAACCATGAAGTGTTTAGACCTAAATTTAAGTGGGTTTATTCATCTCACCTCTGTACATTTATTGTAAAAATTTCATGTCAAATGGGTACAGGTTTTAAGAGATAAGGTGAAAATATGTTCACTGTCTAAACGCGCAATGACAGGTGTTGTGTTTCTTCAAATGCACAACATACTTGCGCAACACTCCAATATTGAACTATCTTTGGTCATCCTCTAAACTACTGAAGGCTATGGGCTGGTGTGGAATGATCCATGCAACGTTGCAAATCCATTAGACAAGTTGTAAACCAAGCGCAGACCTCCAAGCTTCAAAAACTCTCCTTGTAGCAAAAACGCAACACAGTTGCGCAACAGACCTTCATCTGTTTGATTTGATCTGATGCTAACCTTCTGATTGAGAAAATGATTGAGATATGATGTTGACATTCACAAAAACCTCCTTATACCTTCGTGCATAGGAAGTAGTGCCAAAAACCATGCTCTATCACTAAAAAATTGATGCCTTGGTAGAAGCGCAACACCCCCTGTAGACAACACGCAACGAGCTTCTTGTGGATTCTAGGAGCATCCAAGGAACATATGCATGCCTTTAGTGAGTGATTTTGAAAACCAAGATGCATATTTATTCCTAAAAAAACTTCTAGAGCATTCCTTGTTGTGATGATGAAGATATGATTCCTACAACTGACCTCTATGACTCATCATAACTGACACCACTCATGATATGACATCTTTCATTACTTTTCTCATGATGAAAAATGAACCCCCACTTTCTCTCTTTTCATGGCATCACATGACACCAAACCTTTACTTTGCTAAATAGGCCCCTTTGAGATTTTTTGGACCTTAGAACCTTTATATGCTACTTAAAACCTAGACCTTAGACTTTTATTGACAAATGACCCTTTTTAGACCATGATATTCATGAGATCAAGACTAATACTTTACAAATTGACTTCAAGTGCATACAAATACTGAAATGACTAATATCCCTATAATATAGGACCCTAACATAATGCAAACAATATGCACGCAACATATGAAAGAAATGCAAGCCATATGTATGCCACATTCACTCTCCAAATCCATATATATGATCAAAGCCATATTTTATTTATGTTATTGCCTCAACAACCTTGAGTCTTGTCTTGTTTTTGTTGTCATGGAGTTTTTCCTTTGTTGTCATGGAGTCTTTCCTTTCCCTTGCATCACAACAATTCAACTCAACAACAATTTAACATCACATCAAATTCTTCAACATAACAATATATGCAACATTATCCAAGCATTTTAACATATGTATCACAACTCCTTTATGCCTTTACCTTGCATTACATCAACTCATCGTGACTTATCAAGGCCATCAACACAAACATCAAGCCATCAACACAAATATACCCAAATGCAACAACATCTTCATTCAACTAGACCATACCATTCTCTTTGTGCTCGTTTTCATTATTGATCTTATTCATTAGTGCATACATTTCCTTGTTGTTGCTCCTTTAGTGTTCCTTGCTGCTACTCCTTTGTTGCTCCTTTAGCGTTCCTTGTTTCTGCTCCTTTGTTGTTCCTTATTGCTGCTCCTTCATTGTTCCTTGTTGTTGCTCCTTTTCCATCAATGGAAACAATGCCATCAATATCCCCCTTTGGAATTGATGGCAACGTTGTGTCTTGGGAATCAACTTCAACAACCTCTGCTTACCTCCCCCTTTGACATGAATGACAAGGGGGCATTCTTGTTTTATTTGTATGGTTTCTATCAATGTAAAGTCTCTATTATTTCTGGAATTACTTCATACTATCATTTTTTTGTCTCAATTCCCAATCTCATTCCATTTATTCCATAAAATCCTAACAAGGATTTTAAAGTAAATGAAGGAATTCATTAACTGGGTCAAATCCTACATATTTTATAGATCTTGTTTCAAAGGAGATATATTCAAATCCATTGTCAGTATGAATTGGCATAAAGGCTTCACCATTGACTCCCAGTTTCCATGACCATTCCTTCTCAGATTCTGTAACATCCTACTTAGATTTTTCTGTGACCTTGGAGTTTTCTGGCCATGCATCTGACAACTCATCTTCCAGTTCTTCTAAAGAATATGGCTCCTTTAGCCTAAGAATTTCATGAAAGAACCAAAGTAATTCCTAGACCTGTATTACATCTCCTACAAGTTTTGGAGAAAACCTTGATATAAGAAGTTGATCATGATATCAATATTCACACAACTATATGCACTTGAAAGAGTTTCGATAAATTCTTGTACAAAGAGAAAATCTGACCCAAATATTTCCTGCTCCAACCATTCTTTCAGTGCCATGTAAGAATTTCTTATATCACATTCATTATTTACAACATTTAACATATTTCCAGGACCAACAAAGCTACAAAGCTTGTTCAATGAACCTAAATTTTCCTTCATTTAACACCATTTGGAATAATTGTAGGGGATCCATGTTTTACTATTGAATGTTTGCAAACAAGTTGTAACCTGTTTTCCCATCTGTAAATATCTAGACAAGATGAAACAAACTTTGTAGAAATCAATTACCAAGCTTCTAAAGAATAACCCAAAACTCTCCAATATTATTTTCAATTGAATTTTTATCAGAACCCCCTTGTTAATTTTCCTCTTATAGTGGAATGGTTCCAACTGATATTATATCATTAACAAGTTTATACACATCATCCATAAAACCATTAGCATTTTCAGTTGCAAATTCCAAATCAAACGTAGATAAGTATGCAAAATAGAATTCTTGGTATCTGCATGAAGCATCAATATTTCATTATTGTTGCATTGGCATATCTTCATAATGCTTTAATATATATATCATGAAAGGTATATATAAATATGAATGCTACTCGTTAAAAACACTGCCAATGTATTAAAAAAATGGTTGTTGGAAATACGTTGCTTCAATATAATAAATGTTGATCCATGGTAAAATGATCAACCCTCCAATAATATATGTAAAAATGTCAGATAATATATCAATGTCGTTCTTGTCTCCACATATCAATGCCACAAGATAACATAACAATGTTTCCATGTAGATGCTCATGTATGTTGCTCTTGAATATAGATATCAACGTTGTTCTCCAATGAATAATAAAGGTTCTCCATGATATTAAAAGGCATTGGCATATCAATTTTAGTCTGTCCACTTTCATGTAATGGTTATCATCTGAAATCTTCGATGGTTTTCCTTCTTCCTTAGGTTGTTTCACAAGAATTTCTCTAGACACTGCTGCCTCCTTTTTCTACTCTACAAACCTACCATTTACAACTTCATTTACTTTCTTGACTTTCCTCCATTTGTTTTCATTTCCTTTTGCTGAAGTTTTATTTCCTTCGAACCATCTCGTCCTCTTATTTTCTTGGTCTCTTGCAAAGTGTTTTCTACCTTCACATCCCCTTCTCCTTCAGACATTCTCAGAATCCAAAAGATGGGAAATTATTGTAAATTCGTGTTTTCATCTTCATTTTTCCAATCACGAGACCCCGTGTTCAAATTCAAAGGAATCCAATAACTTGGAAATGACCATTTTAAGTTTCTCTCAATGGTTTTTCCTTCCAAGAAACCCAATACACGGGATGTCTCTCCTCATTACGATCAAACAAAGATCCCAAAATCTAAACAATGGGTTCTCGAAGCTTCTACAAATTCTCCGACCTCTTTTTCTTAGTATCATCCATCATTGATTTACCATCATTACAAATTCTCTGACCTTTTTTCCTGGGTATCATCCATCATTGATTTACCATCATTGTCCTTAGAATTATTAATTCATTTTTCATCAACAACATCATCACTTATTCTCTCAACCAACATAGGATAACCTACGTGATTCGAACACTCTCTAAATTTATCTCCAATAAGCATAGAACTTGATAAAAATCAATATTACAACTCCATAGATAACATGTAAATATTTGAATTCCTAACTATACCCCCAATGCCTGATTTGACAATAATTCACTTGAGTGATCCAAAATTCACAGGACACGTGCTTCTAAATTCTTGGTTCTTGGTTTATAGTGGATAGCGCACAACAATAACCACACCCACAACAATTATGCACCATAATATATAACCTCCTATATTAAAAAAATTAGATCCACGTAGGAATGCTTGGTGGGAGGTAGTTGACCAATCACCTCAACTCTAATAACGCAATGCAAATCGAGCCAGATCCGAGTCTCTAATATACGCACCACTTAGGAGAATGACTCAGCTCCATAATACATTTATACCAAAATATAGCATATGCACTCCAATAATATACTTTGTACCATAATATACGACAACACAACACAATTAATATGGTTCAATATTGTATGCCCATTCGTCAATGCAACGAGATTCAAATTCCTCCTATTCTTTTACGATGCGCAAAATATTATTATTGCGAAGTTACTCTAAAGAAGTCGATCCAAATCTTGAATTATGCTTGGAAAATGACCATTATTGTCACATGAATGTTGTATCTATCACCATGATGCTGCCAAGATAATGATACCAATATAATTTTCTGCCCAAGATAATGATACCGACTCCATGGTAATACATTTCTCTCCAATATATGTTGTTATTGCTCCAATATAAAAATGCTGCCACGAATGATAAGGCTCCTTCAAAGGTTGCTCAAAATATATATTAAACTATTATTTCAACTCTGCTCCAAAGTGTATTCGTAGTGGCACATTGTATTCTCATATCTTACATTGTCATATATATTAAAGTTGTTATATGAATGTAGCAATAAACACTGCCACAAATTAACGGTTGTCAACAATGCATTAACACTGCCCAGATACTAACGCTGACACATAAAATAAATATATCACCTTCTGTCTATTTGGTTGTAATTGCAACAAGTAATATTTTTCTGGACTTATGTGTGTTACATGATAACCCTCTATCCTGGAATTCTACTCATCATACCACTGTGTACAATTCTGTCTCATAACGTTTAAGATCTCCTCAATAGCAACCATAGTTCTTTTTTCCAACTGTTTGTAACGTATGTCGCCATGCCTCCATTCACTGAACTCTTTCCATCAAGGAGTATGATCAACAATGGCAGATTTGTTTGTTTTGAGTCACCTGTTCCTCTATTTCTGAGGCAGCAAGTTGCCTCCCATAACTGCTCATCTAACGAATCAAATGAAATGCATTGGAATAGTACTTGAAAGTGCCTGCTACCGCCTCCTTTGTCCAGAAATATTCCCAACTGGTATATTGATATAATCACGCTTGTGTGTAGGGCAATTTAATCTCCCTTGCCATGTCTGATATAATTTAGATATACCTAATTACAAATTCCTCTTCATTTCAAGTAGGTTTTTTGTGCAGGATCCTGCACTTTTCTCTCAATTCTCAGGAAGAAGATCTCCCTTAAGTGATGCTTTAGCTCTGGCTATTTACTTTATCTTTTTCTTTCCTCCTTTTTTTTTTAAACCAATAGAAAGAGTAGCAATTTCTCTTATATATGTATGTAGGAAATGAGATGAGAAATGCACTCTTTGTTTAGTGGTATCTTATACTTGATATTTTGATCATGATTGAGGCTTGGACCCAATTTCCCTCACTCAGAGATTTACGTTTAAATACGCAGGGAAATTCTTAAATTGATTATCTCTTCCAAGATATTTTTTAGTCTTCTTTCCCCTAAAACAATGTTTTTATGAGTCAAAACAAGTTCTTCATTACTTCAATAAGCAGCTCCCCCTTAGACCAAGCTGAATTCAACTCATTGTAATTACATGTTACTCCTTTTTCATCCTTTCCCACACTTTAGTTGGTTTCCTCCTATTGTTTGCATTTCCTTTTGGATGATTTTTTGGTTTTCTTGCAATGTCCTTCATCTTCTATTTAAATTTATTTAGGGTAAATGGGATTTTGCAGTCTTTGACTTTGTGGCCAAAGTTGTCACACACATAAAATTTTATGTGCTCAATAAATGCAACAAATAATGTGTGTCTTCCTGTGCTCATATTCTTCCTTATATACATTTTTCATTCAATGGATTTATGTCAACCTCATTGCACAAATAATAGTAACCATAAACTTAATTTGTGTACAGTGTGGATGATTGTTTTCTTTGCTTACTTGCTTGAGGGAACTTTCTTTGATTGTTTGGTTGAGGAAATTTGTTTTCTTGCCGCACCTTATGTTGATTAGTATCAACTTGCTTTCTCTTACAATCTGCATGTCCAAGTCCATGGCAAGAAAAACACTTGATATCTTTCCTAGGAGCAAAGAATCTCCTTTGAGATCTTCTGAATTTTTTCAACTCATCTCTAGGAGGAAATTCCCTTTTTACAAAAAATGTTCTCTTTGACTCAATCTTCTCATTTTTATTTTGTTGCTTGCCTTTGTTTTTAATCATGCTGCTAATGGATTCTTGTAGATTTAACTTTGAAGTTGTTTTATATTCATTGATGATGGCCTTTATGTTATTGTTCTTCTCTTCTGAGTTCTTCTTGGAGACCTTCTCCTCTTCTAACTCTTTGTGTAATATACTCTTTTCTTCTAATTCATTGTTTTCTAAGACAACTTCAACTTCTAACCATTTACCCTATACCTCTTTCTCCTTCAGCTAATTGTTCATAACGTATCCTAATATCCTTGCTTCTTCAAGCTGTTGGAAATAATACTGAGAGGGGGGGTGAATCAGTATTATCTATCAATTTGACAAATCTTCCTTATTTGATCTTTTGAATTATTCTTGCATATCAGTACCATAAAATAATGAGCATGAACAAAGAAAATAGACAGTCACACCAAAGAACACAAGATGTAAGGTGGAAACCCAATGTGGGAGAAAACCACCTGCTGCAATATGTCTCTATCTTCTTTCAAGAAATTCTTTTTACAATGATTTTGTACTGGTGCAGTCCTTTACCAGTACGCAGGCTGCAACCTGTAGAGAGCTACAACTCTCTCTCGTTTTCCAGTCTCTCCTGGAAGGGAGCTACAACCCCCTACTTCTTTTCATGAAGAATCAAATGATCAACAAGTATACAACAGATACAGTCCACTACAGATATCAGATCAGTAATCACAGGAACAACCCAGAACACCTTATGAACAGAAATATACAATTAACAGATCATCTTAAGACAGGGACGCAATTTTTCTTTCTGTGGCCTGCGACTGGACGCAGTTTACCTTCTGCTGTTCTGCGTGCAAACGCACTGTTCCTTTAAGCTTCTCTGCGTACCGGCGCACCCAGTAACACTATCGCGCCGCGTCTTTCGCTTCAGAGACGCACCCAATAACACAGTCGCGCCGCGTCTTTTGCTTCAGAGACGCACCTGAGCCCGGTCTTCCCTGCGTCTCGGCGCACTTGTCCTTCACTGAACCTGCGTCCCTTCAGATATAAAAGATATGAGGACTTCAGAACTGACCCAACCACTCAGATCTACAGATCTGATCATGCGCCAAAGAGATCACAGTCCATTAGAAGATTCGCCCTCATAGATCTGGACTAGATCTCACCAAAAGATATTCAACCAAGATGATACTAAATCCAAATGAACTCCTTTGCTTTATATAGGCAAGCCCCTCCCCAAAACATGGAACAATACCACGAGCCGACACCATAGAAACACAAAAACCGTCGGCTAGATACCACACAAGAAACCCCCACGTGCTTTTCTCTGCCTTGAAATGTGTGCACTGGGTGGACGCACCTCCTGAACGGCTGGCCTGCGTCCCTGGACGCGGGTTCTGCATGGTATACCTGCGGGGACGCACTTGCTGAACAGATTTCCTGCATCCTTCTTAAAAATAGAGAGCTGATCATCAAGAATAGTGATCTATCACCTGAATGGGTTGCCATCAAGGACAACACCTGAATCATAATGCCAACAATCTCCCCCTTTGGACTTGATGGCAACCTCATGATCTTAAGCTTCATTCTCCCCCTTTGACATCAAGGGCAAAGAGTATACTCCCCCTATGCTCATGCTCTTCCAGATTTGTAACAAATAACCAGAAATCCATCATGAAGGAGATAGAGACATATTGTAGCTATTTCCAAGATCTCCTTCTCCATAATGCCAACAATGCATTATGTGCTCCCCCTAAGCCTATACCACCAATAGGAAGATGATCAACAATAAGATGATGCATCAACAACCCCCAGCTTTTGCCTGAGGTATTCAAAAGTGTCCCTGGGCAACGGTTTGGTGAAAATATCAGCAACTTGTTCCTTAGAAGGAACATACTCCAATTTGACCTTCTGTTCAAGTACTTGTTCCCGGAGAAAATGGTACTTGATTGGTATGTGCTTGGTTTTTGAATGCATAACCGGATTCTTTGAGATGCTGATTGCACTTGTGTTGTCACATAAGATAGGAATAGGAGGTGTACAAGTGATTTGATAATCCTGCAAAGTCTGCATCATCCAAAGAAGTTGGGTGCAACAAGATGCAGCAGCAACATATTCCGCTTCAGCTGTAGACAAGGCAATTGAACTCTGTTTCTTGCTGAACCAAGATACCAGTCTGGAGCCCATAAAGAATGCACCGCCACTTGTGCTTTTCCTGTCATCCACGCTTCCGGCCCAATCTGCATCTGTGTACGCATGAAGAGTGAGATCTGTATCTCTAGGATACCATAAGCCATAATTTTGAGTCCCTTGAAGATATTTGAAAATTCTCTTCACTGCTTGAAGATGAGTCTCCTTTGGATTTGCCTGAAATCTTCCAACTATTCCAACTGCATGCATGATGTCTGGTCGGGTACCTGTCAAATATAGTAAACTTCCAATCATAGATCTGTAGGTTGGTTGATGTACTGCTGCAGATTCATCATTTGCACTGAGACTACATCCTGTGACCATGGGTGTACATACTGGTTTTGCATCTTCCATGCCATATTTTTTCAAAATCTGCTTGAGATACTTGGTTTGAGATAAAAGGATTCCTCCTTCCTTTTGTTGGATTTGCAAACCAAGGAAGTATGTCAGTTCTCCTAGCAAGGACATTTCAAATTCTTTCTGCATGACTGAGGCAAAGCTTTGACTCATAGCTTCTTCATTGCTGCCAAAAATAATGTCATCTACATACACAACAAGTATTAGCAATTTGTCATTTTCAACTTTTATATATAGATTGCTATCTGCTGAACCTTTTGAAAAACCTTGTTGATGAAGATATTTGTCCAACCGGTAGTACCAAGCCCTTGGGGCTTGTTTGAGACCATAGAGAGCCTTTTTCAATCGGCATACAAGATTTGGATCATTTCCAAGAATGAACCCATCTGGCTGTTCAATGTACACTTCTTCTTCCAAGTCTCCATTCAGAAATGCTGATTTTACGTCCATTTGAAATACTTTGAAGTTCTGAAAACTTGAGAGAGCAAGGAACATTCGGATGGCCTCAAGTCTTGCAACAGGAGCAAAAGTTTCTTCAAAGTCTATTCCTTCTTGCTGTGCATACCCTTTACAAACAAGTCTGGCTTTGTTTCTAATTACTTCTCCATTTTCATTCAATTTATTTTTGAAGACCCATTTTGTTCCGATAACATTCTTATCCTTTGGTCTAGGAACCAGCTCCCAAGTGTTGTTCTTTTCGATTTGCTCAAGTTCTTCATCCATTGCTTTCACCCAACATTCATCTTTGCATGCCTCTTTCACATTTTGTGGTTCAGTAGAGGAGAGTAATGCCAAATAGCTTGAAGCTTCTGCAACTGTTCTTCTAGTTTGTATACCTGCTTCTTTCTGTCCCATGATCTGAGATTCTGGATGGTTCTTCTGAACATATCTGGATGGAGTCTTTTCTTCTATTCTTGTTCGTTCTTCTGCGTCTTCGTGAGGTTCTTCTTGAGATTCTTCTTGAGGTTCTTCTTCTTCATCATTCTGTCTTTGAGGGTAGCTTTCATCTTCTTCGATATCTTCACGATGTATTTGCCTAGGAATGTATCCCTTCTCATCAACCACTACATCAATGCTGTCAACAATTCTGCCAAGTCTTTTATTGTAGCATTTGTATGCTTTGCTATGTGGAGAATAGCCAAGAAGAATGCCTTCATCTGCTCTAGGATCAAGTTTACCAAGCTGCTCCTCAGTATTCTTGATATAGCATTTGCTCCCAAAGATTTTGAAATGCTTTACTGAAGGAGTTTTACCACTCCAGAGCTCATGAGGAGTTTGAGTGCTGTTCACCCGAACATTTGTCTTGTTGAGAATAATAACCGCAGTATGTGCAGCTTCACCCCAGAAAGTTGCGGGAGTTCCTGATTCATCAAGCATAGCACGAGCCATTTGTTGGATTGTTCTGTTCATTCTTTCAACAACTCCATTTTGCTGAGGAGTTCTAGCCGTAGAGAATTCTCTCCTTATCCCATGTTCATCACAGAAATCGAAAAATTCATTTGAAGTAAATTCCCCACCTCTGTCGGATCTGAGGCACTTAATTTTGTGACCTGATTCATTTTCAACCAAGGCTTTGAAGGATTTGAATTTTTCGAATGCTTCATCTTTGTGCTTCATAAGTCCTAACCAAACAAACCTGGAGAGAAGTCGTCAATAAATAATATCAAGTATTCCTCTCCTCTAGGTGTTCTTTTCCTGAATGGTCCACATACATCTGTATGTACTAGCTCAAGAGGCATGCTAGCTGATCCTTCTTTCTCTGGAAAGTTAGTCCTGGTTTGTTTTCCAAACTGACATGATCTGCATATGGTGTTGTCAGGAATTTTGATATCTGGAAGATCGCGAACTGCCTGATATTTGCAAGCTTTCCTTATTTGTGAGAAGCTTAGATGTCCCAACCTTCGATGCCATAACCAGTGCTCTTCATCCTTGCTTAGATAGCATTGTTGTTGTCCTTCATCAAATATGTATAGATTATTTGGAGTTCTTTTTCCTTTGAGAACTGTTTTACCTGTATCAAGATCACGAACAAGACATCCATTTGATCTGAATATAACCTCGGTTCTTTGATCACACATCTGGCTGACACTTAGAAGATTATGCTTCAAACCATCAACAAACAAAACATTTCCAGCCTTAACATCTTCTTTTAAAGGAGCAATACCTTTTCCTTTTATAGTTGCAGGAGTATCATTTCCAAAAGAGACTTTCTTTCCCTTTTCTAAACTAGAATAAGACTCAAGTTTTTCTTTATCACCTGTCATATGCTTCGAACATCCACTGTCAATGTACCATAGATTTTCTTGCCCTTCTGCATAAAATGCTATCCCACATCTTTCTGTTTGAGGTTCCTTTATTCTCCATGTTTTGGTGCCTGAGGCTTGTTCCTTTTTCCGCTCTTGTACTTTTCTTTCCGGAAACCTGCTTCTGCATTCAAAGTCTTCATGTCCAAAATTATTGCAAATAGAACATTCAACTTCATTTTCAAGAGCTGAAAAGTTGTTATAGGTCCTTTTTGTAATCCCTGTCATACTTCTTTGTTTTTGAGCTTCCCTAGTCATGATTGTTTTATACGCAACACATTGAGCTGCTTTGTGACCAAAGTTATGGCAAGAAAAGCATTGTCCATTGAAGAAGCTTCTGCGATTATTGAATCTACCAGCCAACTGATTGTAATTTCTATTTTCATCTATTCTTGAACCAAAATGAGAAGATTTTACCTGTGGCTGGTTGTGGCTTTTGTTCACCCTTAAGCTGGATTGCCCCTGATGGTTTCTGTTTGACATTTGTCCCTGCTTTACCTGATGATCTTCCTTGTGCTCTTGCTCATTTCTTCTTGCTGCATCAAGATAACTTTTTGAAGTGGATGCTTGAGAAGTTTCTCCATTATAGCCCAGACCTGTCTTATTTAGTGGAGACCGCTGCACACTGATAATCTCATCCAAAGTTTCAGATCCTTTGACAAACTTGAGATTAATAGTTTTTGTTTTCTCAATTTCTTTTCTAAGACCAACAATTTCACCTTCTAATTTTTCAAGATGTTTTTCCTTTTCATCAATTTGAAATTGTAGAGTATCAATAATCATGTTCTTTTCTTCTATACATCTCTTGAGTCTAGTAATTTCATCATAAAGGTTATCCACATCTACAGCATCCTCATAATCATCATCTTCAAATGCCATTAACAACCTATATTTATTACCTTGTTCATCTTCATCACTGTTTGATAAGCCATCACTATCTTCATGGGTGTAGTAGCTTTTCTTATTTGCACTTTGTTTCTTGTTCCATCTAACTGGTTCCTTTCCTTTATCCTTATAAGAGCATTTTGTAGCATAATGACCTACTCTTCCACAAGCAAAGCATTTGAAAGGTAGCTTACCTTTGAACCTTCCAGAACCCCTTTGAAGATTTCTGACAAAATTTGATTCTTCTTCCTCTTCTTCTGGAACATGGCTTGCTTCATAGTGATCTTCTTTGCCTGATGCTTTAAAAGCAGCCTCCCTTCTGTCTGATGGTCCTCCCTTTCTCATTTCATAAGCAGTTAGAATTCCATGTAGCTGAGACATAGTGAGAACACGGAGATTTTCTTTTTCTTCTATTGCAGATACTTTAGATTCAAACTTGGGGGATAATGATCTTAGAATCTTTTGAACTACTATAGACTCCTTTATTTCTTCACCCAAATTTTTCATACAATTTACAATCTCATCTACCCGAAGAAAATAATTAGCCACACTTTCATCATTATACATCTTGAGAGTCTCATATTGAATCCTGAGAGTTTGAAGTTTGGCTTGTTTTACCTGTTCATCTCCTTCATAGCTTGTGATCATTTTGTCCCATATTTCTTTTGCTGATTTGAAGTGCATTACCTTCATGAATTCTGTTTGGGATATACTTCCTAATAAAGTACTGACTGCTTTTGCATTTGTTTCATACTTCTTTTTCTCAGCTGGATCTGTAGGAGTAGCTGAAGGAAAAGCATAGCCTGTTTCTACAATGTCCCAAACTTCAGTACCAAGAGATTGAAGATATGCAGTAACTCTTACCTTCCAATAATTGAAGTTTGTCCCATCAAAAACCGGTGGCCTGATTGATGCTTCTCTCTCGTAGTTGCTCATGATGAACGATCTACCTTCAAGCGATCAAGCTTTTCTGAAGGACCTGCTCTGATACCAATTGTTGGAAATAATACTGAGAGGGGGGGTGAATCAGTATTATCTATCAATTTGACAAATCTTCTTTATTTGATCTTTTGAATTATTCTTGCATATCAGTACCATAAAATAATGAGCATGAACAAAGAAAATAGACAGTCACACCAAAGAACACAAGATGTAAGGTGTAAACCCAATGTGGGAGAAAACCACCTACTGCAATATGTCTCTATCTTCTTTCAAGAAATTCTTTTTACAATGATTTTGTACTGGTGCAGTCCTTTACCAGTACGCAGGCTGCAACCTGCAGAGAGCTACAACTCTCTCTCGTTTTCCAGTCTCTCCTGGAAGGGAGCTACAACCCCCTACTTCTTTTCATGAAGAATCAAATGATCAACAAGTATACAACAGATACAGTCCACTACAGATATCAGATCAGTAATCACAGGAACAACCCAGAACACCTTATGAACAGAAATATACAATTAACAGATCATCTTAAGACAGGGACGCAATTTTTCTTTCTGTGGCCTGCGACTGGACGCAGTTTACCTTCTGCTGTTCTGCGTGCAAACGCACTGTTCCTTTAAGCTTCTCTGCGTACCGGCGCACCCAATAACACTATCGCGCCGCGTCTTTCGCTTCAGAGACGCACCCAATAACACAGTCGTGCCGCGTCTTTTGCTTCAGAGACGCACCTGAGCCCGGTCTTCCCTGCGTCTCGGCGCACTTGTCCTTCACTGAACCTGCGTCCCTTCAGATATAAAAGATATGAGGACTTCAGAACTGACCCAACCACTCAGATCTACAGATCTGATCATGCGCCAAAGAGATCACAGTCCATTAGAAGATTCGCCCTCATAGATCTGGACTAGATCTCACCAAAAGATATTCAACCAAGATGATACTAAATCCAAATGAACTCCTTTGCTTTATATAGGCAAGCCCCTCCCCAAAACATGGAACAATACCACGAGCCGACACCATAGAAACACAAAAACCGTCGGCTAGATACCACACAAGAAACCCCCACGTGCTTTTCTCTGCCTTGAAATGTGTGCACTGGGTGGACGCACCTCCTGAACGGCTGGCCTGCGTCCCTGGACGCGGGTTCTGCATGGTATACCTGCGGGGACGCACTTGCTGAACAGATTTCCTGCGTCCTTCTTAAAAATAGAGAGCTGATCATCAAGAATAGTGATCTATCACCTGAATGGGTTGCCATCAAGGACAACACCTGAATCATAATGCCAACACAAGCTGTGTCTCTAGGCTAACAATTTCTTCCTTGTACTCATGCTCTCTCTCATCACATATATGCACAATTTTCTTTAGGTCCCCGCTCTTGTCCCTTAGTCTTTCTATTTCAGCGAATGATAAGTCAAGCCTAGCTTGATGTTCATTTGTCTTTTATTCATGAGAATCACATACATCCACACATGTAGAGGTTTCATTTAACTAAACACTTTCCTTTTGACAGGGATTTTTTTTCTTCCTCTTTCTCTTTTCTTTTTTCTTGAGCTGCTACTACTAGTCTCTCCTTCATGCATGAGCTGCAATATATCCCAGATTTATTTTGCAAAATTTAAGTCTCTTTGTGTATCAAGATCTTTATTATGAATATTTTTATACATAGTACATTTTTCCTTAGCATTCCATTGTTGTTCTTGCATAGAGGGAGAGTGTTTACAATAGCCATCACATACTAGTTTCCACACAACTGGGTCTATAGGTTATCTATTCAGATCTTACCTTATCTCTCCATTCATGAAAGTTTGTAGCACTTAGAAAGGAAACACTTTGATAGTCCATGACTCAACTAGACCTACATTCAAGTTGTTAGGATTATACAGAAGGAACTGGCTATGATACCAAATGATGAAACCTTAACTAAACTGAGAGGGGGGGGGTGTGGGGGTGAATCATTTAAGTACATTCATGGACAATAATTTAATTTTCTTTAAACTCATTAACTGAACTATTAAATGAGAATATTGATACATAATGACCAATAAATTTAATATGCAAATAACAAGTAATAAGTAAACCAAAAACATCATGGCAACCAATAAAATAAACACATATGGACATCGGATATAAGTGGAAACCCATAAAGGGAGAAAACCATGATTTTTTTTATGTTGTGATGTAAAGGAAAGCTCTTACTCCCTTATTACATATTCTTTTTTGTAGGCTTCAACCTACAGGAGGCCATTGCCTCAATCTTTATGCAAGTTACAACATGCAAGGAAGGTCCAACTCCAATTATTTTCCATAGGCTACAACCCACATGAAGGTCCTACATCAACAAGCTCCAACCTATCATTTATCAAATTGCAACTTGAAAGGTGACTACAATCCACTGATATATAAGGAAAACAATGTGTTGGTTAACTAGTCTATAAATTTGCATGCCTTCATCTTTGTCTTTGTTTCTCCTCCTCCTCAAATGTTCTTCACATCATCTCTTCTATGTGCCAAGTAATTAACGAATTTCAATCAACTCTCACACATTCTCTAATTCTCTAACCAATATGCCCTCCAAAATCACATATTTTATAAAGATAGTTTGTTGGTTGTTTGTATTCCTCATAAGAATATCAAGTGAACATGTTTAACTCTTTTCCTTCCACTCATTCATTTCCAAGTTCTTCATATTTTGAATATTAGAACATAAATAAGTGTTCCACCAAATATTTTTTCAGCCATCTATAATTATTAGGTAAACTGGTATCAACATAATGCCAAAAGCAACATTATAACATCACAACATATGCACACAATGCAAGCACTTTCAAATGAAAAGAATATGCACACAACATATGAAAGCAATGCAAACCATATGTATGCAACATTCACTCTGCAAAGCCATATATATGATCAAAGCTTTCTTTTCTTCATGATATTGCCTCAAAAACCTTGAGCCTTGTCTTGTTTTTGTTTCCATGGCGTTTTTCCTTTGTTGTTATGGAGTCTTGTTTTTGTATTACATCACAATAATTCAGATCCAACCCAGAAGATGGGGGTGCTCAACACACCATTCACTAGCATTGAGGATATCAGGCAAGGAGCATATAGAAGAAGAAATAAAGTATCGAAGAAATGTTTTCTTAGACACTGGCTACAATTTAAGAGACATCAATAAAGCCATCAAAAGATCCAAATCCAAATCTGCATCTAGACCCCCCTCATCCTCCTCTCAAGGTCCTAATAATAATAAATATCTCCTTTACATCCAAGATGTCACTGAAAAATTAGCCAGGATTACCAACCTTGTTCAAATCATTGGATATTATTCATCATAAGACGAGATCTGTAAAACATGGCCTAGACCACTACTAACAAAAAGGTGTTCATAAAATCAAGTTCTCATGTGGTAAATGTTACATTGGAGAAACAGGAAGATCCTTCAAAACCAAGCTTAAGGAGCACATTGCAGATATCGGGAAAGAGAGAACTAGATCCTCAACACTTACAGAACATTCTTCTAAGACTAGTCACCATGTATGTTTGGAAGACGTAGAAATAATCTCTAGGGAAAAATATTATTATAAAAGAAAGATGTGTGAGGCCCTGGAAATCATGAAGCATCCCAATAATCTCAATAGAGATGGTGGGATTGAGGTTAGCTGAAGTTGGGTACCTTTACTCACAAAAAAACGTAATCTATAATCTTCATCAACCTTCCCTCTTTCCTCAACCCTTGCCCCTTTCTACTCCTAAATTAATAGCATTAACCATTAATGATATTAATTAAAGAATGGAATAATCTAATATAATAAACATTCTACCATTTTAATAAATTAGCTATATATAAATTAATTAATTTAAAACCAACCTAATTAATATCATTAAGGTTTAAGAATCATATTAAAAATTACTACAAATTCTAATATATCTATTATATACATTGACGTACATAGTGTATAATAATTAAATATAAATCTTGTACATGCAAATTATAATTTAAATGGTTATTTAAATATATATTGTTTAAATATATTATTATTTAAATATATTATTACATTTAAATTGATATTTAAATATATTAATATATTTAAATTAATATTTAATCATATTAATTTAAATTAATGGATATTTAATTAATAAGGTTTAATTTAATTTTACTTATTAATTCAATATACATTGAGTGCATTATTACGTATTCAATTCATATATTTAAATTAATATTTACATATATATTAATTTCACTTTCATAATATTCATATTGTTTTCATACTGTAAGCTATTTTTATTGCTCATTCTCTTTATTTATATTATATTTTTCTTTATTGCTTTTTCTCGATATTTGTTTTGATGATGGGTCTTGGTTTAGACTCAAAACATCGACAAATAAAATTTTCTACTGTGAAGCAATTTCTGATATCTCAGTTACAAGATCATCACCACAAAAATCTACAAACACTAATTTAGCATCACAACAAATTATTCAGCATAGCAATATTTGCAACATTATCCAGTCATTTTAACATATGTATCACAACTCCTTTATGCCTTTACCTTGCATTACATTAGCTCATCATGATTTCTCAAGGCCATCAACACTAGCATCAGGCCTTCAACACAAACATCAAGCCATTAACACAAATATAACCAAATGAAACAACATCTTCATTCAACTATGTCGTACCATTTTCTTTTTGCTCCTTTGCATTGTTGATCCTGTTCATTAGTGCATCCATTGTCTTTTGTTCATTAGTGAATACATTGCCTTGTTGTTGCTCCTTTAGTGTTCCTTGCTGCTACTCTTTTGTTGCTCCTTTGGTGTTCCTTATTGCTGCTCCTTTGTTGTTCCTTGCTACCATTCCTTTGCCTTTGTTGCTCCTTCATTGTTCCCTGATGCTGCTCCTTTTCCATCAATGACAACAATGCCATCAATCTTTTCTTATATTTTTCATTATTTTGATCTGGATACGTAACACATTATGATTGTGGGTTCACATGTTGATTGCTTGCTTGTGCAAGTGTACGTTGGGTATAACATTGTGATGGAATGGTTATGTGTTAATTGAAGATTTCATGCATATCTATGATGCATTTTATAAATGTGGTAATTATAAATTATAAAGATGGCATATACTATTGTGTTAGATGGTTTTCTAATTGACCTTTTGAGATTGTAGATGCAATGATTTGTAGCCTTGGTAAAGAAGGCTGAGTTTTTAAAATTTTAAGATCGATCTTTAAAACTCGCAATGGCATTATGGTAAACATGCTAATATATATGTATATATATGCAATTATGAATTTAAAAACCAAGGTGATGTATATGTTTAATTGTGTTTTGGTTTGAGACATGTGACTGATGAGAATTTTGGAGGTGTCAATAGTTGTAGGGTAATGTGCTAGGATTAACATGGAAAGGCGAAATCTGGTATATGTTTATTATATTTTATTAATGCACTAACGACTGAGTGTGTGTGGTAGCACATAGGAAGACTCAATTGCAACAAAATAAAGAATGAATTGTGGCATGGTACAACATGATATGGACCAAGTCCATCAAGAACAAAAAAGGGGGAAATCCATTGAAAGAAAAGGAACCTTAAGAGACTTGAAGGTTGAGATCAAGATTTGTGTTAGGATATTCTGACACATAAGAAATTGTTAAGTATAACTTGATCTAGTGTAGAGTTAGGTAAAGTGTGTTTCTTTACTATGTACTTTTGTAACTTACAATCCGACGGTCACGATATGTAGTGAACCGACGGTTCATTCTCTCCTCGGTATTACCGACACTTGATCCGTGGCTTAACACCCGATTGGTCCATGATCTCTATTTAAAGAGCATGGGGGGTCATTTGTAGGGTAACCGTTCATGAGAGAAGCTTATGTAAATTTTCATTCTTTTATTAATAAATTGCCTGAAGTGGCCGCGTTGGCTCAGGCCGTGGATTGTTTCCCTCTTAGAGGGTTTTAACCACGTCAACAATATTGGTGTATTGATCTATGATCTATTTGTGAGCAGTGTCCTTTGGTGTTCTGTCTGAGGAACTTACCCTGTAAATTCCTACATGGTATCAGAGCCAAGTTGAGGGCCGCATCCGTTGGTGATCCAAATCTAAAGCTGATATAACTGCATCCGACTTTTGTTTCCTAGATCTATTGTTTCTAACTGCTTTCGGGCTGAGAGGATTGCTCTATTGTGTTAGGAGCATCTGTTCTAGTGAGGAACCCCTTTCATTTCTTGTGAAAAGATTTCTGGTAGCCCTAGCTATGTCATTTTTAAGATCTGGAGGTATATAGTGTTTATTTGCAGTTTTTAGTTATTTTCTCTCTGTTTATTTCGGTTTATTTAGCTCTTTTTTTATTACCAGATCTATACCTTTCATTTCTGCGTATGCTCTTTGCCTCGTGACTCTATACGATCTGGGAAAATCAGAAATAGAAAGGAAGGATTTTTCTCATGCGTATACTCTTTTCCTCCACGCCTTAGTGTGATCTCGGAAAATCAGAAACATTGAGGAAAATATATAGTTTCCGCCTAAAGCTAACTTCAAGCCATAAGGTTTGTTTTTTTTTTTTGTATGTCAATGTTGGGTTTTGTGTTTTTTGTTTTGTAGGCAAAAAGAGCTTTTTCAAGTAAGCATTCACCCCAAAGCCTCAGTGACTTAAAAAAAAAAAAAACCGTTCCTCTTTTCCAAAAATTACTAACCTTTTAATCTAGCTCACTTGGTCCAAAGCTACTTTATGAGAATAGAGGTCTTGAGTTCAAGTCTTTCTTGGTCCAAAGATACTTTATTAGATTAAGTTTGGAAAGGGGGCAGATTTTTTTTTAAATATAACATTATCATTCATTTCTGCACATTCCCGCACTTCGTCGGCATCTTCAACAACTTTTCTTCAAAAAGCCATAACTTCTTCATCCGGAAGCCATTTTCAAAGCTGTTTTTTTTTAATCAGCCTATTTTTTCGAGATCTTTCCATTGGAACACTTATTTTCAGCATATACAACTTCAGTTTCTATTAAAATGGAAAGTCCATGCCAAGTTATTCTTGACAGCACCAACTACTTCCAATGGTGGTCCTACATTGTGGATTTACTTAGAAGTAAAGGTCTTTACAGAATAACCTCAGGCCAAGAAACCAAACCGAAATATGAAAATAAGGCAACCAAATAGGAAAATAGGTAAGATCAAGCACGTGGGTTGATAGGGATGTCTATTTCTCCAGACCTTACATTCCATAACGTAGAACTTGATACTCTTGATGAAGCAATGAAACAGATCACTAAAGTTTTTGGAATTAAAAATGAACTTAGAGCCCATCAACTCAAAAATGAGTTGCTTACATTGGAACCCAATAATTTTTCTTCCATTGAATATTTTTTGTCCAAGTTCAAGACCCTTAGACTTCTCTTGGAAGGTGTTAAGGTTAAGAAAGAAGATGGTAACTTTATCTATTTCATTCTTAGTAAGTTGGGACCAGCCTACTCTGTGTTTGTTTCCACCTTCCATTCTACAAAAGAAGCCTTCATTTCTCAAGGAAAAGACTACAAGTCCCCTTCCTTTGATTCCTTTTGTGATTATTTAATAAGAGAACAAGAAAAACTCTTACACCTTGGTCTTCTTAATCTTGGAAACTCTTCTAAGACAGCCTTAGCCACCCAGCAGCAACCAAATTTAAAGAATCCTAAGAAGTTGTATCCTAAAAGGAATGGTCCTAAACCAAACAAGGGTCCTAAGCAATTTCAGCCTCAAAATGACAAATCATTTCAACAAAATGATAAGGCAAATAAAAACAAAGGGAAGAAGACTGATCGACATTGCCACTTTTGTAATCGAGATGGCCACTTAGAATCCAAATGCTTTAAGAAGATGGAAGCCTTGGAAGCAGCAATGAAGAAGCATAACATCCATTTGGAGCACTCTTCAACTTCAACTTCATCTTCAGGAATAGCACTTTCTGCATGTGGTTGTCAAACATCTTCGTCTAGATATGCATTAAATGTATCTTCTTCTTCTAATTCTCATGAGTGGCTCATTGATTTTGGAGCTTCTTATCACATGACAAAAAACAAAGCCATGTTTTCTTCTTTAAATGATTGTAACAACAAAAATATATATGTTGGTGATGATAGATCTTAGTGTTGTAGGGACTGGAACTGTTCATATAGACAATGGTAAATTTAATGATGTATTATGTGTTCCAACCTTATCCAGCAACCTTCTATCTGTATATCAGATAACTCATTCAGGTGAAGGTAAAATTGTTGAATTTTCACCTCACGATGTTGTAATTAAGGACCTAAGAGATCCTAGACAGATTTTAGCTACTGGTATTGCTGATGATTCTACAAGGTTGTATAAGTTTAACAACTTTGGGTCATCAAATATTCCCTCAATATTTGTTGCTCATAATGACGAAGTGAGCAAACTTTGGCACGAGAAATTTGGTCACTTAAACTATCGCTCCCTTTAGAATCTATGTAAAGAGAATATGGTGACAGGTCTTCCAATGGTATCTTGCAGAGGTGGTGTTTGTTCCGGATGTGTACTCAGAAAACATCATCGGGATAGTTTTGAAAAACGTGCCTCTCGGCATGCCTCAGCCCCTTTACAACTTGTGCATAATGATTTATGTGGTCCACTTCTAGTTGTTTCATTCTCTGGCTACAAGTATTTCTTAAGTTTCATTGATGATTTCTCCAGACACACTTGGGTATACTTCTTAAAACTCAAGAGTGAAGTATTTAACATGTTCTTGGCATTTAAGGCCTTTGTTGAAAAACAATTTGGACATCAAATTCTTAAGCTAAGATCTGATAATGGTGGAGAATATGTTAACAACAAATTCATCAACTTTTGCACTGAGAATGAAATTCAAATGCAACACATTGTTCCATATAATCCACAACAAAATGGTGTAGCTGAAAGGAAGAATCACACCTTAAAGGAAATGGCTAATTGTATGCTTCAATCTAAAGGACTTAGTCTTAATTTTCGGGTAGAAGCAATTAACTGTGCAAATTACATAATAAATCGCACTCCTACTAAGGTTTTAAAGAATATTACTCCAGAAGAAGCATGGAGCTCAATTAAACCTGATCTAAGTCACTTTCGTGTTTTTGGAAGTGAAGCATGGGCCCATATTCCAGATGAGAAACGTAAAGCTTTAGAACCTAAATGTGAAAAATGTATTTTTGTTGGATATTCTAAAGATGTCAAAGGATATAGACTTATTCCACTTAAGTCCAAAAATGTTATCATTAGAAGAGATGTAAAGTTTGCTAAAAATATATCGGCCTACGAGCTTAGTTCAGCGGATGTGCCACCTCTCTCTATCTCTTCTACTTTTGAAAATATTTCTTCTTCAGATGATGAAAGTGAGAATGAAAATCCTCCCCCACCTTCTCAGGATCCTCCTTCAGCTCCTCAACTTCTAAAATGGGTCCGTGCTACTCGGGATGCAACAGGTGCTCTTGTCAGTGATCTTACAGATCAGGACGTACACATTCTCAGTTTGATAGAGCCTCTTCTTTACTAGCTCAAGCTTCATCGAATTATGATCCTAACACCTTTGCAGAAGCTTCAAGCCATCTAGATTGGGACGCAGCTATGGATGAAGAATATCGTTCATTATTGGCAAATGATACATGGGATATTGTTCCTCTATTAAAGGGACGAAAACTTGTTATATGCAAATGGGTTTACAGAACCAAGTACAGACCAGATGGAAAAGTTGATAAACATAAGGCTCATCTTGTTGCTAAGGGTTTTTCACAAGTTGAGGGCATTGACTATACTAAAACCTTCTCCCCTGTTGCCAAAATGAAATCTATCCGCCTCGTTCTTTCTCTTACTGTCTCTTTCAAATGGGAAGTCCATCAGATGGATGTTAAATCTGTCTTCTTGCATGGGGACATACATGAAGAAATCTATATGGAACAACCTATTGGCTTGATACAAACAAACTCCAGCCTTGTATGTTGGCTTAAGAAATCCCTTTATGGTCTCAAGCAAGCTCCTCGGGCTTGGTATGCCAAAATGGATACCTTTCTTTTAGAAACTGGCTTTTCTAGGTGTCATTCTAACAATACTGTCTACACCAAGAAAGTGGGCAAGTATCTTATAATTTTGTTCTTTATGTTGATGATCTTATCCTTACTGGTCGTGATCCCAACCTTATAAACCATGTGAAGTCCAGCCTTAAAAAGAAGTTTTAAATGACAAACTTAGGACACTTGCATTATTTTCTTGGTCTTCAAGTCTTGCAATCCAAGGAAGGTATTTCCCTTTCCCAGTCCAAGTATGCCTATGATCTTCTACGCCATTTTCAGATGGAAGACTGTAAGCCAGCCCCTTCTCCCTCTCAGTCTGGAGCCAAACTTTCAGTCACTTGTACTTCCCCTGAAGTTGATGCTACCTTATACCGTCAACTTGTAGAAAACTTTTTTATCTGACCCATACTCATCCTGACCTTTCCTTTGTTGTTGGCCTTATTGCTCGGTTTATGCAAAACCCACATGAAAGTCATCGGAAAGTAGCTAAAAGAATACTTCGTTATGTTCAAGGTACAGTTCAGTTTGGGATTCATTACAGTGCAGAAGCATCTCCTCTATTGGTTGGTTTCACTAATTCTAATTGGTCCGGTGACCTTGATGATCAGAAGTCTACTACAGGTTATGTGTTCACTCTTGGTTCAGGATCTATTACATGGGCTTGCAATAAACAAAGTGCCATTTCTCTTTCTTCAGCAGAAGCAGAGTATCGTGGTGCTGTAGAAGCTAGTAAGGAAGCCTTGTGGCTTTGTCAGATCCTGTCAGAGTTTGGCTTTCAGCAGTAGCATTCGACTACACCTTGGTGTGATAATCAAAGTGCCATTCAACTATGCAAAGATCCGGTCCAACATCAATGCAACAAACACATTGAAATGCACATGCACTTCATTAGAAAGCTCATTCATGACCATGTTCTTGAGGTGCAATATAGTTCAATAGATGATCAAGTTGCAGACATCTTTATAAAGGCTCTCACAGAGGCGAAGTTTACTAAACTTTGATTATGGTTGGAGTTCAGGAAGTTGTCACTAAGGGGGGATAGGCTTTAGTGCCTCCTTCCTTCTCCTATTGTGTCATATTTGTACATCCCTCAATCCTATCCCAATTTGTTCTTAAGGGGGGATGTTAGGATATTCTGATACATAGGAAATAGTTAAGTATAACTTGGTCTAGTGTAGAGTTAGGTAAAGTGTGTTTCTTTACTATGTACCTTTGTAACTTACAATCTGATGGTCACGATATGTAGTGATCTGATGGTTCATTCTCTCCTTGGTATTACCAACACTTGATCCATGGATTAACACCTGATTGGTCCATGATCTCTATTTAAAGAGCATGGAGGGTCATTTGTAGGGTAACCGTTCATGAGAGAAGCTTATGTAAATTTTATTTCTTTTATCAATAAATTGCCTAAAGTGGCTGTGTTGGCTCAGGCCGTGGACTGTTTCCCTCTTAGAGGGTTTTAACCACATCAACAATACTGGTGTAATGATCTATGATCTGTTTGTGAGCAGTGTCCTTTGGTGTTCTGTCTAAGGAACTTACCCTATAAATTCCTACAATTTGTAAGGAAGAGAATCAAAGGCTTATTAGAAACCAAAAGGAACAAGCAAGGCTGAATACCATGTTAAGGAAAAAATTGTCTTGCATCTAAGGATTTTTTCAACACACACCCAACCTGCGAGATGTGGACAAAAGTCCTAATGATAGGGACAAAAAGAGGACTTGTGAAGCTAAAAGGAAAAGGAAAATATTTTCCTGTTGGCATTGTCAAGGGTATCACTTGAGAAGGGATTGTCACCACAGGCATGAAAAGAGAGATAACATCCCTGCAAGCCATAGGGACACAAAGTAGTGATACAAGGTGTTGAGTGTTGAAAATATAGGTCATCCTCTAAACCAATAATTACTTCTTATGTTATTCATTATATTAATTATTGTCTTGTGATATTTTTAATCATAAGGAAATTAAACATAGGAGCTCAACGATGAAACAAAAATACCATAAGGATCATAAAGGGACAACCACACAATAACACACATATTTACCATAGGACAACCTGATGAGTGCCAATATTGCAGCAAGGATGCTGCAACTCTTCGGCTACTAGCTTTACTTATCAACTCGGGGTTCGTATAAACTTGGAGGTGACAGTTCTATATGCACAAGTAAAAGTGAAAGTCCTTCCTGTTGTCACTGTTCATCTAGTGAGAGACCCCAGGGGTTCCAAGCCAGACTTATATAGAGTCAGAAGAAGCTTAATTATTTGATGGAAGAAGAGAAAATCTATTCTAAGATGGTTACTCTACTGCAGTAATGAAGAAAACAACATGTAATTTTAAATCATACCATATCCTAATTAACCATTTAAACAGGTATGCTAAGCAGAATTGCTAAATCAACACTAACCTAATGCCACTATCTAAGTTATAGAAGTAAAGAGCATAAAACCATACTAATGTGTAAGCAAGGAAACTAAACTAAAATTGTTTTCACTTTTTTGGTTTTTTTGGGTAAAATCAAGCATGCGATTTAATTGTTCTTGTGGATGTGGCAGGTGGATGGAAGGTGGTTGAGGATGGCTAGAAGGTCTATGGAGTGTTTGGATGGTGTGGAAGGGTCCTAGGAGACCTTTTATGAAAGGAAAGGCCATTGGTATAGAAGATCAGGCTGAGAACAAACTCATAGTGTAAATATTTATTTATTAATACAGAAGTGCGATTTCTGAGTTTGTGTGGTGTGTATTGAGTAATTGAATTATGAACTATGTGTGGATTAGAGTAATTCTGCATAACATAAGTGTGCAGGAAATTCAAAATGAATCAGAGAGAGAGGATAGTGCTCAGAGGAGTATTGCGATGATTAGACAGTGTTGGAGTCTGATTGAATAATTAAATCAAAGCTAAGGAGTGGTAGCGTTTAAATAATACGCAGAACAAAGTTCGGGAAGGAGTCAAGCGGAAGATCAATCAAAGATCGAAATCAGTGAAAGGAAGAAGTAATGAAGCAGCAGTGCACAGAAACCGTTGGATTAGTTGAACCAACGAACAGGATTAACGGAAGATGAGCGGCGAAGATCCTATTGTAGGAGATTAAGTTAATAGATGGATGGATCACATCAAGTCACATGTCGACAGAAGGATGGAAAATGTGTGGAATGAGGGAGCAGTCTTTGTAGGTGGTAAGTGTAGGAATTTACATGGTAAGTTCCTCAGATAGAACACCAAAGGACACCGCTCACAAACAGATCACATATTAATACACCAGTATTGTTGACGTGGTTAAAACCCTCAAAGAGGGAAACAGTCCACGGCCTGAGCCAACGCGGCCACTTCAAGCAATTTATTAATAAAAGAATGAAAATTTACATAAGCTTCTCTCATGAACGATTTCCCTACAAGTGACCCTCCATGCTCTTTAAATAGAGATCATGGACTAATCGGGTGTTAAGCCATGGATCAAGTGTTAGTAATAACGAGGAGAGAATGAACTATTGGATCACTATATATCATGACCGTTGGATTGTAAGTTACAAAAGTACATAGTAAAGAAACACACTTTACCTAACTGTACACTAGACCAAGTTATACTTAACTATTTCCTATGTGTCGTAATATCCTAACATTCCCCCTTAAGAACAACATGGGATAGGATTGAAGGATGTACAAATATGACACAATAGGAGAAGGAAGGAGGTATTATATCCTATCCCCGCTTAGTTACAACTTCCTAAACTCCAACCATAAATCAAAGTTTAGTAAACTTCACCTCTGTGAGAGCCTTTGTAAAGATGTCTGCAACTTGATCATCTGTTGAACAATATTGCACTTCAAGAACATGGTCATGAATGAGATTTCTGATGAAGTGCATGTGCAATTCAATGTGTTTGTTGCGCTGCTGTTGGACTAGATATTTGCATAGTTTAATGGCACTTTGATTATCACACCAAAGTGTAGTCGGATGCTTCTGTTGAAAGCCAAACTCTCATAGGATCTGACTAAGCCACAGGGCTTCCTTATTAGCTTCTACGGCACCACGATACTTTTCTTCTGTTGAAGAAAGAGAAATGGCACTTTGTTTCTTGCAAACCCATGTAATAGGTCCTAAACCAAGAGTGAACACATAACCTGTAGTAGACTTTCGATCATCAGGGTCACCAGCCCAATCAGAATCAATGAAACCAACCAATAGAGGAGATGCTTCTGCACTGTAATGAATCCCAAACTAAACTATACCTCGAACATAACGAAGTATTCTTTTAGCTACTTTCTAATGACTTTAATGTGGGTTTTGCATAAACCAAGAAATAAGGCCAACAACAAAGGAAAGATCAGGACAAGTATGGGTTAGATACAAAAGTTTTCCTACAAGTTGACGGTATAAGGTAGCATCAACTTTAGGGGAAGTACAAGTGACTGAAAGTTTGGCTCCAGACTGAAAGGGAGAAGGGGATGGCTTACAGTCTTCCATGTAAAAATGGCGTAGAAGATCATTGGCATACTTGGACTAGGAAAGGGAAATACCTTCCTTGGATTGCAAGACTTGAAGACCAAGAAAATAATGCAAGTGTCCTAAGTCTATTATTTCAAACTTATTTTTAAGGCTGGACTTCACATGGTTTATAATGTTGGGATCACTACCAATAAGGATAAGATCATCAACATAAAGAACAAGAATGATAAGGGACTTGCCCTATTTCTTGGTGTAGACAGTATTGTTAGAATGACACCTAGAAAAGCCAATTTCTAAAAGAAAGCTATCCATTTTGGCATACCAAGCCCGAGGAACTTGCTTGAGACCATAAAGGGATTTCTTAAGCTGACATACAAGGCTGGAGTCTTTTTATATAAAGCCAGTAGGTTGTTCCATATAGATTTCTTCATGCAAGTCCCCATGCAAGAAGGCAGATTTAACATCCATCTGATGGACTTCCCATTTGAAAGAGGCAGCAAGGGAAAGAAAAAGGCGGATAGAGTTCATTTTGGCAATAGGGGAGAAGGTTTTAGTATAATCAATGCCTTCAACTTGTGAAAAACCCTTAGCAACAAGATGAGCTTTATGTTTATGAACTTTTCCATCTGGTCCATACTTGGTTCTGTAAACCCATTTGCATCTAACAAGTTTTTGTCCCTTTGGTAGAGGAACAAGATCTCGTGTATCATTTGCCAATAATGAACGATATTCTTCATTCATAGTTGTGTCCCAATCTGGATGGCCTGAAGCTTCTACAAAGGTGTCAGGATCATAATTCGCTAAAGCTTGAGACAGTAAAGAAGAGGCTCTATCGAACTGAGAACGTGTACGTCGTTGATCTGTAGGATCACCGACAAGAGCACCTGCTGCATCCCAAGTAGCACAAACCCATTTTGGAAGCTGGGGAGCTAAAGGAGGATCCTGAGAAGGTGGGGGAGGATTTTCATCCTCACTTTCATCATCTGAAGAAGAAATATTTTCAAAAGTAGAAGAGATAGAGAGAGGTGGCACATCCGCCAAACTAGGCTCGTAGGCTGATATATTTTCAGCAAACTTTACATCTCTTCTAATGATAACATTTTTGGAATTAAGTGGAATATGGGCCCATGCTTCACTTCCAAAAACACGAAAGTGACTTACATTTGGTTTAATTGAGCTCCATTCTTCTTCTGGAGTGATATTCTTTAAAACATTAGTAGAAGTGTGATTTATTATGTAATTTGCAAAGTTAATTTCTTATGCCAAAAAATTAAGACTAAGTCCTTTAGATTGAAGCATACAATTAGCCATTTCCTTTAAGGTGTGATTCTTCCTTTCAGCTACACCATTTTGTTGTGGAGTATATGGAACAGTATGTTGCATTTGAATTCCATTCCCAGTGAAAATTTTGATGAATTTGTTGTTAACATATTCTCCGCCATTATCAGATCTTAGCTTAAGAATTTGATGTCCAGATTGTTTATCAACAAAGGCCTTAAAGGCCAAGAACATGTTAAATACTTCACTCTTGAACTTTAAGAAGTATACCCAAGTGTGTATGGAGAAATCATTAATGAAAGTTAAGAAATACTTGTAGCCAGAGAATGAAACAACTAGAAGTGGACCACATAAATCACTATGCACAAGTTGTAAAGGGGCTAAGGTGTGCCAAGAGGCACATTTTTCAAAACTATCCCAATGATGTTTTCCGAGTACACATCCGGAACAAACACCATCTCTCCAAGATACCATTGGAAGACCTGTCACCATATTTTCTTTACATAGATTCTAAAGGGAGCAATAGTTTAAGTGACCAAATCGCTCATGCCAAAATTTGCTCACTTCATCATTATGAGAAACAAATACTGAGGGAAGATTTGATGACCCAAATTTGTTAAACTTATACAACCTTGTAGAATCATCAGCAATGCCAGTAGCTAAAATCTGTCTAGGATCTCTTAGGTCCTTAATTATAACATTGTGAGGTGAAAATTCAATGATTTTACCTTCACCTGAATGGGTTATCTGATATACAGATAGAAGGTTGCATGATAAGGTTGGAACACATAATACATCATTAAATTGACCATTGTTTATATGAACAGTTCCAGTCCCTACAACACTAAGAGATCTATCATCACCAGCATATATATTTTTGGTGTTACAATCATTTAAAGAAGAAAACATGGCTTTTTTTTTGGCCATGTGATAAGAGGCTCCAGAATCAATGAGCCACTCATGAGAATTAGAAGAAGAAGATACATTTAGTGCATATCCAGACCGAGATGTTTGACAACTACATGCAAAAAGTGTTATTCCTGAAGATGAAGTTGAATTTGAAGAGTGCTCCAAATGGATGTTATGCTTCTTCATTGCTGCTTCCAAGGCTTCCATCTTCTTAAAGCATTTGGATTCTAAGTGGGCATCCCGATTACAAAAGTGGCAATGTCCATCAATCTTCTTCCCTTTGTTTTTATTTGCCTTATCATTTTGTTGAAATGATTTTTCATTTTGAGGCCAAAATTGCTTAGGACCCTTGTTTGGTTTAGGACCATTCTTTTTAGGATATGGCTTCTTAGGATTCTTTGAATTTGGTTGCTGCTGGCGGCTAAGGCTGTCTTAGAAGAGTTTCCAAGATTAAGAAGAGAAAGGTGTAAGAATTTTCCTTGCTCTCTTATTAAAGAATCACAAAAGGAATCAAAGGAAGGGGACTTGTAGTCTTGTCCTTGAGAAATGAAGGCTTCTCTTGTAGAATGGAAGGTGGAAACAAACATAGAGTAGGCTGGTCCCAACTTAGTAAGAATGGAATAGATAAGGTTACCATCTTCTTTCTTAACCTTAACACCTTCCAAGAGAAGTCTAAGGGTCTTGAACTTGGACAGAAAATCTTCAATGGAAGAAAAATTATTGGGGTCCAATGTAAGAAACTCATTTTCGAGTTGATGGGCTCTAAGTTCATTTTTAATTCCAAAAACTTTAGTGATCTGTTTCATTGCTTCATTAGGAGTATCAAGTTCTGCGATATGGAATCTAAGGTCTGGAGAAATAGACATCCCTATCAACCCACGTGCTTGATCTTGCCTATTTTCCCATTTGGCTTCCTTATCTTCATCTTTCGGTTTAGTTTCTTGGCTTAAGGCTATTCTGTAAAGACCTTTACTTCTAAGTAAATCCACAATGTAGGACCACCATTGGAAGTAGTTGGTGTTGTCAAGAATAACTTGGCATGGACTTTCCATTTTAATACAAACAGAAGTTGTAGATGCTGAAAATAAGTGTTCCAATGGAAAGATCTCGAAAAAATAGGCTGATTAAAAAAACGGCTCTGGAAATGACTTCCAGATGAAGAAGTTATGGCTTTTTGAAGAAAAGTTGTTGAAGATGCCGACGAAGTGCGGGAATGTGCGGAAATGGATGATAATGTTATATTAAAAAAAAAATCCTCCCCCTTTCCAAACTTAATCTAATTAGCTCAACAAAAAGAAAGACTTGAACTCAAGACCTCTATTCTCATAAAGTAGCTTTGGACCAAGTGAGCTAGATTAAAAGGTTAGTCATTTTTGGAAAGGAGGAAGGGGTTTTTTTTTTTAGTCACCGAAGCTTTGGGGTGCGTGTTTACTTTAGAAAGCACCTTTTTGCCTAAAAAACAAAAAAAACAAAACCCAACAAGGACATACAAAAAAAACCTTGCGGCTTGAAGTTAGCTTTAGCCGGAAACTAAATATTTTCCTCAATGTTTCTGATTTTCCGAGATCACTGTAAGGCGTAGCGGAAAAGAGCATACACATGAGAAAAATCCTTCCTTTCTGTTTCTGATTTGCCAAAATCACATAGAGTCACGAGGAAAAGAGCATACGTAGAAATGAAAGGTATAGATCTGGTAATAAAAAAACAAAGGGCTAAATAAACCGAAATAAACAAAGAGAAAATAACTAAAAACTACAAATAAACATTGTATACCTCCAGATCTTAAAAATGACGTAGCTAGGGCTACCAGAAACCTTTTCACGTGAAACGAAAGGGGTTCCTCATTGGAACAGATGCTCCAAACACAATAGATTATTCCTCTTTGCCTGAAAGCAGTCAGAAATAGTATATCTAGGAAACGATAGTCGGATGTAGTTCTACCGGCTTCAGATTTGGATCACCAACAGATGTAGCCCTCAACTTGGCTTTGATACCATGTAGGAATTTATAGGTAAGTTCCTCAAACAGAACACCAAAGGACACCACTCACAAATAGATCACAGGTCAATACACCAGTATTGTTGACGTGGTTAAAACCCTCAAAGAGGGAAATAGTCCACAGCCTGAGCCAACACGGCCACTTCAGGCAATTTATTAATAAAAGAATGAAAATTTACATAAGCTTCTCTCATGAACGATTACCCTACAAATGACCCTCCATGCTCTTTAAATAGAGATCATGGACCAATTGGGTGTGAAGCCACAGATCAAGTGTTAGTAATACCAAGGAGAGAATGAACCGTCGAATCACTACATATCGTGATCGTCGGATTGTATGTTACAAAAGTAAATAGTAAAGAAACACACTTTACCTAACTCTACACTAGACCAAGTTATACTTAACTATTTCCTATGTGTCAGAATATCCTAACAGTAAGCAGAATCTTGCGCGCCCTAAGAGTTGTAAGTAGTATTCCTAAATTTCATGCGATTAGCCTAAGTGGGTGACACGTAGCATGAGAAACCCACTTTTCATGGCACTCTCGATCAAATATCGTTCGTGCAAGAATTCACGTGAGATTACACAATAGCTGTTGATCATGTGGGATTGATCAACGGTGGAGATTGGCTAAGCTAGTTGGCGAGTGGGTGATGCAATAGCCATTGGATCAAGCGAGACAGATCAACAGTGGAGATCAGCCAAGCTAGTTGGCGAGCAGGTGACACGATAGCCGTTGGATCAAGTGAGACAGATCGACGGTGGAGATTTGGAGCGCCTAAAGTCAAATGTTGAAATGAATACGTCAGCTATGCGACACGCGGTTGACGATGATTGAGCAGGTTGTTGTGGATCGGACGGTAAGGAAATCCACGGGTATAATCTGATTAAGATGTGATTTATTAGCTTTCACTTAAGCATTTCAATGTGTCTAGGGGAATTTCAATGAAAAAGGACAAAAAAACTAGTGAGGGTGAGGGTGGACCAAGAGATGGTTGAGGTGGATGAGGTGAACGATGGATGCAGGTGATGAAGTCTACACTTCCTCCTGAAGTACCTGTGATGCTTAAAATGTGTGTGTCTTCCAAGAACTATTCAACAAGATACATTCTCATAAACTAGAAAAGCATGAACCAGTTGCCCATATTATGCATGAAGAAAGTGCTGAAGGAAATGAGAATATGAGTGAGATCTTATTATAGAAAAAGATTAATGGAAAAAGATGACAATGAAATGAACCAAGTACTGAATCAAGATAACAAACTCCAAATCTCATGCAAGAACTAGAAATCTATGTTTTTGGGATTGCTGAAGAGTCTCTTCCTCAAGTCATGGTCCCAGAGGGAGGAGGTTAGGCCAAGACACTTGTTGACAACCTTATGGTGATCCTCTTCTCCTTGCTAACCTTCTAATTGAAACAAGGCACAAATGGAAGCAAACTAAAACACAACCAATCTACTCTACACTGTTGTAATGGAAATGTAGCTACTTAAGCAAATGAACAATTAAACCATGAATCTACGCTAGCATACATGTATAATAAAGAGGAGCCTTGGCTGCTAGGGTTGGGCCCTAACCCAAGAGCTTCAGCCCTCTAAGTTAACTCAGTGATGGCTCAAAACAAAACTCATTCTTATTATCAAAAGCATGGATTACATAAAAAATTGTCACAAGTATTGCAGCTCGAAAATAGAGTAGAGTTTTACAATCAAAAATTTGAATCATATCGAGGTCCTAGGCCTCTCTACTTATACATATGAAGTCTCCAACGACTTCCTTAAAATTAGGGAGGCTTGGCTCCCAAACTCGAGATAAACTGGTGCTTTGATTTTCACTTGCTCGACTGCCTTATAGTCCTGATGATTTGGTTGTTTTCACTTCGAGCGGATGGAGGAATATTCAAATGGAGGGGTAGTAAATGAGGAGGATTTACCTCCTATAATTCCTCTCCCTTGTCCCATTCGAGTTTTGACCAAGGTCTTTGCCAAAATTCCTTGCTTTTATCCTTTAATCCCGCATTAAATGCACATTAGACCACAAATAAAAATATCCAACTCTAACTCATCTCATAAACAAAATATAATCAAAAGTATGGAATAAGTTGTGAGAATAGCTGGTTTGACTAAGCTAGGAGGTGAATTAAGGCCCATATAATTACCCAATGATAAGGCTCATCATCACCCCCCTACTGAAAGTGTTGCTCATCCTCTGAGCAACTTAGTCAATGTCCATGTCCTTCATGGCTCTGGTAGCCTCTCTGACATCCCATGACTCTGTTGTGGTCTCTTCTTCTTGTTCATAGAAAACTGCTTTCCTTTTTACTTCTTCCCATTGCCTCTTTTTCTCTTCTTCTTTTCTCCCTTCTAGCATCCCTAGGAGTAGTCATGTACTGAGTTTTAGGCCTATCCAATTGACCTTCAACCTTTTCATTGATTGCTTATACATAGGTGTCATGTTGAGTGCCTCTCTTAACCTTTGAGGGGAGTGATATTCTCTGATCTTCAAGCTGTGTGGCAGTGTGTTCCATCTCCTTACGCAGGAATGTATAATATCATCTCCTAGAAGCCTAAACATATCCTCAAAATGTGAAATTGCTTGCTCTTGGGCAGCAAGATATCTAGGTGCCAGCTAAGGATCATTTGCAATTAGATTATGGGTGTTGATTAGGGCCATGAGATTTGATTGTTTAGCTCTGATAAAAAGAGGTTCATTTTTCTCTCTGGCCAATATTATTTTCATCTCTACATCCCTTGACTCCTCATGGTTCATCCATGATGCCAAAGCCATTAATTGTAGATCTCCTAGCTCGTCATTAGGATTCCAAACATTCATGTCTGTGAGGGCCATGTTGTGCAAGTAAAACTCATCCATTTTGTCCTTATCCTCTAGTGTACTTTGATCACAAAGATCAATAAATTGCCTGTAGTCCTGAAATGGCATGGTGCCCCTTAATGCTAGTGTTTTAATTTGAAATTGAGCCATTGTTCTCTGAGGTAAAGAGCATAGGATTTAGCTGGCATCCTACACTAAATGGCCTCCAAGGAGAGGTTGGCCATACATGCTAGTTGGTTTTCCCTTTCCTGTATTTATCCCCTCAGCCATGCATTTTCCCTCTCAAGTTGATCTCTCATTATTACTTCTATGTTCCTTAAGCCACTTAGCTCTTTGCCCATTTATTTGAGCTTCTCTTCCATATGCCCAATGTTTTCCACCCCTTTTGAATTAGCAATTTGCATCCATCGGTGGGTTCTGGTCCTCTCCTTCTCAAGTTTGAAAAACAATGGGATGGAAAATTTTTGAGGTATCACCCTGCCTCCTTCAATAAACTGGTAGTAGGAGTCTAGTTTAGGTTGGGGACTTGGCTCCTTTGTTTCAGGGTCTTCCTCTTTTATTTCTTGTTGCTCCCCTACCTTGATTTCCAATTTTTGTGCTTCCTGTAGTTTTTGCAGAGTATCCTATAGGATTGTTTTTGCTTCCTGTAGGTTCTGTTGTGGATCCTGTAGGATGGCCATACCCTTTAAGGAAGTTGATCTAGTACTAGGTCTCCTTACATAGGTGATTGGTGACTTAGGGGAAGCCATTTTGTCTCTTGGTACTAGGTCTCCTTACATAGGTGATTGGTGACTTAGGGGAAGCCATTTTGTCTCTTGGTGTAGGGGAATATTCAATATCAATAGGGATTTTTGTTGATATTTGTGGCTTCCCTTGTTTGATTCTTATTCTCTTTCTTGTTCTGAAATATAGAGGGGTTTGCCTCCTTCTTTCCCCTTTTTTCTTGATTGGGCTGCTGAGAGCAGTGAGGGCAGCTACTACCTCCCTCTCAGGGGCCTCTAGAGAGACCCTAGGTGACTCCTCCTTGTGTTCTTCCCCTTCTATTTCATTGCCTTCTTCCTCTCTGTTTTTCTTATCTTCTTCATCTTGCTATTATTTCTCATCTCCATCAGTTTCTTCCTTCGTTTCCTGTGTATGTAACTCACCTCCCACAATTGTTATATCCATTAGCTTTTAGAGAATTTCTAGTTCATTTTCTTGTAAATGGGGATGGATTTTTAGATCCTACCTCTTTAGAATGGTGGAAGTGGACAATTCTCATGATATTCCCTCTTGAACCCCTCTCTGCCTATCATGTAGACTGCCTCTGTGTATCCTGTAGACTGCTCCTGTAGATTGTTCCTATAGGAATTCTTGTGCATGCTCCTGTAGAAATTCTCTTCCAGAACGATGGATCCTTGCTTCTGGTGGGTGGCCAGAGTTATGAGAGTGACTTGAGTGAGGGAGTTTCGAGGAGGTGGAATGCATGAATACATGCAAATGATGTTTTCTTTCCCTTTATGGATTTTCGGGGTGAGGTGGTGTGTTGGCAGCAGAGTTATGTTGCCATTTTTGGACCATTGGTCCCCACTACCACCTCATCATTCCCACTCCTCGTAATTAGCTCCCACCTCGTAGATCTGTAGTTAACCACTTCTTGTCCTACTCCTCCTCTGTCTTTGAGTTGACTGCAACCACGTGTGAGAGGACACCCAGTTTTGTATGTGATGACTGAACGAAGGTGGCCAAGTTAACTAGCCACCTTTTCACTTATAAACCAACTACCTCATAACCCTTACAACTTTTGATCAAATGATGCATATGAGTGAGTGAGTGGGATACTTACCTGTGGTCTCGATGACATGCTCCAGTTTTCAAAGATTAGAGGTGATGCCTTGTCTATTTGCTGCATGGTCATTCTTCTTACTCCTCTGCTATCTACTGATGGTTTCTTGGCTTTTGCAGGTGTCTATGACTGAAGATCTGATGTTGCTGCTATTTTGGAGCTCTTGGATCATCCTAGTGAAGACCTGTAACTGATGATTGATATTCTTTGGGATAGGCTACTACAGGATTTCCTACAGGATGTCCTATAGCTGCTTCTCCCTTAGAATTTCTTAATCATGTTGTTGGTTGGGGCTGTGAGGATGCTACAATGAATGGACAGAGGGAGTAGGAGTGTGTGTGGAGCAATGGAAATTTAGGTAATTCTCTTACTCTCCTCTGTTTTCCCCTTTTTCTTTGTCTTTTTTCATAACTGGCAGAAATTGATTTCTTTTTGTTTTGAATGGTGAGTGCAAGGATGATGGTAATGGACGAGGTGAGGGGTTAAATCATGTCTAGAATGAATTTTGGGGACCTAACCAACCTACCATTCACCCTCGGATTTCTTCTTGTAGGTTTTTTGGGACACTGTAATTCCTACAGGATCATCCTATAGGTTTTTAGGGGATCTTGTAGAAAACACAGTCTTCGCCTAAATTGAAGCAATGAAGTGAAAAAACAATGGAATTGATGGAGGGATTCATGGTAAGGAGTGGAGGAGATGAATATATGCAAGGCAGGGTTCCCTTTGGATCTTCTCTTTGCTCTTTGATTATCTTTCTCACCCACCTGCAAATAACAATTATTTCTTTTCTCTCTCTTTTTTTTAAAAAACACCTAGGCTGCCTCAAGAGAGGTTTTAACCCTAGATGTTTGCCCTGGGCGCCTCAAGGAAGGTTTTCACCCAGGGATCTTCTTATTCATTTTTCCCTTTTTTTTTTCATCATTGGGCCACCTCATGAGGTTTTCAACCGAAAGATGGGACTCAAGCACCTCATGGAGGTTTTCACCTGAATCCTTATTCTTTTTTCTCTTTTTAAGTGACCTGATGAGGGAGGAGCTGGAACTTTCTCCACCATCATCACTGTCTTATTGATATTGTCAGTGAACTCTTGTTTTGATAAAGGCCTCTTGTACATTTTCAATCGGTATCCATTAACAAGCAATGGCATGGCTTCTTCATCTATAGTTCTGATTTGCACTGAACCATTATCATGGCATCTTTCCACCACATAAGGTCTGAGCCATCTTATCCTTAGCTTGCCCTTGGATTCTTTATACCTAGAATCATATAACAAGGTCCAATAGCGCTCTTGAAATTACTTCTCCTTGATATGTCTATCATGCCAGATCTTCCTCTGAAGCTGAACTATCTCTGTATATAGGAGGGCCTACATTCTGAATTCATCCAAGCCATTCAAATGGAACAATCTTTCTTTTTGTGCATGAATGAGATCCAAATCTAGTTGGGATGCCATCCTCAATGTGTTATATTCAAACTCAATGGACAACAAAGCACTTTTCCCATAGACCAACTCATAGGGTGTAAATACAGTGCTAGCCTTCCATGCTGTATTATAGGCCCAGGTAGGCTCAACTAGTTTCTCTACCCAATCCTTCCTACTACTGCTCACTACCTTGGTTAAGATTCTCTCCAGTGCCCTATTTGTCACCTCCACTTTCCCATTAGCTTGTGGATGATAAGGTGTGGAGGTCCTATGCTTGATTTTGTGATGGCTGAGCAATTCTTCAATCATGCTGGAGGTAAACTGGTTATCTTGGTCTGTGACTAGCTCTCTAGGGTACCCAAATTTGTAGAATACATTCTCCCTTAGGAACTCAGCCACCTTCTCTTACGTTGCTTCCTTAATCGCCTTGGTTTCAGCCCACTTAGTCAAATAATCAGTGCACACAATAATGTGTTGGAAATAGTACTGAGAGGGGGGATGAATCAACATTATCAGATCAATAATTTAATTTTCAAAACTGATTTGTATACGCTACTTCAGCTCAGTGGACTAATGTGTATACGCAACTATACTTAATGAAACTAGTGTATATGCAGAGATCTTTGGATTTACCCAAATTATCATGTAGTGAACTTTAATCAGTGTATCAACAAGTTCATTAGATAGTGCAGTAAGAGCAAAATAAAGCATCACACATAAGAAACACACATAAACACCAAGATATAAGGTGGAAACCCAATGTGGATGAAAACCACCTACTACAATCATCTCTGTCTTCTTTTAATAATAAGAAAATTTTGTTTACAATTTTGTACTAGTGCAGCCTTATAACAGTATGCGGGCTTCTACTTGCAGAAGGCTACAACCTTCTCTCATTCTCTAGCTTCTACTGGAAGGGAGATACAACCCCCTAGCTCTTGTACTAGCTAATATGTTTACTAGTATGTAGGTTCCGGCCTACAGAAGGCTACAACCTTCTCCTTTCTTCCAAGGACCACGTTTCATAAATTTTCAGATTGGATCCATCAACAACATCATTCAATCATCAAATATATCTGCATCAACCAATATTCTATTGAACCAACCACAACCAAGTCAATCAATTACTTTGACAACCCATCAATCTGATCTTTCAGAATGCTGTCACCAGAATATAGTAACCAGAACCCAAGCGAGAAACCAGAATACTGCAACAATAAACAGCAGTAACTAAAGCATAGATTATAAGGTATACACTACTTTCTTGTGCCAAACCCACATGTATACGCACTTTCCTTAAAGCCAACCAGTGTATATATTAGTTCATAATTATACAGCTATACCAGACTTTAGTTATTCCCAGATCATATCATTTACAGAATAATATATGCGTCAGTATTTAGATCTAGAATATTTGTGAGAAAAAACACATAATGATAGTTCACTTTATGCCTTAAGATCCCGATCCATCATTAGATATTATCCTCCATCAACTGCTAAGGTTCCTCCTTGGTTCAGATCCAGCAATGCACCATAACCCAATAACTTGCATACTAGATCTCACTCTTCATCAGATATTCAATGCTTGAGTACCTTGGCCTAATGATCTTCTCCTCCTTTTATAGTTTTAGGCCTTTCTCAATACCATGGACCAAAACCACTTAGGACCAATACCTTGGATCGAATACCTAGGGTCAATACCTCAGATCAAATACCATGGAAAGATACCATGGATCAAAATACCATGGACCAAACACTTAGGGAGAAAACTTAGTTTTCCAAGGTATACGCGCTTTCCTTTCTGTGAAAGTGCGTGTGTACATTATATGCACCCTTTTTTCTGATAACCTTCGTGTATACACGGCTTGGTCAATGGTGAACCTGAGTATACCTCTCTTTCTTCATTCTGTGAAGACTGATCTGTCATTATTTGTTGTTTTCCTAGTATACTGTGATCTTTCATTTGAGTGAGTTTCCTTCTAAACTGATTCCTTGAAGTTGCCCTGCATTTCATCACATTTTGTCACATATGATATCTCTGTTGTAGATTCATCTAGTTACCATATACAAGTGAGTTGTTCTACTACAAGAGGGTTGCCATCAAGTACAACACATACATCATAATGCCAACAATCTCCCCCTTTGGACTTGATGTCAACAACATCCACACCAAGTCATTCTCCCCCTTTGACATCAAGGGCAAAGGGTCATGCTCCCCCTGAGTGCATACTGAATTTTCCGATATGTTGAAGTGTGTTGATTGAGCTCCCCTAATCGAGTCCATGCTCCCCCTGAATATAAGCAAAGTCTACAAAAAGATGTTCTAAAAGAAGAACATGACTCTATGCATACATCACAAATGACCTTCCTATCACTAATGACTCATACATACATCCATCTCCCAACCAAGTGGGGATATACCAAATTTGACTCATCCACCCAACCAAGTGGGGATATATCAATTGTTTATACATGACAAAAACAAGAAACATTACATCATCCATCCCATGGATAGTGGGGTTACAAATTAGGTCTTTTTCATGACCATTACATTAAAAGATATACATGACATATATAACATAGACCAAATATCTTAAACAAGACCATGATAGTCATCAACAACTATCATCAGCAGCATTTGTCAATCAGCATCCAGACCAGCAACCATGTTCTCCCTCTGAACCTATTCCACCTGAAACAAAATTTGCACCGAGATCTTCTAAGATAATGCCAACAATGCATTATTAGAAGCATATGCTCCCCCTGAACCTATGTCAGATGTTTACTATCAGATCTGATTATTCATATATCATAAGAGTTAACAAAGCATCATCATCAATCAGATATATATATCAAGTTATCAACAACTTTAAGAGCCAACATATTTCCACATGTCATCAATAGACTATAACTATCATCAAGTAGAGTAGATAATTCACTGAACCATATTAGACCCCTTTCTCCTAAGTCTGACCCACTGATTTTCTTCCAACCAACATATACGCAACTGTACCCACAAAAACCAATGTATATACATGACTACGCTTCATGAAACTCGCGTATAACCACCTTTCTCTGAAGAAGATAGGATTTAACAGTAGGATGATGCAGCAACTACTCCCAACTTTTGTTTGAGATATTCAAATATCTCTCTGGGTAGTGGTTTAGTGAATATATCAACAACCTATTCTTTGGAGGGAACATACTCCAATTTGACATTTTTTTCAAGCACTTGTTCACGTATAAAATGATATTTGATGGGTATGTGCTTGGTCTTGGAGTGCATGACTGGATTGTTTGAAATACTGATGGCACTTGTATTATCACATAGAATGGAAATGGGTGGAGTACACGTGATCTGAATGTCTTGCAAGGTTTGCATCATCCAAAGTAGTTGTGTGCGGCAAGATGCAGCAGCCACGTATTCTGCTTCAGTTGTAGATAATGCAATTGAACTTTGTTTCTTTCTGAACCAAGACACTAACCTGGAACCCATATAGAATGCACCACCAATAGTGCTTTTTCTTTCATCAACACTTCCTACCCAAACTGCATCTGTATATGCATGAAGTGTAAGATCTGTATCTCTAGGATACCATAAACCAAAGTTCTGTGTTCCTTGAATATATTTGAAAATCCTTTTGACTGCCTAAAGGTGTGTTTCCTTAGGATTTGCTTGGAATCTTCCAACTATTCCCACTGCATGCATGATGTTTGGTCGAGTACCTGTTAGATAAAGTAGACTGCCAATCATGGATCTATAAGTTGGTTGATGTACTGCTGTTGATTCATCATTTGAGCTAAGGCTGCATCCTATTACCATTGGGGTACATACTAGTTTAGAGTCTTCCATGCCGTACTTTTTCAAGATCTGTTTGAGATATTTGGTTTGTGAGAGGAAAATACCATCTTTATTCTGCTGAACTTGAGGACCAAGAAAGTAGGTGAGCTCACCAAGCAAGGACATTTCAAATTCTTGCTGCATTACTGAGGCAAAATTTTGACTCATGGATTCTTCATTGCTACCAAATATGATATCATCAACATACATAACAATTATTAGCAATTTATCAGTGTCCATCTTTGTATATAAATTGCTATCTACTGACCCCTTTGAAAAACTTTGTTGGTGGAGATATTTGTCAAGATGGTAATACCATGCTCTTGGAGCCTGTTTTAGACCATAAGAGAGCTTTTATGAGTTTTCATACAAGTTTTGCATCATTTCCAAGAATGAATCCTTCTGGTTGTTCAATATAGACTTATTCTTCTAAGTCTCCATTAAGAAAGGCAGATTCTACACCCACTTTGTATACTTTGAATTTCTAAAAACTAGAAAGAGAAAGAAACATTCTTATGGCTTCAAGTCTAGCAACAGGTGCAAAAGTTTCTTCAAAATATATACCTCCTTGTTGAGCATATCCTTTGCAAACAAGTCTGGCCTTGTTTCTAATAACTTCTCCATTTTCATTCAGCTTGTTTTTGAATATCCATTTAGTTCCTATGATATTCTTATCATGAGGTCTAGGAACTAATTCCCAAGTATTATTCTTTTCAATTTGCTCAAGTTCTTCATTCATGGCCTTGACCCAATGTTCATCTCTGCATGCTTCATTCACATTTTGAGGTTCAGTGGAGGATAGTAATGCTAGATAGCTTGAGGTTTCGACAATAGTTCTTCTTGTCTGCACACCTGCCCCTTTTTCCCCCAAAATTTGAGTTTCTAGATTATTTTTCTGAACATACTTGGACAGAGTCTTTTCTTCTATCGTTATCTCTTCTTCTGGTGCTTCATTGGTTTCTTCTTCAGAATCAATGTGATTTGATGTGGGAAAATGATCCTCATCTTCTTCATTGTCATGATCTTCGGTTTTTATCTGTTTTGGATTTTTGCATGTTTCATCAACTACAACATCAATACTTTCAATAATTTTCCCAAGTCTTTTGTTATAACATTTATATCCTTTACTTCGGGAAGAGTAGCCAAGAAGAATGCCTTCATCTGCTCTAGGTTCAAACTTACCAGGTTTTTCATTAGTCCTTTTGATGTAACACTTGCTTCCAAAAACTTTGAAGTACTTTACTGTAGGAGTTTTACCATACCAAAGTTCATGTGGAGTTTGAGTGTTGTTTACCCGAACATTTGCTTGGTTGAGAATAGCGACAGCGGTGAATGCAGCTTCACCCCAGAAGGTTGCAAGAGTTCCAGATTCATCTAGCATAGCACGAACCATTTGTTGAACAGTTCTGTTCATCCTTTATACCACTCCATTTTGCTGAGGATTCCTTGTGGTGGAGAACTTCCTTTCTATTCCATGTTGTTCACAGAAGTCAAAGAATTCATCCGAGGTAAATTCCCCTCCTCGATCAGATCTGAGGCATTTGATTTTACGATTTGATTCATTTTCAACCAAAGCTTTGAAGGCTTTGAACTTTTCAAATGCTTCATATTTATGCTTTAGAAGACCTATCCAACACATTTTGGAAAAATCATCAATGAACAATATAAAGTATTCTTCTCCACGAGGTGACTTTTTCCTTGATGGTCCACATAAATCAGTATGAACAAGTTCAAGCAGCTTACTAGATGATCCTTCCTTTTCGATGAACTGAGATCTAGTTTTCTTACCGAATTGACATGATTTGCATATAGTATTTTCAAGAATGTTGATATATGGAAGATCTCGAACAACCTGGAATCTGCATGCTTTTCTTATTTGAGAAAAGCTTAGATGTCCCAATCTTCTGTGCCATAGCCAATTTTCATCATTTTTGCTTAGATAACACTGTTGTTGTCCTCCCTTGAGTATGTATAGGTTGTTTGGAGTTCTTGTACCTTTAATCACGGTTTCTCTTGTATCAAGCTCACAAACAACACATCCATTTGATCAAAACACTACTTCATTTCCTTGATTACACATTTGACTCACACTCAACAGGTTATGTTTTAGGCCATCAACATACATAACATTTCCAGCTTTAACTTTTTCTTTCAAGAAAACAGAGCCTTTACCTTTTATGACAACAGGAGTGTCGTTTCCAAATGAGACACTCTTTTCCTTTTCTAAGGCATTATATGAGTGTAGTTTTTCTCTGTCACCTGTCATGTGTTTTGAGCATCCACTATCAATGTACCACTAGTTTCCTTGTCCTTCTGCATATAAGGCTATACCACATATTTCTGTTTGTGGTTCTTTCTTTCTCCATATTTTGGGATTCAATGGAGTTTGCTCCTTTTGAGATATTTGTTGGAATTTTCTCCTGCATTCAGATTCTTCATGGCCAAAGTTGTTACAGATTGAGCATTCTATTTCATTTTCAAGCAGAGAAAATTTATTATAGGAACATTTCTTGATCCCTGTCACATTCCTTCGATTTCTTGCTTCTCTAGCATGATGGTTTTGTAAGCAACACATTGAGCAACTTTGTGTCCAAAATTATGACATGAGAAACATTGACCATTAAAGAAGTTCCTGTGATTATCGAATCTACTGACCTGGTGATTGTAGTTTTTAATGATATTCATCTTTGAAGAAAATTGAGTACGATTTACCTGAGGTTGGTTGTGGCTTCTGTTCATCCTCGAAGTAAATTGAGCCTGGTTTACCTGGTGATCTACTTTATGCCTTTGTTGATGATTGTCAAATTGTTCACTGTTCTTTCCTGCATCAAGATAGCTTTTAGTGGAGGTTGACGACTTCTATGATTGAGATGCTTCTTCAGTATATCCAAGACCTATCTTTATTAGAGGAGAACGCTGCACTTTGATCATTTCATTTAAGGTTTCTGATCCTTTAGAAAATCTGAGATTGAGAGCTTTTGTTTTCTCAAGATCCTTTCTTAGAACCACAATTTCACATTCTAGTTTTTCATTGTGTTTTTCTCTTTGAGAAAGTTGGTATGTCAAGGTACCTATAATCATATTCTTTTCTTCTAAATAGATTTTAAGTTTAGAGATTTCTTCATAAAGGTCATCTTCATCTAAAGCATCCAAAAAATCATCATCTTCATGAGCCATCAGAAGTCTATAGTCATTACAATTTTCATCTTCATCACTATTTGATAAACCATCACTATATTCATGAGTATAGTAGCTCTTTTTACTTACACTTTGTTTTCTATTCCATTTTGGAGATTCCTTCCCTTTTTCATATTTATCTTTATGAGGACATTTGGCAACATAATCACCAACTCTACCACAGGCAAAAAATTTGAAAGGTAATTTACCTTTGAATCTTCCGAAACCCCGTTGAAGGTTCTTGACAAAGTTTGCTTCTTCTTCTCCTTCTGAAATATGTCCTGATTCATTGAATTTTTATTTTCCTTTTGCTGAAGCTTTAAATGCAGCTTCTCTCATATCTGATGGACCTCCTTTTCTCATCTCAAAGGCAATTAAGATTCCGTGAAGCTATGTCATAGTAATAATCTGTAGATCCTACTTTTCTTCTATGGCAGATACTTTTGATTCAAATTTAGCAGACAAGGATCTTAAGACTTTTTCAACTAAGGTAACTTCCTTTATCTCTTCACCCAGATTCTTCATGCAATTAACAACCTCATTTATACGCAAGAAGTAACTAGCTATACTTTCATCATTGTGCATCTTGAGAATTTCATATTGAATTATGAGAGCTTGTAGTTTAGCACATTTTACCTGAGAGTCTCCTTCGTAGCTTAGAATGATTTTGTCCCATATTTCTTTGGCTGATTTGAGCTGCATAGCTTTAACAAACTCTGATTGTGACAAACTTCCTAATAATGTATTGACAGCCTTGGCATTGGTTTCATATTGCTTTTTACCTACCGTATCTGTAGGAATTGCTGATGGAAATGTATATCCTCCTTCCACGATTTCCTAGATATCTATTCCAAGAGATTGAAGATAGGTTGTGGTTCTTACCTTCTAATAAACGAAGTTGCTCCCATCAAAGATTGGTGGCCTGATGGATCCCCCGCTTTCTTGATTACTCATGATGATGGATCTGCCTTCAAGCGATCAAGCTTCTTCTGAAGGACCTACTTTGATACCAATTTTTGGAAATAATACTGAGAGGGGGGTGAATCAGTATTATATATGTCAATAATTTAATTTTCAAAACTCATTTGTATACGCTACTTCAGCTCAGTGAACTAATGTGTATACGCAACTATACTTAATGAAACCGGTGTATATGCAGAGATCTTTTGATTTACCCAAATTATAATGTAGTGAAATTTAATCAGTATATCAAAAAATTCATTAGACAGTGCAGTAAGAGCAAAATAAAGCATCACACATAAACAACACACTTAAACACCAAGATATAAGGTGGAAACCCAATGTGGGTGAAAACCACCTACTGCAATCGTCTCTGTCTTCTTTTAATAATAAGAAAATTATGTTTACAATTTTTGTACTGGTGCAGCCTTATACTAGTATGCAGGCTTCTACACGTAGAAGGCTACAACCTTCTCTCATTCTCCAGCCTCCACTGGAAGGGAGCTATAACCCCCTAGCTCTTGTACTAGCTAATATGTTTACTAGTACATAAGTGTCATCCTACAAAAGGCTACAACCTTCTCCTTTCTTCCAGGGACCACGTTTCATAAATTTTCAGACTGGATCCATCAACAACATCATTCAATCATCAAATATATCTGCATCAACCAATCTCCTATTGAACCAACCACAACCAAGTCAATCAATTACTTTGACAACCCATCAATCTGATCTTTCAGAATGCTGTCACTAGAATACAGTAACCAGAACCCAAGCCAGAACCCAGAATACTACAACAATAAACAGCAGTTGTTATAGACATTTTTGTGCCTCGCATCACTGAGCATGAAATGTCAATAATCAAGGGATCCAAAGTCCCTAAACATGTTGTTCCTACCCCTAGAGGAACAAGGCCAGCAAACCACAGCACTTAACAAAAGTTCTCCACATGAAAACACTCAAAACAAAGCAATTTTGGATCATGTCAACTGCTCCACTGAGCATCTGCGCTGAATGTCAACTACTCCACTGTCTACCTGCGTTGAATGTCAACTGCAAAGAAGGCTACCTGCGCTGAGCGAGTTTGTACAAGTGGCAGAGTCATTCCTCAAGGTGTCAATGCCCAGGAAGCTTCCAAAATGACACTTGGATCAGGGAATTCGACTGGTGATGAGTAAGAGGTTCCAAATCTCCAAGTGGAAGCAAGAACCTCCAAGTGGACTCAAGAACTGAAGTGGGAGAGGACACTAGTCAGTCTCAGACCAGTCTTAAGCTGACTCATCCTCTCTCCAAAACTCCTATATATAGATCTCTCTCCATGAGGTAAGGGGAGGCTGGAATTTGGTATTTGCAAAGAATTGTTGTTGGTTTGTGGCTAGAAACATTGGGTGTGTTATGCTTTGAAGGGAGCTGAAGAAGGAATTCCATTCTGCTGGGAAGGAGATGCTGGGTTGGAGCCCTATGGGTTGTATCTCTTCCTGAACCCTGTTACTTTCAATAAAGCTATCTTGATTCTTTCCTATATGCTGGTGTATTTTGTATGATTGCATTAGTATATTTGATTTACTTCTAATCCTGAATCATTTATGAATATGTATATTTTCCTTTGTATTGTGTTCTTCTCTTGTTGCAAGTAGCTGTTCTCTTGTCACAGGTAGTTGTTCTCTTGTGATCTCGTGGGATTCAAGTAGTTGTTCTCTTGATCAAGCGAGGAGGCAAGTAGCTGTGGACACACAAAGAGAAGAGGATCTAGTTCGAGGGACAACCGAAAGACAATGGTAAGTCTGCCGATCTCCTCTCTTTCATATTTCATAAAGGAAGAAATAATGATAGCTGTATTCGTTTGTTGCTAAGGCGCTGTCACACCTTAGGTGGATAGGATCGTCCTGCATAGGCATTTTTCCCCACAACAAATTGGCGACTCCACTGGGGAATATCTTGTTTATTCATTTCATTTGTGTTTCCGTCATTTGTTTACTTCATAGACTTGACAGCAACTCTTGAACTGCATCTTTCCCGGATGCAAAGTAAAAGTTGCTGCTTTGATCCAGTATGTTGGACTTGTCTATGATATAAACTAGATCCACAAATGATTTGTTGATCCTTGTGATAGTCTTTAGTACCCTATCAAAGCATCCCTCTATTTATACCTTGCTTTCGTTTCTGATTTGGCCTGAAACAGTTGATGTTTGAGCATTTTGTGACCCAGAAACCAAGGGAAACGAGAGTTTCTCTCTTCAGCGCAGGCACTGTGAAGGCAGTCTGCATTTCAACGCAGGTCCCGAAGGGGCTACCTACGCTGAATGTCAAACTGACAGTGTTAGACCTGCGCTAAACCAGTGTGGCCTTGTGCAGCTGGGGTTCTTTGTCCTCTTTTGCCCTGTTTTGATCTCTGTTTTTGCAGCCTTTAACCAGCTTAGGTACTAGTCTGATAACCCTTTTCTTTGCTTGAATTACGCCCCGTTTTTGTACAAAAAGATTGTGAATGTTTTTATGTTTTTGTGGCGTCATTTACAGTCTTCCTCTGCATGAGTAAAGTGATCATCCTATAGCCTTTGATTCAGATCTGATTGATAGTGATCTTAGAAGAGAGTTCATTGGCTGTTTGTTCAGATTGATCATAGTTTTACTTTTGCTTATTGGTTTGAATTTGTTCTTTTCAAAGTATCAAAACGAGTCTTTATTTCGAAAATCGCAAAGTGATTGTAATCTCTTCTACCCTTGTTGATTTCGAAGAAAGTGAACTTGTTTATTTTGATCATTGTAAAAGCAAATTCAAAGTTGTGCAAAAAGCTTTCTTTGTAGGCATTTATACTAAGAAAGTTGAAAACAAACACCTGCATTGTGCATTTTGCATTTGATAGTTTGCATGTTGGATTTAGGGAAAGTGCATTAGAGTGTGCTGATTGCTCTTTGAGAAAATATAGTCGCTCTCTTTTCCCTTAGTAGCTAGGATTTTCAAAGTTGAAAGATTGTAAAGCTTGCTTATCATCTTAGACTGCATTTAGGAAGTTGTATCATACATCTCGTGGTGAACCTTGAAAGGCAAACTTTAAAAAGATCAACCTAAAATAAACTTAATGAACCTAACAACGCTTTGTAACATAACGCACAACATAGAGGTCTAGGCTAGAGACGTGTTCCGGCGTCGTTAAACATAGTGACTGTCGATCTCGAAGAAGGTGGGTGATTCCTCCTGAGAGTCAGTGGCGCTAATACGGATTGTGCTCCCATGTACCGTCGCGTATATATTGGGAGACCCCTATAGGCATATATATTTTATCCTTAGGAAGCCATGTCGGCCGCCCTACTGATCGCAATGCAGTGAACACAGCATTCACGAAGATCAACCACCCGTACCGTAAAAAGTATTCTGTGGTTTTGCGAAAAGTTTGGCACACCCTCTACCTAGATCTCCAGAGCAGTTTCTTTTGGCCTTTTTCAGACTCTATAACAGAAAAAGTCCATTCGAGCATTTGTCACTTCGGGCTCGTTAAAACATCGAAGGAGACTAGAGTCATCTTTAGCTTTTTCTCAACTCTTTAAAACTGAAAAAGCAAGTTGTGTCTAAAAGCGTCGTTAACAATTTATTTTAAACGGAACAATCACCCTTTAATCCTGCATTGATCTTTAGGTTGAAAAGATGGAGCACACCAACCAAGGAGTTCCCTTGGGTGGAAATCCTAGTCCCTTCTCCTCTTGGGGAGATGTTGATGCGTCCCACATGGCCACATTGTCACTTCCAGGACTGACAATTGGCCTACCAGTTTGGCTCTTTTCGACCAATGTCGTTCAGAATACCACCACTCCTTAACAGTCGAGTCAACAGTTAGATCAGACAAGAGTTGCCTCCCAGCCTTCCACTTCATCTTCCTCCCCTCCTTCCTCTTTGCTTGACGGAACTGGTCGATCAAAAAATCGGGTTCCTAAGGAGAAGAAGGAGAAGAAGAAGAAAGAAAAGAAGAAGAAGGAGCCTAAGGCGACTGGGGGCAAACAAGTGTCATCTAACAAAAATCCACACACCGCACTCATAAGGCCTAAATTTCCATGCGTCATATGCAGGGGAGACCACTTCCATAGAGATTGTCCCTGTATCCCACGGATACTAAGAGACTGGTCCCCCCGTTTGCACAATTCGGGAGCATCGACCTCTGATAGCCATGTCGACTGCTCACCGTCAACTAGTGGGAGTGAAGCTCCAGGACAGAATGGGAGAGTTAAATTTCCCTGCAGACTGTGTGAAGGCGATCATGCCATCCACCGTTGTCCCTTCTTAGACGAGGCAAAAAGAGTTCTGGAAGATCGCTCGATTTTACGAGCGAATCTTCCTCCTGGATATCAAAGACTCCTGCCAAGTCCCTCACTAGTTGAGAATCCGGCTGAGCCACTTAGATGGTCAGCCGAAGCACCTGTCATTGAAGAAGAACCGTCTGGATCCATGCCTGACGAAAGTCAAAAGGTTGATACGGCAGTTGACCCGGTTTTGCCTTCAGAGGCTCCATCTTCGAATGACACCATCACAGAGGAGAATACAGACGACACCGTCCAGGTTCTCTTCATCAGCACTAACTCTGATGATCAAGGGGGCAATGCCACCATTCCTTTGTCGCAGGAAGGAAGTTCATCAGAGCGCTATCCGGCCGTATATTCGGTCCCACCACCAAGCAACCTGGTTGTGTCCTTTGATTGGAACCAACTAGGTAGACCCTGGTTGCCAGCCAGTGTGCCATTCAGAATTATTTGTCAAATATACAGAATGGTAATGGCTAGCACTATCATTGATGAGGGGGCATCTGTGAGTATCCTTTCCTCTATTGCTTGGAAAGCGCTTGGTTCGCCGGCGCTTTTACCTGAGATGAGAAATCTATCAGGTTTTGATAAAGGAACCAGTCGACCTTTAGGGATCCTCCCCAATGTGCCTATAACATTGAAAGGGAAGACCGTTCAAATGAACGTGATGGTCGTTCAAGGCCCCTTGGATTATAACCTACTCCTTGGAAGAGACTATATATATTGCATGGGAGCTGTAGTCTCCTCACTCTTTAGAGTAATGTGTTTTCCGCATGAAGGAAGAATGGTCAAGCTCGTGGACCAACTTTCGTTTCCCAGATCACACATCGCAAATAGTCATGTGCCATCCCTAAATGGTCTATTCATGCAAGAAGTGTCTCAACCCACGGTCCGTCCTCCTGATGAGCGCGAGTAATCCAGGAGGATATGACTGGAACCCAGGGGGCATGCATCCTGGCCTGCTTCGGCAGGGAAACTTTGGGTATAGGGTAGGTTTCCGCGGGAGAATATGACTAGTCCGTACCCCGTCCGTGGTTGGAAGAGGGGTTGTTCTAGAATAGGATTCTTTTGTCAAAGTTACGTGTTTGGCACCAATCATTCACCCTTGTCTATTTCGGTAGACATTGTCGAGGAAGTGTTTTGTTTGAAAGATTAACGAGACAATCTTTGGGTAACCTGAAAGAGGTAAGCCTCTCTCGATTAAAACAAATGTTTTGGCGGAGGGTAAGTAGAGGTAACCTTGAAACTCTGTTTTATACCTGGGGGCATGCAAACCTTTTGGAGTGCAAGCAAGGGGCGACTATTTATTTTTTAAATTTTTAGGTCCTCCCTTTAAACCTGTAGGTCTAACCCTTTAAACTCGTAGGATTAGCCATTTCCGAACTTGCATAAAGAAAGGATGGGGAGCAAAGCTTAGTGAGATGAAGCTCCATAAAAAATAGAATCTTGATGAGACACTCTTATCAAAAGACTGGGTAATCGAGCAGTTTTAGCATAAAGTTCATGCTCGTTAAAAAATAAACGCAAGATCCGAGAAGTTTTAACGCGGTCTTCATGCTCGTTAAAAAATAAATATAAGAAGTGAGAAATGTTTCCTCTAGAGTTTAAGCTCATTTTTATCTAAAAAATGAACCTATCCCGGTAAATAACCGTTGTGATCGTAAATTTATCAGCCATAAAAAGCCTTGGTCGTGTTTGCACCTGCCACCTCCACTTTCCATTTGGCCGATCGTTCACCTCCATATGATTGTTTACCCATTTTGAGGAACAGCTGCGAAGAGTGATTTCACCTAGCCATCCTTGTGACACTGCCGTGATTGGAAAATTCCAACATGTACCTGGAATCAGTTGCTATCCCTGTTTATCACTCGTTCCTCAAAAGACGAGTCTTCTTTAAGCTCTTTTCAACTGACTCATAAAATATGAAAATATTGCCGAGTTTTGGCCTTCCAGCTCGTTAAAGAACCGGAAGAGCTATCCCTCCTCTAGATTTTAATCTTTTTGGACCTGAGGGATTATTGCACAAAAAGGTCGAGCGCTTGTTTTATTCGGCTCGTTAAAGTTATCGAAAACTCATCCCTTCTGTATTGTTTTATACTTTTTCGGACTTAAGGGATTAGATGACGAAAAAGGAATTCTGGAGTTAACTTTATGTACCTTTTCAGACTCTCTAAAAATGAAAAGGACCGAGTTATCCTTGTCGTTAGACTCGTTAAAATTATTAAATAGCGACAAACTTGTCTTTAGACGAGAACGAGTTTCACTATCGCTAGGCTCGTTAAAACATAGCGATGGGCTTGCCCGAAGGGCAAGTTATAGAACAAGCATATGTTATCCTCCTCAAGCTTGACAAAAATAAAGAGGTACTGGTCAGCAATGACTGGGGAAAAATTGGGAAAAATCAAGAAAACTTTGATGGTAGCATCTCGCTCTTGAACATGACACTTTTCCTCCGTATCACATTCGGGTTGGGTTGTTTCATTCACCGGTCACATCACCATGGTCTTGCCATACCATCCATATTTGGGGTAATGTTATCGATCCATCGCATCAGTGTCACCATATGTTCAAGAGAAGTCGTTCAGAAAGAGTCAACCAGGTCCCATCCACTGCCATACATTATCCTTCATCCATTCATGACCGCCACCCTGAATCATATGTCACAGATTGTTTTCACCTCCATTAAAATCATTAGCTCCGTTCCGTGTCACTGATGTGGGATTCATTAAGGCCCTCCTTTGACGGATCGCTCCTTGTCGACATCAGCTCATTATCCAAGGAGTTGATCTAGGAACAACTCCTTCAGTACTTTGAAGCTTGCATGCCTCAATGGCAAGTTTCTCACTTCCGACGACAGGTATACATCAATGACCTTCGACCAGAAGATTTTGCGTGGTGTTCGACGCCAAGTCCTTTATTCACACCACGTGAATTGTACTGCAGTACCTTGAGGGTCATTATCATTATCGGTGATTCCTCTCATGCTTGTTAACGGTTTACATCACTGACCGGTAATCAAGCGATGTCTTTCCATGTTCGACTTCAACGCAATTCTCACATGGATTGACTTGTACTTAGAGTGAAGATCGAACGAGTTTGAAGACCTCGGATCTAGTTTCATCCATCTGGGCTGCGATATATATATATTCAGAAAAAAAATAAAGACATTTGACATGTACATCATTGCAGCAGATGATCATCCTACTCAAAGGATGATAATTTCACTAAAATTATCAGTCTACCATCAGACGATCGTCTGTTCTATGTACAAAAAATGAATTTATAAAGCTGAGCATGGGAATGCCCGCCTCAGCTAGATCATGAAAGCAGTATGAATCATAATGTATTGTATTGTATTTTATTACAGGTCTCCTCCCAGAAGATGGATGAACTTCGGACCCTCCTGGATAAAGCATTTCACCCGATAAACGACCTCATACTTTAGGGGGCAACTGTTATAGACATTTTTGTGCCTCGCATCACTGAGCATGAAATGTCAATAATCAAGGGATCCAAAGTCCCTAAACATGTTGTTCCTACCCCTAGAGGAACAAAGCGAACAAACCACAGCACTTAACAAAAGTTCTCCACCTGAAAACACTCAAAACAAAGCAATTCTGGATCATGTCAACTGCTCCACTGAGCATCTGCGCTGAATGTCAACTGCTCCACTGTCTACCTGCGTTGAATGTCAACTGCAAAGAAGGCTACCTGCACTGAGCGAGTTTGGACAAGTGGCAGAGTCATTCCTCAAGGTGTCAATGCCCAGGAAGCTTCCAAAATGACACTTGGATCAGGGAATTCGACTGGTGATGAGTAAGAGGTTCCAAATCTCCAAGTGGAAGCAAGAACCTCCAAGTGGACTCAAGAACTGAAGTGGGAGAGGACACTAGTCAGTCTCAGACCAGTCTCAAGCTGACTCATCCTCTCTCCAAAACTCCTATATATAGATCTCTCTCCATGAGGTCAGGGGAGGCTGGAATTTGGTATTTGCAAAGAATTGCTGTTGGTTTGTGGCTAGAAACATTGGGTGTGTTATGCTTTGAAGGGAGCTGAAGAAGGAATTCCATTCTGCTGGGAAGGAGATGCTGGGTTGGAGCCCTATGGGTTGTATCTCTTCCTGAACCCTGTTACTTTCAATAAAGCTATCTTGATTCTTTCCTATATGCTGGTGTATTTTGTATGATTGCATTAGTATATTTGATTTACTTCTAATCCTGAATCATTTATGAATATGTATATTTGCCTTTGTATTGTGTTCTTCTCTTGTTGCAAGTAGCTGTTCTCTTGTCACAGGTAGCTGTTCTCTTGTGATCTCGTGGGATTCAAGTAGTTGTTCTCTTGATCAAGCGAGGAGGCAAGTAGCTGTGGACACACAAAGAGAATAGGATCTAGTTCGAGGGACAACCGGAAGACAATGGTAAGTCTGCCGATCTCCTCTCTTTTATATTTCATAAAGGAAGAAATCATGATAGCTGTATTCATTTGTTGCTAAGGCGCTGTCACACCTTAGGTGGATAGGATCGTCCTGCATAGGCATTTTTCCCCACAACAACAGTAACTAAAACATATATTATAAGGTATACGCTACTTTCTTGTGCCAAACCCGCGTGTATATGCGCTTTCCTTAAAGCCAACTAGTGTATACATATGCAAATATTAATTCATAATTCTGCAGCTATACCAGTCACAGAATAATATATGCGTCAGTATTCAGATCTAGAATATTCACGAGAAAAAACACATAATGATAGTTCACTTTACGCCTTAAGATCCCGATCCATCATTAGATATTATCCTCCATCAACTGCTAAGGTTCCTCCTTGGTTCAAATCCAGCAATGCACCATAACCCAATAACCTGCATACTAGATCTCACTCTTCATCGGATATTCAATGCTTGAGTACCTTGGCCTAATGATCTTCAAAACTTTTTATAGTTTTAGGCCTTTCTCAATACCATGGAACAAAACCACTTAGGACCAATACCTTGGATCAAATACCTAGGGTCAATAGCTTGGATCAAATACCATGGACTAAATACTTCGGACCAAAACATAGTTTTCCAAGGTATACGCGCTTTCCTTTCTGTGAAAGTGCGTGTGTACGTTATACGCACCTTTTGTTCTGTTAACCTGCATGTATACGCGGCTTGGTCAATGGTGAACCTGCGTATACCTCTCTTTCTTCATTCTGTGAAGACTGATTTGTCATTCTTTGCTATTTTCCTGGTATACTGTGATATTTCATCTGAGTGAGTTGCCTTCTGAACTGATTCCTTGAAGTTGCCATGCATTTCATCACATTCTGTCACATCTGATATCTCTTTTGTAGATTCATCTAGTTACCATATACAAGTGAGTTGTTCTGCTACAAGAGGGTTGCCATCAAGTACAACACATATATCATAATTCCAACATAATGTACTATTTTTGCTTTGAAGGAGGGTTGATAGACCCAATGAAGTCCATGCCCCACTTGTCAAATGGATTGAAAGTCACTTGAGGTTGTAGGGGAATTTCATCTCTTGGGGTAGGCTTTCCCATCCTCTGGCACCGATCACACTGACTAATGTACTTTTTCACATCCTGATGAAGAGTGGGTCAATGATAGCCTGCTTGTAACACTTTGAATGTTGTCCTCTTTGCTGCAAAGTGGCCTCCACAAGGCCCATCATAACAGGTCAGAAGGATGTCAAAAACTTCCTCTTCCTTTACACACTTTCTCAATATTTGATCTGGGCCAAGTTTAAAAAGATTAGCCCCAATCCAGGTGAAGGGGGTGCTTTTCCTAACTATCTTGCTCTTTTCTTTGGAGGGCAAGTTCGGTGGGAATTGTGCTGATACCAAATAGTTTCCTATATCAGCAAACCATGGAGAGAGAACTAAAATAGAAAAAAATGCTCATCTGGTAACTGGTCATCCACCATTCCTTCTTCACCTGCAGGTAGATTCATCCTAGATAGAAAGTTTGCAATAACATTTTCCTTACCAGGCTTATCAATAATAGTTAGATCAAACTGCTGTAACAAAAGAAACCATCTTATATTTCTAGCATTCACATCCGGTTTTTTCATTAAATATTTGATTGCAGCATGGTCGGTATGCACAAATTTTTGGTAGCCTATAATGTAATGCCTAAATTTGTTTAATGAATGCACAACAACTAGGAGTTCCTTTTCGATCACTATATAATTTAACTCAGCCTTTGACAAGTTCTTACTGATAAAATAGATGGCATAGGGCAATTTCTCCTCTACCTGACCTAAGGTTGCTCCTATGGCTTTGTGTGAGGAATCAGCATGAATATGAAAAGGGAGGGCCCAGTTTGGGCCTCGAAGAATTGGTGCAGTGGTTAACTTACCCTTTAAAATGTCTAAGGCCTCTTGACAGCTTTTTGACCATATAAACTCAAAATCTTTGGCCAACAACCCAAATAAAGGAGAGGCCAACTTTCTGAAGTCCTTTATAAACCTTTGGTAGTATCTAGCTAACCCCAAGAAACTCCTGACATCCCTATGCTTTTGTGGAGGTGGGACCCTTTGGATGATTGCTATTTTGTTCGGGTCCACCTGCAATCCTTGTTGAGATATTGAATGACCTAGCACGATCCCTTCAATCATTAAGAATTCACATTTTTCCGGACTGAGAGACAGGTTCATTTCAATGCATTTGTGCAATAATTTGCCTAGGTTAGTCAGGGCTTCTTGAAAATCATAGCCATAAGGTGTAAAATCATCCATATAAATTTCCACCGCATCATGTACTAATTCGGAAAAAATACTCAAGACTTCTCTCTGGAAAGTGGCAGGAGCATTGCATAGGCCAAAAGGAAGGACCCTATAGGAAAAAGTACCCCAAGGACAGGTGAATGTGGTTTTATCCTGCTTTTCTAGGTAGATTTGGATTTGGTTGTACCCACTCAATCCATCTAGGAAAGAAAAAAGCTTCTTCCCTGCTAGGCTATCTAGCACTTGGTCAATGAAGGGTAGGGGAAAATTATCCTTCTTTGTGGCCTTGTTCAACTCCATGTAATCGACACAAATCCTCCACTTACCATTTTTCTTGGGAACTAACACTAAAGGAGAGACCCACTCAATGTCGAAGATAGGGTAAATGAATCCTGCATCTAGCAGTTTTTGTTGTTCTTCTTTGACTATATCTTTAAGAACTGGATTCATCCTCCTTAGTGGTTTCTAGACTGGCTTGCAACCTTCTTTGATGTATATGTGGCAAGTACACACTAAGGGGTGTACTCCCTTCATTTCCTTGTAACTCTAAGCGAAGGCTTCTAGGTTTTCTCTCAACATGTTGCATAGTTTTTCCTCTTTGGGAGCAGAAAGAGATGGATTAATTTTCAAAGTTTTCTCTAGGCCGAATTCTATGGTTTTGACATGGAGTGGGTTGGAACCAGCCAAGCATAAGTCAATTGGATGATTTTTCTAGGTTTCCCTTACTTCTTCTTCTAATGGTAACAAACTAGGAGTTGGCTTTGGAGCAAGTGTTCAATTAAGTCATCCTCATCTTGTTGTCCTCCTTCTATGGTTGCTTCAAAAGCATAAAGTTGGGTGGAACAAACCTCATATTCTTCCTCCTCCTCCAACCATAAAGGTAAATCATGCTCTAGAGAAGGTTGAGCAGGAGGGTATAGGACTAACTGTCTGGACATATGCCCGTTCTTGATGGTCATATTCCCAGCTTTGCAGCTAATGTAAGCATCGGCTGTGGCCAACCATGGCCTCCCAAGGACAAGAGGGTAACCAGTGAGATTAGCCTTAGGCTGGACAACTAGAAAATCTACAGGGTACTCCGAAGAGTCAATGGAGACCATTTCATCCTCCACAATTCCCTCAGGGGTGACTGTGGAATGGTCTGCAAGTTGCAGAACTCTTGTGGTCTTCCTCAAAGACCCTTGGAGGTTTATCTTGAGCATGGTGTCCTTGTTCATCACATTAATGGCATCCCCAAGATCGATCAGAGTGTGTGGGACGATGGTTCCATTGATGTGCACATCTACTACAGGGCTTCCAGTGTCCAAAAATTTCAGACATATTACCTACCTCAGCATTAAGTCAAACAACTGCCCAATGACATTAATGGTAGGGGCATCCATTTTTCTTCTTCCTGGATGCTTGAAGCATTTCTCCTTAATCAACTTATTGTAAATGGGAACATCTTTTATTGCCTGGAGAAGGCAGATCTTTACACATATATTTTTCAATTCTCCCAGAAGTTCAGTTTCTTCTAGGGTAGACTAGGGTGGTTGGGCTAATCTCTCAGGAAAGGGTGGATTTACTTTAAAGTTTCTTTCCTCTCTTTCTTCTTCCACCTCCCTATGTGGAAGGGGAGGTTGGTTATCTGGGATGATTCTCCCAGATCTCAAGTTGATCTCCTGGATTTCTACAACATAAGTTGGGTATGATGTCTCTTTAATGTATACTTGTTGAGTCTGCCTATTGTTCGGGTTCATATTTGGCTAGGGGGGCATCTAGGGTTGCTTAGGTGGAGCAGAGTGTAGGAGTTGTTGTTGGGTAAGTGGTGCAGGCAATAGAGCTAGAGTATTGTGTAGGTTTTAAACTCGTACAGAAATTACCTGCATACAAACTCTAAAACACAGAAAATAAACAATGTGAGAGCATAACACATAAAACACATATACATAGATATTTCCCCTGGATCCCAAAACTGGGACTACTAGCTTGATTTTTCATTATGTTCCTTTCAATGTTACAATACATATTTATACATGTCGAAGCATCCAATACCATGTACCGAAAACCATCACATCCAAAACCATGGACTGAAAACCATCGCGTCCAAAACCATGTGTGAAAATCATGCATAAAACCATAGGTAGGTCCACCCAAACTAACATAGGGTCCAAAACCAAAATTTTCCAGGGCGCTGCCCCGGACCCCATAGAGTGGGGTTACTTGCACCCCTCAAACCCCCTATGACTCCCCCCACTACGCAATCGGTGCAACGAAGGGGGGGCTTCGCCCCCCTTCTAACCCCTCGGTTAACTATTTGGGCTAGTCTTGGAAAGAATATAACACAACCCAACATTCTCCCACGTGTTGTTTTCTTTCCATAAGGGGCCACAAGAGAGCCTAGTCATTTATCCAGCCCTACAATGCCCATTGTTTCTCTACACCAAGAGAACTTCTCAGAGCTCATAGATTTTGTCAATGCATCTGCAGTATTCTTCAAAGTGTCCACCTTTACCAGCAACACCTTTTTGTCTTCTATCATATCCCTCACAAAGTGATACCAAACATCAATGTGCTTTGCCTTTGAATGGTAAGCAGGGTTCTTTGCCAAGAAAATTGCACTTTAGTTGTCACAGTCTATCCTTATAGCTCCCTGTACTAACCCCATACTTGTATACAATCTCTACAACCAAAATACTTCCTTGCTTTCATAAGTGGCTACCATGTATTTTTCCTCTGCAGTTGATAGTGCCACTACAGATTGTTTCTTACTCATCCAACTGACTGCACCTCAAAATAGGTTAAACACATACCCACTTGTATATCTTCTCTGATCGAGATCTCTAGCCCAGTCCGCATCAACAAAGCCACGGATATCCAAAACTCTATCCAATCTTGGTTTTCCTTGGTAGCACAAACCATAATCACTAGTGCCACGCAAATACCTGAAAACCCGCTTCACTGCTATCTAGTGCTCCTTCCCTGGTTTTGACATAAACCTGCTCAATATTCCCATTGCATGTGCAATGTCTGGTCTAGTACAGACCATAGCATACATCAGGCTCCCGACTTCACTTGCATATGGAACACGGGACATGTCCTCTTCCTCTTCTTGTGTCTTCGGACACTGTTCAGCAAATAACTTTACACCTACAGGAATAGGAACCTTCACCGGTTTATTATCCTGCATATTAAACCTCTGCAATATTGTCTCAACGTACTTCCTCTGGTTTAACCAGAGCTTCCTCTTTTTCTGATCTCTTTTAATTTCCATGCCCAAAATATAGTTTGCAGCACAAAGATCTTTATTGTCGAATTTGGAGGACAAATGGGTCTTCAAATCCTGGATAATTTCTTTGTCATTTCTAACCAGCAACATATCATCCACATACAAGACTAGATAAATAACACGGTCACCAATTAATTTAAAATACACACAGTGATCTGCTTTGCTTCTGGTGAAGCCAAGTCCTCATATAAATGTATCAAATTTTTGATACCACATCCTTGGTGACTGTTTTAACCCATATGGATACTTCTTTAACTTGCATACCATTTCTTTCTTACCCTTCACCACAAAGCGTTCAAGTTGCTTCATGTAGATCTCCCCTTCCAGGTCCCCGTGAAGAAATGTTGTTTTCACATCCATCTGTTCTACCTCAAAATCAAAAGTAGTAGCAACAGATAAAAGTAATATAATAGAAGTTACCTTGGCAACAGGAGAAAAAATATCACCAAAATCAATTCCCGGTACCTGGGAATAACCTTTTGCTACCAACTGAGCTTTGTATTTCTCCACCTTTCCTTCTACATTTGTCTTCTTCTTGAACACCCATTTGTTGCCAATGGGTTTCCTTCCAGTTGGCAACTCCACCAAATCCCAAGCATCATTTTTGTGCAAAGATGCCATTTCATCAACCATGGCCTCTTTCCAGAGTTTTCCATCCTCTAAATCTATTGCTTCCTTCACAGTTCTGGGATCATCATTAGTAATAGATAAAGAAAAATTTGAATAGAAAGCAAATGGACTATACCTTTCTGGCTGCTTTTTTTCTCGAACTGATCTTCTCACACCCAGAGTTTGTGGCTCTTCATCTTCTGATTCCTCCTCTACTGTAGAGTCTGATTCTTCCTCCTTTACCTCAAACTCTATCTTCTCAGGTTCCTTTGGTTTGACTTCATGTTTAATAACATCTTTCACCTCTTTGAACACCACATCTTGGCTATACACAACCTTCCTTGTTACTGGGTTCCAAAGCTTATAACCCTTTAAACCATCCTTATACCCAATAAAGATGCACTTTTCATATTTATTATCCAACTTGGTTTGTTTCTCCTTTGGAACATGTACATATGCATCACATCCAAATACCCTCAGATGTGAAAGAGAGGGTTTCTTACCAATCTATACCTCCAGGGAAAATTTTAAGAACCCCCCCAAATTTACATGTATAATAAATGGGCGAATCTCCATGGTATATAGGAAAAATGGAAGGCGATTTTATCAATAATATGATATGTATATATAATTTTTTGGTGAATCTCTCACCAGGCATGGTGAATACTTTACTCAATTATAAAATATTGTGTTTATTGAATACACAAATGAAATCATTGCATTTCTTTAAAATATCTTTTGAAATCAAAATTACCGAAATTACATATCGATAACCTAGTGGGTGTAGGATAAAATTCGCCCGTGCTATTCACAAAAAGCATGAAAAAAAACCTAATATTATATATAAAACCAAGAAAAACTCAAATTCATCACTTTTAGAGACCTCGTAACCACCCTGCCAATACACAAGTATGTTCCTGTTTACAATTAGAAAAATTACCCAAATTACAATTTGTTTACTCCAGCATATGTTGGAAAGTTATAGAATGATGACTAGTGCAATCAATCCATTCCTTTTAGCCCTGGATTTGTTTCAGTTTAAAATAGAAGTATACAAATATACTTGTCCAATGTCTATGCTTTAACCATTCACCTTAAGATGTTTTTACAATATAATTTCCTAAATCTATTTAATATCTTCATTATCATAAAAACCAACCTATATCCATCTTAACTCCACATCTACCACTCTTAGGGGGATGAAATCTATTTATCCCTCTGAGCACTTGGTAGACCCAGGATTAAGATGGATCTAAGATGATAGAATTCCCCCTTTAAATAGTCTATGCTCACATGAATACCAAGGTATTACCATGGATCAATACCATGGGTTATCATAAACTTGGAGCTTAAAAATTACTATTAGTAATTTATAAAAATTAATAAAATTAATAGTTGATTTTTATTTTATTTTTTATTTTAGCCAAGCTAAAATGTTTAACATACATTAAATTACAGCATCCATTTTTACTCTTGATCGGATCAAATATTTTTCAGCCTATGCTAGTTTGCATATCACGATATTTGATACCTCTCGGGGGTTAGTGGATCCAGAGTAAAGATGGATTTATGCTGGTTTAATTCCCCCATTTAAATAGACTACATTCCAGGTGAATACCATGGGTCAATACCATGTGCCATTTTGGTGAATACCATGGGTCAATACCATGTGCCATTTTTATTTTTATTAATACTAATATTAGGGTTAATAATGTTTTTTTGCATGGTATTAATAACAATCTAGTCCATGGTATTTGTCCCATAGTATTTTGCCCATAGGTTTCACCAAAATATAATGCATTTTTTGAGTGTTCGTAATATAAGGTGACTTATGGAGTAAATATAAAAAAATGTTTTATTTGTTTACCATACCTCTCGTTTATTTATATTTTTATTAATTTACCATACCTCTTTTACAAATATGGTATTTGGCCCATAGGATTCACTTAAATAAAACCTCTTTCTTGAGCCTTCATAAATAGAACTAGGGTTATGGACTAAATATAAAAAGAGGTTTTATTTATTTACCATGCGTCTAATTTATTTATATTTTTATTTATTTACCATATCTTTTGAGTAAGTATAAAAAGACATTTTATCTATTTACCATACCTCCACTTTACTTATATTTTTATTTGTTTACACCCTTGCATGTATATAAGGTGACTTATGGAGTAAATATAAAAAATGTTTTATTTATTTACCATACCTCTCATTTATTTATATTTTTATTAATTTACCATACCTCTTTTATAAATATGGTATTTGGGCCTTTGGCCCATAGGATTCACTTAAATGAAACCTATTCTTGAAAATGGGCGAATGGATTCACTTAAATAAAACCTATTCTTGAAAATGGGCGAATGGAAGGTTGTAACTCCTAATTTCAAGGGCTAAATTTACCTTTTTTACTCTCTCCCTTAAAATAAGGTGGGATATTTGAGGTGATTTGTAAAAATGTACTATGATACAAAATATTTGCCCACTAAAAATTTAAAACCCCTTAATTTCGCCAAAGGGCGAACATTCGCCCCTAAAATTTTCTATGCATACCTCTTGTGGAGTCTTATCCTCCAATGTTGATGAAGGTGATCTGTTGACCAGGTAACATGTTGTCTCCACCGCCTCTGCCCAGAATTCTTGTCCTAACCCAGCACCACTGAGCATGCTTCTTGCCCTTTCCATCAACGTCTTGTTCATTCTTTCTGCAACTCCATTTTGTTGAGGTGTATATGGAGTAGTCTTCTGCCATGCTTTACCACACTTCTTACAGAATTATTCAAATTCCTTACTGTAAAACTCTCCACCGTTATTTGTCCTCAACACATTTATCTTCTTCTTTGTCTGGTTTTCCAGCAGAGCCTTAGATTCTTTAAAATTGTCAAAGACTTCAGATTTCTTCTTAAGGAAATATATCCATGTATTCCTTGAGGAGTCATCTATAAATGATACATAGTACATAGAATTACCCAGAGATGGAACCTTCACAGGTCCAAACACATCACTGTGCACAAGTTCTAATATATGTTTTTCCCTCTTACCACCAGAGGGAAAACTCACTCGATTCTGCTTCCCATATACACAATTTTCACAGAAATCAAAATCTAGAGAGCTATTACTCATACCTTCTACCATACCTTTACCATGAAGTATTCGAAGTCCCTTCTCTCCAATATGTCTAAGCCTTTGATCCCACATCATGGTATTCTCTCCAGAGACCACTAGATTTTTTTCTCCACTTTCAGGAACCACAAAGTTGTTTCACCCATCAACAACAATGCTACCTTACAGCGTGTACAGAGTTCCAATCTGAACTCCCCACATCAATACTAGTCCCCCCGAACCATCTTGCAGGTATCCTTCTCAAACATTGTTTTCACACCTGCATCATCCAGCTTGCTTATACAAATTAGATTTTTGGCCAATGTAGGAATATGCAAAACACTCGGAAGTGTTCTAACCCTTCCACCTTGCAACTTCAACTTTACTTTTCCACGACCACAATTCTAGCCTTCCTATCATCCCCTAAGAAGACATCACCACCATTGTATTTCTCATACTCACAGAACCACTCTATGGGGAGTGAAGTGAAAGGATGCACCTGAGTCAATCAACCATGCCTCATGATATACATGTGTACTTGAAGAAGCCAAGTACACATCCCCACCTTCATCTAAGGTGGTTTTCGCCTCTGCAAAAGGAGCATCATCAGATCCCTTTCCTTTATCAGGAACTTTAGATTTACAGTCCCTTTTGTAATGCCCTTCCTTTCTGCATTTCCAGCATGCCACCTTTATAGGTTTTCATGGAGATTTAGAACTCCCTCTAGATTTATACCTCCCACTCGATGACTTATTTTTGTTTCTGTTCTGGGACCATCCTCGTAAAACAAGGCATCACCATTCTGGCTCTCCGTATTTTTGTGTCTCATTTCCTCCGTCAGCAAGGATGAGACTATTTCATCAAACTACAAGGCAATTGCATTGCTACCTATTGCAATAACTATACTATCCCACAAATCTGGTAGAGAACACAAAAAACTGATGCACTTATCTTCATCTTAAATTTTAATATCAACAGATGATAACTGACTTACCACAGTATTAAATGCATTCAGATGCTCTGTCACCAAGTCTCCATCTTTCATCCTCAGGTTATATAGCTTTTTTCGTAGGAACAATTTATTCACCAGAGACTTAGATTGGTATAAAGTCCCTAACTTGTCCCACAAAGACTTCGCCGTAGCTTCCCCTGATACATTCAGCAATACTGAATCTGAGGTACACAATCGTATTGTGCTCTTTGCCTTCCGATCCAACTTCTTCCATTCTTCATCGGACACTCCCATTGGTTTAGTACCCAGATCGACTGTGATCCACTAATCTTTATCCACCAACAGATCTTCCATCTTGAGTTTCCACAACTCCAAACTCTGACCATTAAATTTCTCGATCTCTAACTTTCCACTGCTCACCATCTTTTTTCACCACCAGAATCGATCCTACAGATCTCCGATTGAACAGGGTCTACTACAAGCCCAAGCGAAACCCCTCAGCAACAAAGGTGTCCCCTTGAAGCCAAAACAATTCTGATACCAAATGTAGGTTTTAACCCCGTACAGAAATTACCTGCATACAAATTCTAAAACACAGAAAATAAACAATGCGAGAGCATAACACATAAAACACATATACACAGATATTTTCCCCTGGATCCCAAAATCGGGACTACCAACTTGATTTTTCATTATGTTCCTTTCAATGTGACAATACATATTTATACACGCTATAGCATCTAATACCATGGACCAAAAACCATCACATCCAAAACCATGGACCGAAAACCATCGCATACAAAACCATGTGCGAAAATCATGCACAAAACCATAGGTAGGTTCACCCAACCTAACATAGGGTCCAAAACCAAAATTTTCCAGGGCGTTGCCTCGGGCCCCATAGAGTGGGGTTACTTGCACCCCTCAAACCCCCTATGACTCCCCCTGCTACGCAATCGGCGTAATGAAGGGGGGGCTCCACCCCCCTTCTAACCCCCCGATTAACTATGTGGGCTAGTCGTGGAAAGAATATAACACAACCCAACGCATTGTTGTATTGGGGCCTCCACCCCTAGAGTGGGGTATTCCACTAAGGTTATGGCAGAACATAAGGTTGAAATGACTGGCTGGGAATGATACTGAGATGCATAGGACCAAGGAGGGGGTGTAGACCAGGAAGGATGAGCAGGGGGTCCCCAAGAAGGTATAACTGTGGTTTGGTTGGGGTTGTAATATGCATGGGATGACCCTTGCATACCCTACTAGTATGGTCTAGGCCCAGGAGGTCTCCTTTGGTTGATGTAGCAAAGCTGCTCAGTGACACCTTCAGCTCCTTGATATATAGCTTTGAGTCTGGGTAAAGAAGGGCACTTGTCTGTGGAGTGGTTTTCTTCACAGACCGAGCAAATTTCAATACACCTCAATGGACATTCATTCTTAAGATTCCTCCTAGTGCATCTAGGACAAAAGATGGCCAAGGCTCTCTCTGCTTCCTCTTGCTTCCTTTTGATATTCATGGTGTCCAATTGCAAGGCAAGGGTTTGCGGCATCTCACTTTTGAAATCTTCCAGCATTTTTCCAATTTCACCCTTGATGGATGAGTTGGAATCTGATGTACTAGCCATAGGTTGATTACTCCTACCCTTTTTCCTGGCTGCCCTAGAATGGTTTCTAAAGACATTCTTGATATCCTCATAGGGTAATTGGTAGATATCTCCTCCTGCTAACAAATGTAAGGTATCCATAAGATATTTCCTTACTCCTATGAGCAGGACCAGCTTTAGTGACTCGAGGTCAAGTGTGCATCTGGCCCTTTTGTAACTGAGATGGAATCTTTCTTCGTAGTCTTCTAAGGATTCATCCTGGCCCATGGTCATCCTGAAAATTTCTTCTTTAGTATCATTTGATGTACATTAGTCCCAATATTTGTTCTTAAAATCCTACTGCATCTGAGCCCAAGTTGTGATGTTATCTATAGGTAAACCCATGAACCAACGCAATGCTGCATACTTGAGAGTAGATGGAAACAATTTTAACTTTTGATCATCATCTGTATAGTCATAGGTTCGACATATAACAACAAACTCAAATAGGAAAGTGTCAGGGTCCTCTATGGTTAGGCCATGGAAATGAGGTAGGGCATAGGGGCTTATATTCTTCATCTTGGTGTCCCTATTTGTTTCCCTGATGGGGAAGGCACCCTCAACTCTCTCTCTATTCCCTCTGTCATTTTGGTTTTTAGCCATTGGTTCAGTAGGAATGGGTTCCTCTTCTTCTTCTTCCCTTGTAGGTTCTTCAAATATGTCAAGTTTCTCACATAAAGGTTCCTCCAGTTCACAACCACCGAAGAAGAGAGAAGGTTGGCTGTTGGACGCAGTGGGAGTATTTGGCAAGAATTTCCCTAAATTGTCCCTATTCTTATGAGGCATGAAAGGAAATGTTATTGGGTTGGATTTTATAATTTTTTTTAAGCTGGAAAGTACTTTGCAGAAATGAAATTGATGATTGAATGAAAACTACTGATAAAAAAAAACTACTTGCTGAATTGAAAATCTACTTGCAGAATGGAAAGGAAAGAAGATAATGACATCTAAAATAAAGGAAGATACTAGATTACTTTTGCATAAATAAACTAATGGGAGAAAATTGGAGACTAGAAATAGAAGAAAAGAAAGCAGTAATCACATTCTACTCAAACACCTCCCCGGCAATGGCACCAAAAAGTGATGAGCGCTAGTATTGCAGCAAGGATGCTGCAACTCCTGGGCTACCAGATTTACTTATCAACCTAGGGTTCGTACAAACTTGGAGGTGACAATGCTATATGCACAAGTAAAAGTGAAGGTCCTACCTGTTGTCACTGTTCATCTGGCAAGAGACCCCATGGTTCCAGGCCAGACTTCTATAGAGTCAGAAGAAGCTTGATTCTTTGATGGAAGAAGAGCAAATCTATTCTAAGAGGGCTACTCTACTGTAGTAATGAAGAAAACAACATGTAATTCTAAATCACACCATATCCTAATTACCCATTTAAACAGCTATGCTAAGAAAAATTGCTAAATCAACACTAACCTAATGTTGCTATCTAAGTTATAGAAGTAAAGAGCATCAAACCATACTAATGTGTAAGAAAGGAAACTAAACTAAATCTGTTTTCACTTTTTTGGTTTTTTTGGTAAAATCAAGCATGCAATTTGATTGTTCTTGTGGATGTGACAGGTGGATGGAAGGTGGTTGAGGATGGCTAGAAGGTCTATGGAGTGTTTGGATGGTGTGCAAGGGTCCTAGGATACCTTTTGTGAAAGGAAATGCCACTGGTATAGAAGATCAGGCTGAGAATGAACTCATTGTGTAAATATTTATTTATTAATACAGAAGTGTGATTTTTGAGTTTGTGTGGTGTGTATTGAGTAATTGAATTATGAACTGTGTGTGGATTAGAGTAATTCTGCATAACATAAGTGTGCAAGGAATTCAAAAAGAATCCAAGAGAGAGGACAGTGCTTAGAGGAGTATTGCGATGATCAAACAGTGTTGGAGTCTGATTGAATAACAAAATCAAAGCTCAAGAGTGGCAGTGTTTAAATAATACGCAAAACAAAGTTTGGGAAGGATTCAAGTATAAGAAATCGAAGATCGAAATCAGTGAAAGGAAGAAGTAATGAAGCAGCAGCGCACAGGAACCATTGGATCAGTTGGACCAACAAACAGGATTAACGGAAGATGAACGGCAGAGATCTTATTGCAGGAGATTAAGTTAATAGATGGATGGATCACATCAAGTCACATGTCAGCAGAAGGGTGGAAAACGTGCAGAATGAGGGAGCAGTCTTCGTAGGTGGTAAGAAGTATCTCGCGCACCCTAAGAGCTGTAAGCCTTATTCCTAAATTTCACGTGATTAGCCTAAGTGGGTGGCACGTAGCACGGTAAAACCACTTTTCTCATGCGCTCTCGATCAGATATCGGTCGTGGAATAATTCACGCGATAACCATTGGATCATGCAAGATTGATCAACAGTGGAGATTAGCCAAGCTAGTTGGCGAGTGGGTGATGCAATAGCCGTTGGATCAAGTGAAATAGATCGATGATGGAGATCGGGCAAGCTAGTTGGTTAGCGGGTGACACGATAGTCGTTGCATCAAGCGAGACAAGTCAACGTTGGAGATTTGGAGTGCCTAAAGTCAAATATTGAAATGAATACGTTAGCTATGCGACACGCGGTTGACGGTGATTGGTCAGGTTTGTTGTGGATCAAACGGTAAGGAAATCCACAGGTATAATCTGGTTAAGATGTGATTTATTAGCTTATGCTTAAGCATTTCAATGTGTCTAGGGGAATTTCAATGAAAAAGGATGAAAAAAACTAGTGAGGGTGAGGGTGGACCAAGAGATGGTTGAGGTGGATGAGGTGAACGATGGATGCGGGTGATGAAGTCAACACCTCCTCCTGAAGTACCTGTGATGCTTAAAATGTGTGTGTCTTCCAAGAGCTATCCAACAAGATACATTCTCATAAACTAGAAAAGCATGAATCAGTTGCCCATATTATGCATGAAGAAAGTGCTGAAGGAAATGAGAATATGAGTGAGATCTTATTACAGAAAAATATTCATGGAAAAAGATGACAATGAAATGAACCAAGTACTAAATCAAGACAACAAACTCCAAATCTCATGCAAGAACTAGAAATCTGTGTTTTTGGGGTTGCTAAAGGGTCTCTTCCTCAAGTCATGGTCCCAGAGGGAGGAGGTGAGGCCCAGACACCTATTGAAAACCTTATGGTGATCCTCTTCTCCTTGCTAACCTTCTAATTGAAACAAGGCACAAATGGAAGCAAACTAAAACACAACCAATCTACTCTACACTGTTGTAATGGAAATGTAGCTACTTAAGCAAATGAACAATTAATCCATGAATCTACGCTAGCATACATGTACAATAAAGAGGAGCCTTGGCTGCTAGGGTTGGGCCCTAACCCAAGAGCTTCAACCATCTGAGTTAACTCAGTACTGGCTCAAAACAAAACTCATTCTTATTATCAAAAGCATGGATTACGTAAAAAAATGTCACAAGTCTTGCAGCTTGAAAATAGAGTAGAGTTTTACAATAAAAAAATATGAATCCTACTGAGGTCCTAGGCCTCTCTACTTATAAATCTAAAGTCTCCAATGAATTCCTTAAATTAGGGAGGCTCGGCTCCCAAACTCGAGATAAACTAGTGCTTTGACTTTCACTTGCTCGACTGCCTTCTAGTCCTCATGATTTGGCTGTTTGCACTCCAAGCTGATGGAGGAATATTCAAATGGAGGGGTAGTAAATGAGGAGTATTTACCTCCTATAATTCCTCTGCCTTGTCCCATTCGATTTTTTACCAAGGTCTTTGCCAAAATTCCTTGCTTTTATCCTTTAATCCCGCATTAAATGCAAATTAGACCACAAATCAAAATATCCAACTCTAACTCATCTCATAAACAAAATATGATCAAAAGTATGCAATAAGTTCTGAGAATAGTTGGTTTCACTAAGCTAGGAGGTGAATTAAGGCCCATATAATTACCCAATCACAAGGCTCATCAAAACCCACATAAGGGAAAAACCCAAAAAATATTTATTTAGGGAGTTAATTCAACATGAGACATCAAAGTCATAAATAAATTGACCAACAAGATGATGAGTCATACTTCCAACAAGAATTCAAGTGGATTATTCTCTAGATCCATGTGATTATTTTTTTTATGAACCTAGTGCCTTAAAATTGTAATAAACCAATAATTATGGTTCCCTTCAAGGGGGGGCCTCCTTTTACAATGAATACAATGTACAAGAAAATATTTGATGATCCTAAGACTAGGTATCCTTAGTATATATATTTAGGATACAAAGGGTAGAAAAATAGTAAAATAAGACCATGAAAGGTTCCAATCTACATAAAAATATAAAAATAGAAACGTAATCACTCAATATATAGGGTTTAATAAAGCTTTTTAGAGTCAACATGGATCTTATATAGGGCTTAACATGTCCCTCCCCTTGAAAGAAGTATTGTGCTCAACACTTGACTATCTTTGGGTATTTCTGCATGAAAAACTCCTCTTCCCATGTCACTTCTTCCACTAGTAGGTTCTTAGATTTGATGAGGTGCTCAATAATTCCTCCATTTCTTAGTTGTTTAGTCCTTGTTTCCAAGATTGTTTATGGTTCTAGTATTATTTTCCCTTCTTCATTAATATCTAGTAGAATAGTTTGGACTAGGATCTTGTCATTGATTACCTTCTTTACACAACAAACATGGAATATTGGATGTACACATTCATATGGAGGAAACTCCAAGTTGTCATCCATGCTTCCAATCCTTTACAACACCTTACAGGGGCCATAATACCTCAATGCTAATTTATTGTCCTTCTTTTGTTGCTTATGGGACATTTTTTATATGGTTGTAGTCTCACAAATACCTAATCCCCAACTTCAAATTCCCTTTCAATACCATGTTGATCTACTTGGTGTTTCATCCTATTTTATGCCATAACCAAGTTGTCCTTCAATATTTTGTGAGCCTTTTATTAGTTCCTTATGTGGTCCTTTACTACTTGATCCTTTATACTCCCTCTCAAGAGTGATGTGATGAATGGGGGATGATATCCATGAAGTATCATAAATGGTGACATTTTTTATGAGGTATGGAAGTATGTGTTATACCACCATTATTCCAAGGGAACTATTTGACCCATTGTGTATGTTTATTAGATGCAAGAATACATAAAAAAATCTTTTAAACATGTATTCTCGATCTCAATTTTCCTATGAAATTGAGGATGGTAAGATAAGGTGTGAGCCAATTGAGTACCTAAAAAAGAAAATAATTTAGTCCAAAAAATTCTGGTGAAAATTGGATCTTTGTCACTCATAATAATCTTTATTATTCCATGTAGCTTTTGGATTGTTTCCATCAATTCTTTTTCCACTGCACTTTCTTTAAAAGTATGAGAAAGAAATAAAAAATGGGCATACTTTTTCATTTGATCTACCACTACCATAATGACACTATTCCCTTCAGAGTTGGGTAAACATGTAATAAAATCCATTGAAACTTCTTCCCAATGTTGGCTTGGTATGCATAATGGCTGAAGTAGCCCTGGTGTCTTTATTTTCTCTCCCTTATTTTGTTGGCATACCACACATTTTGGTTTGGAGCCTCATTATCTTCTTGATTCAAAGGTCTTGTTTCAATCGGGTGTATACCCTAGGAGGATTGTACACCCATTCATGCAGGGGGGGTTGGGGGAAGGGAGGGGGACGTATCCCCCCTTCAGGGGTCAGTGGGGGACCATCTCCACTAACTAGGGGATCTAGGGGCTAGTAGACCCCTGATAGGGGTTTAGGGACAATGCCATTAAAGCTAAAAATAGATGAAAACTTTCCTTGTAAAATATTGTAATTTCATAGTCAATATGAGTCGTTCATTAAGTGGATGATATGACAATAGAAGTTATGTTAATTTATGGTTTGTTTCCCTAGAAGGCAACCCTCTGTTTATATGATGGAATCGTATTGTGGTTGTGTATTATTAGTTTGAGAGAGAGAGAAGGAGGTTTTGTGTGAGAGAAGAGGTAATGACATCGGATATGTTGTAGGTTGTTTCTCTTCATTTTCTTGGATAATATAAAAGGAAGGATTGGTTGTTTCTCCGTTGATGTAGCCCAAATTGGGTGAACCAAATATATCTATGTCTCTCTTGTTTTATGTGTTTTTGTATTTGTGTTTCTGTAATATTCTATGTGTTTCATTGCTTCGTTAACTAATTTCTAACAACACATTCCACCACAAAATTTTTCACATTTTCTTTCAATACCTTCCTTAAAAAAAAATCTTTCTTGATCTTATGGTATGTCTTTAAGAACCCTAAATGTCCTCCACCATGAGAAGTGTGTAATTTTGAAAGGACCTTCTATTTGAGTTGAGAATTCTTACATAAGTAAGCGATATTGATACCATAACAAATATTTTCTCCACATAATTTTTTCTACTGCATCAGGTCCTCCTATAGTTGTTGATTGATATTGAATATCTTTTATCTTTCTCCCATTCTATCCTTGCTTCTTCCACCCAGTCAAATTATCAAATGGAAATAACACATAGTAAACCATTTGTTTCTTCCTCCTTTTACTACCAAAATATTATGTTTTCACTTCTTGTAGACTCATTTCAAAGTCATAACCCAACATATTTGAGACCCACTTTTGTTGCTCCTCTGAAGATAGCCTTTGCTCCAAGAAATACTTCAGATTATCATGATTTTTTTTTACTTTGAAGTGTCTTCCTATTGGGCATGGATCTCATTTCTTAATTACACGTAATATGGACAACATTTATTTTTCATAGATGAGTCTGAGTAAGTTGTTTCCTTTAAGTTCACTACTTTAAAAGGCAAGGGATCTTTGTTCTTGCATAAAAAATGCACCAATTCCATGGCCTGAGGCATCATACTTCACAATGAAGGTTTTTGTGAAATCATGTTTTGCCAAGATAGGAGTTGTACATATACCCTCTTTAAGTTTTTCAAAATATTTGGTTACTTCTTCAATCCAAGAAAATGCTTCCTTGTTCAATAATTTTGTTAGAGTTGTTTCTATTTGACCATAATTATTAAAAAACGTGTGGTAGTATCTTGTCAATCCTAATAATCCTTTGAGTTTCTTCAAGTAATGGGGATTCACCATTCCATAATAGCTTTAAATTTGTGAGGATCCACCTTAACACCCTAGTGTGATACAATATGACCCAAATATTCCACTTCTTGAACCCCAGAGGCACAATTATAAGGCTCTACATATAGTTGTTACTCTTCCAATATTTTTAAGACCCTATCAACATGTTGTAGATGCTCTTCTCAAGATTTTTTGTATATTAATATGTCATTAAAAAATATTAACACAAATAATTTAAGGTTTTGAAATTAGAATTCATCAAGCTTTAAAATGTTGAAGGCACATTTGTAAATTAAAATGACATTAAAAAAAAACTCATAATGACCTTCATGTGTTCTAAAGATTGTTTTAGGAATTCTTCTTGCCTCATTCTGATTGAATGATATACAAAATGAAGATCCAACTTAGTAAAGAAAACTGCTCCACACAATTCAACTGATAAGTCATCAATGATAGGAATAGGAAAGTTATCTTTTATTTTCATTTTATTGAGTTGTATGTAATCTAGACACATATTTTCATGAACAATCCTTTTTTATAATCATCACCATTGGTGAAGAAAAATCTCTCTATCTAGGTTGAATTATTCTCACCTCTAACATTTCTTGAATGATACGCTCAATCTCACTCTTATATGCATGTGGAAATCTATAAAGCCTAATGTTAAGTGGTACATTTATAGCATTCTCATGATCTTAGGCAGGTGGAAGGCCCTTAGGAATCTCTCCAAAAACCTTAGAATGATTTTTAATAACTTTTGGAGATCCACTAGAGTAGAGGAAATAGATGTTTGAACATATTATGAACACAATTGTGAAATTACACCTTAGCCTCCTTTTTTTAGCAATTGTTCTATGCTATTAAAGCTTATAATTTTACTAGGTTTCCATTGGATACCTCTAAGATCATTTTCCTTTCATTCTAAGAAAAATATTATGAAAATATATTGCAAATTAAGGACCACTATTCCCAATGAATTTAACCATGGGAACCTAATATAACATCAACGCCATCCATTTGGATTGCAATCATAGGACTAACCAACAAAGACTCCTCCATATTCAAATTAATGTTATGGCACTTCCCTGAATAATTTATGGTACCTTCACCTACGATCATTAATTGAAATTATGGTGTGGGATATAAAAATAAATTAATAAATTTTCCAATTTGTACTTGATGAAGTTATGGGTACTACCCAAATCAATCAATATTCTTACCTTCTTGTTTTTTATATATCCTTCTATCTTTAGGGTTTGTGGAGTGTTGATCCCGACCAATGCATGGAAATATATTTTTGGAGTATTTTCTTATAGCTCTATATATTGTGAAGTTTACACTTCTTGATATTATTCATCTTCACATTCTATGTAGAATAATTTATTATCACTACATTTATTCCCCTTAGAATACTTGATGTCATAGTTGAAACAAAGTCCCTCTTCTCTTATTTCATCCATTTTCTAAGGATTCAATGTTGTCGGTTTAGGAGAGGGAGCATTATTTTATCTATAGTTATTAGTGACAAGTTTTCTAGTGGCCATATTTTTTACTTTCAACTTTTCTTGATATACAAAAGAATTCTCTAGAGATTTAGGTGTTTTCCTTTAAATTTCCCATAAATAGGTCTAACAAATTATCCTCTGAAATATTCTTTACTATGAGACTCAAAGTTTGGAATGTTAAATTTCACACTGCTCTATGTTGATTCAATTATTTTAGCCCAATTCAATTCTTCAATTAGTAATCTTTCAACAAAAATTAATATTTTGAATCATCAACAGTGATTGAAGATCGAACAGTCAATGAAATGACAAAGGAGACAATTAACACATCAACAAGAGACACTGGATTTTCAGTCAATGACCAAGGGAAAACCCACTATGGGGAAAACCCTTTGAAATTATTCTTCTGTTAGATTGTCATAAAATGTTCAACAGAGAGCACAATGAGCCAATACAAAATCATCCTACAAAATTCAGAATTATGTTCCCATCATCAATATTTATGAGAGACAACTTTTCCTGCCTACAATTAACTGTGGTCAAATGTCAAATTGTAACCCTAGATCCCAATCAGATGGAGGAAGAGATTTGCTTACAGTTGAGAGATTTTGACTGCATGGATGAGCCTAAGTTCCTACAGTTGCAACTGAAATTTTCTTCTTTCAAGCCTACAATTGGAAAAGAAAACCCTAAACACACATGTGAGCTTCAAACCATGTAATTTCGGACATGTACAAAACAATCTCCATAACCTAGCTTCAAACCCATGTGAACCAATCAATGAATAACATAAGAAGAAGATGCTTAGTGATGTCCAAATGAGATTGAGGTCACTTGTATTTATAGGCTTCCGAGGGTGCCCACTTTCTTGTTAGGGTTGACCCGTCCTTTTGTGCACATGTGGGCTTTTCTTCAAAAATACATTTTCCCTTGTCCAAATTGAGTGCTTAAATAGTCAAAATTGGTCCTCTCAAAAAATGGAATCTAGTCCCATGGTTGGAATTTGTTACTGATCTTCCAAGTTAACACTCCCTCTCATCTAGGGAGAAATTCCAACTGCATCACGTGATAATCATATGTATCTTATCGTCATATCATCTTCCATCTATGCTCAACTCTATCTGCTGAAACATTCTCGAATATAAAGAAGAAGAATCATTGGGGAGCATTAGATACCACCCTCTCATGACAATGAGGAAGGTCCTATGGGACACTCTTACCTCATGTCATCTCATAAGGGATCAAACATCTTCCACCCTATGTCGAGCAATAAGAGTCATAGCATAGGGGTGAAAACATCTTCCACCATATGTCAATCAATACAATATCTCATCCACCCTATTGCTCCCTGATCTTCCCAAAAAGAACCCTCAAGATTCATGTGGTAGAATACCTGCATCACAATCATATTGGGTGAGATACCTGACTTACCAAAGGTAAGGATCACATAAGCTCGAGCTCTCTCTCAACCTGTTTTTTAGAGAGGGAGTGATAATCCCAATAAGCTAGGGTTGTGGGTATGCTTCCAACTGGGGTATACTTTGCATAGACCAAGATAGGGGAGCACCATCTTCCACCCTATGGGTAAAAATTAGGGGTGATACCCTATTGTCCAGAGATCCTTCAACCCTAGGAGCCCTCCATACCAATTCCTCACCCTGGGAGCTCAGACAAGGGGGAAGAGTTGGCTCAATGTTCTCGATCATTTATGCCCCTTATCAAGAGGGGTCACATCCATCAATCCAAGTTGTTCTATGAAGACCAATAACTTCCCTTTCGGAAAAGCCTTGGTGATAATATTTGCAATTCGATCATCTATTGATATGTGATGGAGTCTAACAACTCCTCTTTGCACCATGTCTCAAATGTAATGATATCAAATATCTATGTGCTTGGACTTGTCATGAAATAGAGGATTCTTTGCTAATCTAATCCCACTCTTGTTGTCATAATATATCACTGCAGTATCTAGGACCTACTCAAATAACTCTCTAAAGAGCTTCCTCAACCCAACTGCTTTGTAGCTAGCCAGGCTAGCAGCAATGTACTCTACCTCAGTGGTACTCAACGCTACGAACTTTTGCTTCCTTATCATCCAAGACATCATGGTAGATCCAAGGCTAAAATAAAATTCAGACGTACTCTTCCTGTCGAAAACATTTCCTTCCCAGTCAACATTGGTATATCCATAAAGTCGAATGTCTGCAACAGAATATCTCAAACCAAGGGTGATCGTCCCATGAAAATATCTCAAAATGTGTTTGGAAGCAACCCAATGTGCATGGAGAGGATCGATCATGAATTGACTCAATGTGTTCATTGCATAGAATATGTATGGAATGGTGTTCACTAGGAACATCAGAGCCCCAATCAACTATCTATACTCGTATGGATTCACCAAATCGGGTCCTACAGCTTCTCCACATAGCTTCTTGAAATTCATTTCCATCATTGTGGGTAGGGACTTGCATTCTGTCATTCCAAATATTTCCAAAAACGTCATTGTTGGAAAATAAGAAAGGTAGTAAATGTTTTATTGATCTTGATAATTACTTGTGATGTTTCTTATTATTATTATTCTTTATATATTCTTTCTTTAGTTCATCAAGAAATTACCAAAAGCAGCAGCACATAAAACAATGAACACAAGATGTAGGCACATGCCAGGGAAAAACCCCTCTCGAGGGGAAAACCCAGTCAAATTAATTATTCCTTTCAATAGTATTATTTGATACTCTTCACTCTATACCAAGACCAGACCTTCCCCCCACACCAAGTCGGCCTCCAGAAGATTTTCCTGTTCCCAAACACTTCAACTATGCAGCAACTTGTAGCATGCTAAAAACTTTTGACAACATTCCAACTTGGAAGACTTTGATCTCTCATTCCAACATGGAAGACTTTGACCACCAAGATTTTGATTTTCCTTGACTCCTTAGACTCACCCAAACTTGTATTCACTTTGGCCTCTCGACAGCATACTTTCCCAGCTACCCACTTCACACTTCTGCCCAGCAACAAGATTTTCGCACTTCTGCCCAGTAGAGAGAATTCAAACTTGATGGGAAGTGATGCTCAAAATGAATTCGATGTCCTTCGTTTTATAGGCTTCTTGTGGGGTCGAATAGGGTCTTGGGCCGACTTGATCTTCCCTTAGGCCAATATGGTGTGGAGGTTCCATAATTCATATTTGACTCAATACTAAACCTTTTAACGTGATTCAAAAGCCGAAGAAGGGTCTCTTTAAATGTAAAATAATTTTATAGACTCAGAATAAATCCTAGAAGTACTAAATGGGGAATTTGACCTAAAACATGGTGACCTAAGCATTAAACCCATGCTTTAATAAGTCACAATAATAATAATAATAATAATAAATATTTTCTTTATTCTTTTGACAAGTACATTACATAATGACTCAAGTACATTACTGAAGACCAAACATACTTACATTTTCCAACAGTCATGACATATTTTCCTTGTGAAGGGAAAATATCACCAGGCCTTTGCTACACCTCGAGGCCTAGAAAGTAGTACATGAGTCCCAGGTCCTTCATCTCGAATTCAGAGGCTAAATCCCTCTCACACTCGATCATCAAGGGCTTACTAACTATCAAGAAAAGATCGTCAACATATAAAACCAAAATCAACGACATACCTTGGACTACCTTGAAGTAGAGGTTGGGATCGACTTTACTTCTTGTGAATCGCATCTTCACCAAGTAACTGTCTATCCATGCATACCGTGCTATAGAGGCTTGCTTCAAACCATACACTGCATTCTTCAACCTAAAAACATGTGTCTTTCGGTCCTCTACCTCAAATCCCTTTGATTGCTCAACATAGACCTCTTCTTGTAACATGCCATGAAGTAATGTTGTCTTCACATCCATGTGATGAAGGGTCCATCCTTGAATTGCAGTGAGAGAAACTATCAAATGAATGGTGATACCGAGCCCCGGGTGAAAATATATCGTCACAGTCTTCTCCCTCTTTTCGAGATAGTCCTCAAGCCATGAACCTTGCCTTATATTTCTCAATGTTTCCTTCAACTCCATGTTTGATCTTGAATAACCATTTTGAAGTCACCACATATTTCCCCTTTAATATCAGCACAACATCCCATATGTCATTCTTCATAATTTATTTATATTCTCTGACCATGGCATGCTTCCAAACTTTTTCTTTCAAGACATCTTCAAAGTTGGGAGGTTTGGCATGAATCATAGTGCTCATAGCTGAAACATGTCCCTAGTGCCTACATGGATTCTTTCTTTCTCTAAATGATCTTCTAACAGGAACGTGTCTCTAGTCATCCTGTAATGTGTCACAAAGCCAAAGTGGCCTCTTCCTTGTAGGATAATCACATGGAGGAGGATCTAAGCGGTCCATAGGATCCATGGGATCATCAACAATGTCTCTCTCAGATTCAGGCATGGAAGGACCATCTAAAATATCTATATCATGATTATTCTTCTCAAGAGGAGGAGGCAGACGAAGGTCCCTTTCTTTCCCATGGAAATCATATTCATTAATAATTACATCCCTACTAATTTCAACCTTCCTTTGACCAATAATATATATTCTAAATGATTTAGAATCTTCACAATATCCAACAAACATACCCTTTCTTCTTGTGACTTCCAGCTTGTTTCTTTTGTCCTTTGGCACATGGAAATATAAAAGATAGCCAAAGATATGGAGATGACCAACATTGGGCTTGATACCTTTGAATACTTCTTCAAGGGTCTTTTTTTCCAATTCTTGATGAGGCACCCCATTATGAACATATACAACATCATTTGTTGCTTCTTCTCAAAGGAACTTCGACAAATTTTGATCATGGAGCATGGCACAAGTGGCTTCTACAATGGACCTATTATTCAGTTCGTCCACTCCATTTTGTTCGATATTATAGGGAACAATCATCTCTTTCTTTATACCTTACTTCTTGCAAAAATCAATGAAATCATTCGAAATGTACTCTCCACTGTTGTTGGACCTAAAGATCTTAATTTTCTTCCCTGCTTGATTTTTTACCAAAGCTTTGAACACCTTGAAAATTTTGAAGGCTTCATCCTTTTGCTTCAAATAATATATCCACATATTTCTTGAGAAATCTTCAATGAAGTTGATGTAGTAGAGATGGCCACCAATAGAATGTATGCGCATCAATGCAGATATGTCAGAATGAATGAGTTGGAGGATGTCATTCGTCTTATTCTTGCTAGAGGGAAATGGTCCCCTTGTCTTCTTTCCACTAGAACAACCTAAACATATTCCATCATGATGGTCTTGAAGATCAGGAATTAAGGATTCAATTTCTTCAATTTTTGGAGAGAATCATAATGAAGATGGGCCAATCTTCAGTTCCATAGCTCACTTCGATTATTAGTATCATGGAACAATGCTAGAAGAGGTCTACTAGTGATTCTATAGAGTTCTTCAAATCTTGATCCCAATGTGAATGCATCTCTCATAAAGGATCCAACAGGCCAAGTAAGAACCTTTCCCTTGATGAAGGTAACCCTCATCCCTTTTTCTTCAAAAGAAGATATTGGTACCAAATTCTTCTTCAACCCCAACACATACATCACATGATGGAGAAAAACAGATTCCCTAGAATCCAAATGAAATTTGATAGACCCAAAACCTTTAACGAGATGAGTGGATTTATCTCCAAGAATAATTTTCAAATTTGATTCCCTCTCTACCAAATTAGAGATAACTTCCTTATACCTATAGAAATGATGAGTCACCCCACTATCAACCAACCAACTATCCCACAAATCTTGAGGAGAGAAACTAGTGAGTGAAAAAACAAGGATATATTCAGATTGATTAGCAACATTACTTTCATACCTGGAATATCTTGACTTCCTTTGAGGACGATGATCTTCTTCATTATCACCTAGAGCATCTCTTCTTCTTCTTTTATATCTTCCATTATGATCATTCCTTCAGTCATCTCTTCTTCTTCGATCATTGAACATGTTATTGTTGACTTTAGTGTTGTAGCATGGACCATTGTTCTTCTCAGGTCAATCTCGAGCATAGTGACCTTCCTTGTGATAATTGTAGCATTCAATGTGTGATGAATCAATTTCATCCCTCCTTTATGATTTTCAAGGAGGAGACTTCCTTGAAATTGATGGACCTCTTTTTCCTTTCTTCTTCTTGTTATGAGTGATGAATGTAGTGGGATCTCCTTCTTCATGCTTTTGTATCGTGCCTATTGATATCATCCTTGATTCTTCTTGAGTGAGCTTTCCAACGATCCCATGAAATGACAAGAAGAAAATGTTGTTTCTTAGAGTAGTAATGAAGTTTTCCAAAATAGGAGGGATGCCTCTAAGGGTTATAATCACCAATTCCTTGTCAGGCATAGTTTCCCCAAATCTCTGTAATTAATCTTTAAGACTTGATATCCTCATAATGTAGGATTTCACCGATTCTCCTTTATTCATCTTCATATCTTTGAGTTTATCTTTCAAGGAGAGTATTTGATTCAAACTATTGACTTCATGCATGTCTGCTAACTTATCATGCATGTCCTTAGACTTCTTCAAATTCCCAACATAATCAAGTAAATGATCTTGTAAACCATAGGCTATATTTTCTCTTTTCTTTTAGCTCACCTTTCTTGTACTTATTCTTGGAAGCAATAGAAGCACTCTTCGGAGGCTCAGGTACCTTTCCTTGAATGTATTCCAAAACATCATTGTTATCAGCTATGATCTCCAACCTGATATTTCATGCGGAAAAGTTAGATGAGTTTCCCAACTTCTCATTTTCCTTGAAGAAAGAGGAAGACATCTTGACATGATTAGATATGCTCCTTTAACTTTCAAAATATGATTTCTTTAGTTATTGTCTCCTTATGGGATTTTCCTTCACCTTAGCTTTGATACCATGTTAAATTACACATTGCTCTATGTTGATTCAATTACTTTATCCCAATTCAATTATTCAATTAGTAATATTTCAACAATAATTAATATTTCAAATCATAAATAGTAATTGAAGATAGAATATAGTAAATTCAATGATAAAGGAGACAATTAACACATCAACAAGAGACACCAAATTTTCGGTCAATGGCCATGGAAAAACCCACTATGGGAAAATCCATTTGAAATTATTCTTCTAGTAGATTGTCATAAAATGTTTAGCGGAGAGTAAAATGAGCCAATATAAAATCATCCAGCAAAATTAACCCACCAACATTTAGAAATATGTTTCCATCATCAATATTTATGAGAGACAACTTTTCCTGCCTATAGTCAACAACAATCAGCTACGGTCAAATGTTAAATTGTAACCCTAGATCCCAACCACATTGAGGAAGAGGTATGCATGCAGTTGAGAGCTTCCAACTGCATGGATGAGCCTGCGTTCCCATGACTGTAACCAAAATTTTCCTGTGTCAAGCCTGTGGTTAGAAACAAAAACCCTAAAAACATGTGTGGGCTTTGGACCCTGCAATTTAAGACCTATATGAACCAATCTCCACAACCCAACCTCAGACCTATGTGAACCAATCAATGAATAAGAGAAGAAAAATATGCTTGGTGATGTCCAAATGATTTTGAGGTCACTTGTATTTATAAGCTTTCAAGGGTGTCCATTTTCCTATTAGGGTTTACCTATCCTTCTGTGCACATGTGGAATTTTCTTCAAAAATACACTTTCCCTTGTCCAAAATGAGCGCTTCAATAGTCAAAATTGGTCTTCTCAAAACGAAGAATCTAGTCCCATGGTTGGAATTTGTCACTAAGATGCCAAATTAACATGGAATTGTTGAATTTCCTTTGTAACCTTACCTTTTTGTTGAAGATTTATAAATTGACATAATAATATATTTCTCTTTATACCCCCATAATCTGCTATCAATTCCTCTGTAAAAATGGAATGATATATAATATAATCTTTTTTTATTTCACAAAGCCATTGATCTTGTACATGTTTCTCTTGTTATAGAAACAAGGATGCAATATTTACCTTTTGTAAGGATCCCATTTGGTGTAGATCAAAGTATTGCTCCATTTGAAATATCCATGTTACAAGATCATTACCATCAAACTTCCTCATATCAATCTTAGGAATTTAGTAGCTCTTTGGTGTTGACTTGAAGCCCTAATGATGTGGAGATTGCATTAAAAATTCATGATTATGGTTATGTGGTTCAATATTTGTGCTCTCTAATTGTTATAGCATAATTCCCATATGAGATTGATTCTCAACACCATGCTTCTCCTTATGTTCATAATTTCCTTGGATCTCCACATCCCTTTTAGGGATATATTTTAATAGAATATTTTGTAATTCTTTTATTTCTTCCAATATGTATTTTTGTATAGATTCCTTGATATTTTACGTTTCTTCCTTATTCTCATTCATCTACTTTTCCATTTCTCTTTGAATTTTTTATTTAGAACTTGATAAATCCACCTTTTTCAACATACTATCATCCATTTCATTAACTTTCTTCTCTAATTAAGATAACCAAAATTCTAAGTATTCACTTTCTTCATGAGTCAAGGATGAGCCTTTAGTAGGTTTAATTGGTGTAGTATCTTTCTTTGGAGGCATGTTAGAAAATAATAATAGTACTTCTCTTTATCACAACTTCTCGGCCCAAAATAAATGGGATCTTCTAATCAATAGTTAGGTAACTTGAAAATTAAGTAACTTGAAAAACTTAATTTGGAGAATATCTGAATGGTTGATGTTTTTCTTGATATATCTATGAGATTTGAGTCTGTTTAGATCTAAAACTTTGGTTTGTAATACTCTAATATTTCTTTTCTACAATTTCACAACTGTGACTAGAATTTGATTTTCCAAGTGAAAGTTATGGTAACTTTCCCAAAACATGCTTATTTTTTTCCTTTTCCCATGAGAAAACTTGTATATCATGCCATGCGTCCAATTATTCAAATATAATTTTGTAATTGAGGTACTTTTGTATGTCTTATGAATTCCTTGAATATTTTTTAGTATGCAAAGTCCCATAAAATAAGATATTGCAAAAAATATCAAGTTGACCTACTCAAAATTTATTTCAAGAGTGTTCACAAACCTTAACTTCCAAATTCTATAAATTGAAAATTATAGTGAATCAATTCTGAAAATTTCAGCCAAATGTTAGTCAAATTTTCTCCTTCATATTTTTTGAGTTTATTTTTCTGTAATCTCCTAGGAAAACAGAAGAAGAAGAAGAAGAAGAAGTTATTGCAAAAATGCCATGATGACCTATTTGAAGCAACAAAACCCTAGGATCATGAGCTTTGATACCAAATGTTATGATCCTTGCACCTTAGAATGATAAGAAACCAATTGCAGTCTTCTTTGATGGGTAAATATCCTTTTAAAATGAATATAACAAACAAGACAATATTTAATGATCTTAAGGCTAGGTCTCCATAGTATATATATAAGAGACAAAGAGTATAATTATAATAAAATGAAACTGTGATATATTCCAACCTAAATAACAACATAACAATGGAAGTGTAATTACTCAATTTCTATCGCTTAATAAGGGCTTTTATGGTTAACATGGGGCTTATATAGGGCTTAAAAATTTGGATAGGAATGTTATCTTCTACACACAAAAGGATACTTTTTTGCTTCAATATACATATAGAGATGGATAATCCCTTGGACTTGAGAGTTATTCAAATAGAGCTAAAAAACCTTAGTTTTTACAAGGTTCAAATGTCTGTGGTCTAAAAGATCAGTCGATGAAAAAAAATGGAGTAGGATAAAGCATGGACATTCCAAAGGAGGTGGTTCAAGGCACAGCTCCAATTTATAGGTTCATCCATCAAGGGAAGGGAAAAACTATAAACCTTGACAGTGACATTACAAGAAATTTGGGGCAAATTGTATTTTGAATAGATGCATCATGTTGAAAATAGCAATAAGAAATGCTAAATATTGAAGTGCTTTTCCAATTTTAGTTAGTCCTTGAACTAAAATTGAGAATAAAAATTCGAATTTTTTCTTAGCAGCTATTTGAGAAATAATCAATTAACTCATCTTAAGTTAATTAGTTGGAGAAAATCAAACGTGAAGTCTATGTGAAGACATGCAACAGTTTTCCCTTTGATTGAGTAAGTTATCCCTTAATTAAAGTGATCAGGATGAGTTGTACCTTGAGTTGTAATTAGTTAGCTCAGTTAACTGAGTTAAGTCCAGTTAGATTAGTTCCAACAGTTTGTGGAACTGATTGTGAGTTCAGTTAGTTAATGCATGCATGCATGTAACTACTACACTTCAGATAACTGAATATTCTCTCATAAATAACTCATGCATGTCAGTTCAGTCAAAGACCCAGTTGAGATCAAATGATGGAAAAATGTACTATCAGTTGCAGAAATATTCCATTGAGGATATCTCCTACATTCAGAAGGAATTCATTCCTTGGAGATTGCGCAATTACTTCTGAGTTTGGTGATTTGTGTGAGAGGGGAATTAACACAGGTGGCAGCTAGAGGACCCAGGGGAAACTGTGCAAGGAAATAGGAGGCTTGGAGGACTGTAGGAAGGCATATGTTGTGTCTATTCAGTCTATGAGCAGCATTGATGGATTGTACTGAGAGCTGGATAGCTTGAGAGCTAAAGCTTTGTGTAATCTGGAGATATTTCCACTTGTATGATAATATAGATAGCGAGGTTTTTAGCTGAGGCTTTCCCTAGAGTATTCTTCTATGTTCATGTGTGATTGATGTTAGGGTCCCACCCTAACCCCCTTATTTATGTCATGGGATCACGTCATAGTCAAGAGTCAATAAAGCCCATATTAATATTTGTAAGTGGTTAACCCGCAATTAATGACGGGACCACAGTTAGTTGCAAATGGGCCATAGTATTAGATAGATGGTATTAATAAAACCCACAGTATTGGCCCGTGGTATTGCATGTATGAGTCATATATAAAGGATAGAGACTCCCTGCGAGGAGCATCGTGTCTTATTTTGTAGTCGAGCTCTGCTCTATTGGAGGTTGCCCCCTCGAAGAGGCAAGTGAACATTACTCTCTAAATAATAAAATCATTGCTATTCTGTGTTCTGGGTATCTTTTCTTCGCATATTCTGTATTTGGGTATCATTTTGCAGGTTAAGAGAATAACAAGTGGTATCAGAGCACTTTCCAGGGCCGGTGGGATCTCCAATTCTTAGCAAAAAAAAAAATTGGCTAGAGACGTGTTCCGGCGTCTTTAAACCACGGGATCTGTCGTTGAGCGCATAAACCTGCAGATTTGGGGAGGCATGCACGCAGGAAATACAAGAGGTGGTCACGTCTGTTGGACTCCCTTGTAACCCCTGTGGGTACCCCTTCGAGTAGTAGCGCATTAGACAGAACCGTGCACGGACTGTCTTCCACGTACCCTATGGGTATATCGGAAGCCCCCTAGGCTCCCTTGTTACCTCATCATAGATAAACCGTCGGTTGTCTTGTGGCTACAGTACACTGAGAACAGCACTCGGAGAGATTACTTGCCCGTAAGATAGAGTAGTCGGGTTGTACGGCTAAGGGTACGGTAGATCCTCCTTAGTTAGAGCCCTGAAACATTGGGTCGAGTACTACTGCCAGACCCTTATGTATATTGCGATTTGTAGCACCTGACACTCCTCAAGACCATAGTTCCCTTTTCTATCGGGGGATCACACATCATCTATATCAGATCCACTTGTGCAAAGGAGTGCAGTAGCAGCAGCAGACATCAGTTCCGCAGTCTCGAGTTCGCAGATCAGTCATTCCGATCTATTAGATCCAGCCGATCTGCAACAGCAGTCTATTCCCCTGCCCAGAGCTATCCGATCCGCCATTCAGATCTCTCAGATCCACCAGATCGGAGTTGTTGTGAAGGGTTCCTATACCGGGGTATAATTTTCGCAGGACTTTTGGCCGCATTGACATTTTGAGGATTTGGCGACTGCAATATTGATCAGGAAGGAGTAAAACTCCGTTAGGAGTTTTCAGAGAGAAAAAAAAAAAAAAGAGTCTGAGATCTTACGGGGCGCTTATTGGTGATCTAGCCCATCAGAATCAGGATGACGAGCTGAGCACGGTGGTACCATTCAATTATTAGTGAAAATTTTTAGGCGGTCCCAATTGTTCATCAAGTTGGTGTATGGTAGAAACTAGAGCCCAAGCGATGGCCAATGAAAGGATGGACAAACTTGAAGAATCCATGCAATCCCTCACCAATCAGCTTAACGGACTATGTCTCCAGGTCCAGCAATTAATCCCGAAGGGCAAGGAGCAAGCCCACGAGGAGGCGTATAATGGCAATGAATACAATGAGGATGAGTCTAGCCACTCTCCTCACGTCTGGCACACCCACCAACCACCCAGTCAGCGACCTCCCAAGTTGGATATGCACAAATTTGATGGTTATCACCCATCGGCATGGATAGCACAAATGGAGCAGTATTTCAAACTGAATCGCATCTTAGATAATGCGACTCAGCTTATGTTGGGGAGCATGTACTTGGACAATGAAAGGTGGCAATGGTGGGAATGGCATCAACGTTGCAATGGACCTTTTAGGACTTGGACCCAATTTACAAAAGCTCTTCAAGACCGCTTTGAACAGGAAACCTCTTTTTTGGGTCGTCTTACTAAGCTCCGACAGACGGGTACAGTGGATGAATATATTACAGCTTTTGAAGCCTTAGCCTTCCGCACTTGGGGTCTCTCAGATGTGTTCTACACGGAATTTTTTATCAGCGGTCTTAAAGAAGCCATCAAAGCTCAAGTCTTACTGCACCACCCTCCCACATGGACAGAGGCTTGTAAGGTAGCCCGTAACGTGGAACGTGCATTAGCAGCCCAATACAGTCGCCCAAATTTCTCCACTAAAGGTCGCTCCCCACAAGCTCACAACACGACTCAAACACTTAAGGTCCAAAAGGTGTCACCTGCGGAAATGGCCGAAAGAAGAAAGAAAGGACTATGTTACTACTGTGATGAAAAATACTCCCCAGGTCATAAATGCAAGGAGCCCAAATTTTTTCAAATAGATGCCACTGACTACAGCTCAACAAAGAAAGATCCACCACTTGAGGAACATGAGGCGCTAGAAGAAGACAACCAACAAGACAATGTCTCTGACGAACCAGTTATTTCGTTGCATGCATTGGCAGGGATTTCTTCCCCTCAAACTCTCAAAATCAGAGGTTTTCTTAAACATCGCCCAGTAGCAGTCTTGATTGATAGTGGAAGTACACATAATTTCATCCATCAAAAAGTCGCAGAAGCAGTGCATTGTTTTGTACGAGCAGTTTCTAACTTCCAAGTCCAAATTGCGGATGGGGGCACAATGAAATGTGAAGGCCACTGTGAAAATGTCAAACTTCAAATGGGGGATTATCAGTTGAAAACCCACATGTTTGCCATACACATGGGGGGTTGTGACATTGTCCTCGGTGCTGAATGGCTCCGCACTCTTGGGCCAATCACAATGGATTTCCAGGAGTTATATATGAGTTTTAAGCAGAACAACTCCACACATACCCTCCGTAGACTCCAGGCGGGAGCCCCCTCTATCATCAGCTCGCATAGGATGGAAAAATTGTTAAAAAAGGGCCATCATGGAGTGGTAGCTCAATTTAATGCCATCCAGGTAGTCGAAACCAAGTCTCTGCCAATTCATCCTGAGATGCAACAGATTTTAAATAACCATCTGCTGGTCTTTGACAAGCCTCATGAGCTTCCACCCTCGCGAGGGGAACATGATCATAGCATCACCTTGGTTCCAGGGGCCCAACCCCAAAGTGTGCGGCCATACAGATATCTGTTCACCCAAAAGAATGAAATAGAAAAAAAAATCAAGGAACTTTTGGAAGCAGGTGTCATTCGTCCCAGCATTAGTCCTTATTCATCCCCAGTGGTCATGGTGCTCAAGAAAGATGGGGAGTGGTGGATGTGTCCCAACTTCAAGGCCCTCAATAAGTTGACAGTCAAAGATAAATTTCCCATCCTGGTGGTTGACGATTTGCTGGACGAACTCAATGGGGCTCAATTCTTCACTAAGTTGGATCTTTGCTCAGGCTACCACCAAATTCGCATGAAGGAAGTCGACATTCCCAAGACTGCTTTCAGAACTCATGAAGGCCATTATGAGTTCCTGGTCATGCCATTTGGTCTTTGTAATGCCCCCTCTACTTTTCAGAGCCTTATGAATCACATTCTCAAACCATATCTCAGGAAATTTGTCCTTGTCTTCCTCGATGACATCCTCATCTATAGTGGCACTTGGGCTGCACATCTTCAGCATGTAGATCTACTCTTGCAACTGCTCCGCAAGCATAAATTATTTGTCAAGATGTCCAAGTGTTCATTTGGCATGGAAGAAGTTGAGTATTTGGGCCACATTGTGGGGCGTGAAGGTGTCAAGGTGGACCCCAAAAAGATCCAGGAAATGCAAGAATGGCCTCAACCTAAGACCTTGAAGAGCTTGAGAGGATTTTTGGGTCTCACAGGCTATTATCGTAAATTTGTCCGCAACTATGGCCGCATAGTGAAGCCCCTCACTCAACTCCTAAAGAAAAATTCCTTCTTCTGGAACGAGGAAGCACAACAGGCATTTACCGCTCTCAAAAACGCCATGTGTTCCACTCCAGTCTTAGCACTACCTCACTTCACCAAATCCTTTGTCATTAAATGTGATGCTTCGGGGACAGGTATTGGGGCGGTCTTAATGCAGGAAGGGGGACCTTTGGCCTTCACAAGCCAACAACTAAGTGGGAGGAATCTGGGCCAATCTACCTACGAAAAAGAAATGATGGTCATCTTACATGCAGTCGAGACCTGGCGACCTTACTTATTGGGGTTACGTTTTCAAATCTGCACAGATCATCACAGTCTTAAATATTTTTTGGAGCAACGCCTATCCTCCCCACAACAAAATAAATGGCTCGCCAAAATTCTGGGATATGATTATGAGATCATTTACAAGAAAGGGAAAGACAATAGTGTAGCAGATGCATTATCTCGCCAATTTGAGGAAGAAAGTACTATGCTAGCAATTGCCCTCCCCATTCCAGAGTGGATTGAAGAGGCTCGCAAGGAATGGTTTTCACACCCCGGGCTATCCCAACTCATTTCTCAATTGCAGGTAGATCCAAATTCCACCAAGGGCTACTCGTGGCAGGATGATATTCTTCGCTACAGGGACAGAGTCGTAATAGCACCAACATCCACCCTCAAAAGTCGCATTTTGGCAGAATTTCACTCATCTCCCATTACAGGACATTCGGGCTTTCAGAAGACGTATGCTCGCACCAGAAGATAATTTTTTTGGACAAGCATGAAAAAGGACATCCTTACTTTCGTAGCAGAATGCGATGTCTGTCAATGCCACAAAGGGGAAATCGTCAACACACCAGGCACATTACAACCATTGCCCATTCCGACATCAATTTGGACGGAGGTTTCTATGGATTTCATTACAGGTCTTCCAAAGTCCGGGAACAAGTCAGTCATCATGGTGGTTGTGGACCGACTGTCAAAGTATGCTCATTTTTGCGCCCTACCCCATCCGTTTACACCAACTTTGGTCGCTCAATCTTTCATGGATCAGATTTTCAAATTGCATGGCATGCCCACTTCTATTGTGTCCAATCGCGACCCGATCTTCACCAGTAATTTTTGGTAGGAACTTTTCAGGATACAAAGCACTCAACTAAAACTCAGTACTTCCTATCATCCGCAAATGGATGGTCAAACTAAAGCCGTCAACAAATGTCTAGAAACCTACCTTAGGTGTTTCACTTCAGAAAAGCAACACCTTTGGGTACAGTGGTTACCTCTGGCTGAATGGTGGTATAACACCAACTATCATTCCACCACCAAAATGACTCCCTATGAAGCAGTATATGGTCAACTTCCGCCTTCCCCTACTTCTTATCTCAAGGGGTGCTCCAAAGTACAAGCAATGGATCAACTCCTACAACACCACGCAACCATGCTCGCCCATCTTAGAGAGAATCTTTATCAAGCTCAGAACCGCATGAAGCAACAGGTCGACCAGCATCGCTCAAAGCGCCAATTTCAAGAAGGGGATCAGGTCTTTTTGAGGCTACAACCATATAAGCAAACATCACTCAAAGACAAGGGTTGTCAAAAGCTCTCTCCAAAATTCTACGGACCATACCAAGTACTTCAGCGCATTGGAGAAGTGGCTTACAAGTTGGCTTTTCCACCTACTACACAAATCCATCCAGTTTTCCATGTATCGTGCCTCAAGAAAGTGATTGGGAACAACTGCCGAGTTCAAACCAGTCTACTTGAATTGGACGAAGAAGGGTCAATCTGGCTTCAACCTGAACAGGTTCTAGACACACGAGACAAGAACCTGCGCGGCCGCATGATTAAGGAAGTCCTCGTCAAATGGAAAGACACCTCTCTGAAAGATGCAATTTGGGAACCAGCCACTATTCTTCAGCAGTTTCCGCAGCTTCAGCCTTGAGGACAAGGCTAGTCTTAAGGGGGAGGGCATGTTAGGGTCCCATCCTAACCCCCTTATTTATGTCATGGGATCACGTCATAGTCAAGAGTCAATAAAGCCCATATTAATATTTGTAAGTGGTTAACCCGCAATTAATGACGGGACCACAGTTAGTTGCAAATGGGCCGTAGTATTAGATAGATGGTATTAATAAAACCCACGGTATTGGCCCGTGGTATTGCATGTATGAGTCATATATAAAGGATAGAGACTCCCTGCGAGGAGCATCGTGTCTTATTTTGTAGTCGAGCTCTGCTCTATTGGAGGTTGCCCCCTCGAAGAGGCAAGTGAACATCACTCTCTGAATAATAAAATCATTGCTATTCTGTGTTCTGGGTATCTTTTCTTCGCATATTCTGTATTTGGGTATCATTTTGCAGGTTAAGAGCATAACAATTGATATCTCATTCTCTTTTATATGTGTTCTATTTGATCTTGCTCAAAATTGATTAAGCTTCTGCAAGTTTGTTTGTAGAAGTAGATCAAGTATTTTGCTTTAGTATATTGCATTATCTGGTGATCTACAGTGGGAAATTCTACATGGTATTAGAGTAAAGGTGATCAAAGAGAAGAATAGTATTCAAAGAAGGGAGAAGTTCAAAGTTTGGAGTTCCTGATTATATAATTTGAATTCTTATCACATCTCAAATTTCACCAATGGCGTTCAACAGTTTAAGACTCGAGTATGCCCTTGATGGTAGCTCTAATTATATAGCTTGGAAGGATCACATGGAAGTGGTATTAGAGGACAATGGTTTGAAGGCCTTAATTGATCAATAAGTCCCCAAGCCAGCAGCTACTAATGCCCAATAATTGGCATAAGGGAAGAAATGTGTGGCTAGAGCGAGGAGGATTCTTCTAGAGGGAGTTCGAGACCACATAGTCTCGAGTCTCCATGGGAAGGAGACACCGTTTTCAATGTGGAAAACATTGAAGGATCTATATTAGAACAACAACGATCAGAGGAATTTGGCGCTGAAAGACAAGCTTTGGAAAATCAAGTGTGAAAAGGGCGACATGATCTCTACATATCTGAACAAGCTCACCACCTGCAGGGATGAGCTTGGAAGTGTAGGGATCACAACAGCCAATGATGACATGGTGAGTCTTGCTCTCCTCAGTCTTCCTAAGAGCTGGCATAGCTACCAAGACTCAGAAAATAGAAGAGAGAAATTTCCAGATTGGGAATGACATTGGTCGGATCTGAAGCAGGAGGAGATAAGGAGAAGCACGAGAGATGGATCTTCATCAAAGTAAGATGATGAAGAAAATCTAGCCTTAGTGAGTAAGGCGAGGAAAGGGAAAGGGAAGGCATCCCATTCCAAATCAAGTTCTTCCCGGTGGGAAGAAGATTGACAAATCGAAAGTGCGATGCTTTCATTGTCATGAGGTGGGCCATTATGCTACAAATTGTCCATAGAAGAAATCCAAGAAGGGATCCTCGAAGGGATCAGATGGTGAGGCACTGGCTTCACAGTTCGAATTGGATTTCACCCTCATCACATGCATGGTTTCATCAATGGTGGGTTGTGTTTGGTACTTGGACAGTGGAGCTTCATTCCACATGACTGATGACAAGAGTCTATTCAGTACCTTGGAGGAGAAGGACCTCCAGATGTGCATAGAGATGGGCGATGATGAAAAGTACCATGTTTTAGGTGAAGGTACGGTTGTGTTTCAGAGGGAGCATGGAGCTCCTCTCACCTTGACTGATGTAAAGTATGTGCTTGGTATGAAGAAGAACCTTGTATCCATCACTATGCTAGAAGATAAAGGCTATGATGTAGTCTTTAGTAAAGGAAAGGCATTCCTAAGTCATATCGGCACTGGAAAGACCAAGAGGATTTGGATTCGAGTAAAGAATCTCTACAAGCTGGAGGTAAACGACTATGCTGCATTGAGTTCCAAAGCAGAGTTGGTGCAGAGCCAAGATGTTGGCAAGCTATGGCATAGAAGATTGGGCCACTTGCACCATGGGGCCTTGAAGATCATGCAGCAGATTTCTACCAAACTTCCAAAGGGAAAACTTGAGCAAGTGGATATATGCAAAGGTTGTACCTTGGGTAAGTATGCAAAATATTCCTTTCAGGATCGAGACAGTAGAGCTGGAGCAATCCTGGAGCAAGTTCATACAGATGTGTGTGGACCATTCTCTACAACCTCCACTGCTAAAAAAAGGTACTATGTTATTTTTATTAATGATTTTTCTCGTAGATGTTGGATCTACTTCATACAGAAGAAGGATCAAACCTTCTCAAGGTTTTGTGAGTTCAAAGTCTTGGTTGAGAAAGAATCTAGAAAGAAAATAAGGGCCTTGCAAAGTGACAATGGCGGAGACTATGTCTCCCAACAGTTTAATGACTTCTGTGCAGTAGAAGGAATTAAACGAGAGTTGACGGCACCCCATAACCCACAACAAAATGGGGTGGCTGAAAGGAAGAACATATCGATTGTGGGAGTAGCACGGGCGATGTTGCATGACCAAAGTCTACCACTTCATTTGTGGGCTGAGGCATGCAATACATCAATATACTTGCAGAATAGAAGCCCGCATCGTATATGAGTCACTTCAGGATCTTTGGATCATCAGTTTATTGCCATGTGACCAAAGATGTCCAAAAGAAGCTAGAGCCAACAGTTAAGTTTGGGATACTTGTGGGGTACACTGATATACCCCACAATAGTCAGGTGTTCTTGCCTACCAGTCAGAGGATAGTGGTACGTAGAGATCTGAAGTTTGACGAGCAGAAGGCCATGTGAGTTTTCCTTGAGAGGGAGCTCAAATTGCAAGCAGAGGAGGAACTTTTGGTTCCTAAGGAGGAGGAGCCTCAGACTGATGCGAAGCAACCACATGCAGAGGATCCGGGAGTGGAGACATCCACTCATGCAAAGTCTTCCAGAGATGGGCAGAAACACTCAAGGGAAGTTGACAAATTGATGTTGGATGCGAGAGAGAATGTGGGACTACCATCTTATCAGTGCAGACAAAGGAGGTCACACGAGCGGTACACTGGTTACATGGCCCTGGTTAGGGAGTGTGTAGAGACCGAGCCTTCTTCCTTTGAGGAAGTAGTGTAGCAGCCAGTCTGGGTTGATGCTATGGTGGAGGAGTACGACTCCATTGTTCAAAACTGTGCTTGGGATGTTGTCCCAAGACTGGAGGACAAGTCAGTGGTGAGTTCTCGATGGCTTTCCAAGGTAAAGCAAGCAACTGATGGCAGTGTGGAGAAACATAAGGCAAGGTTTGTTGCCCGTGGTTTCTCACAGGTCGATGGGATCGATTATGATGAGCCTTCTTCTCCTGTAGCAAGGTACTCATCTATCAGATCGATGTTGACACTATCAACATAGATGGGTTGGAATATCCATCAGATGGGTTGGAAGATCCATCAATGTCAAGATTGACGAAGAGGTGTACATTGAGCAGCCAGAAGGTTTTGAGACCTTCGATCATGAGTCACATGTGTGCTGAATCAAGAGAGATTTGTATGGGCTGAAGCAAGAACCTCATGCTTGGTACACCAAGAGCGACAACTATTTCACCAATTTTGGCTTCACAAAGAGTGAAGCAGATGCGAACCTTTATCACATCATGGTAGAAGGTAAGCCACTGATCATTTTCCTTTATGTTGATGATTTGATATTGACAAGTGATGATCAGTTGATCAATTCTTTCAAGGAGGACCTTGCAAGAGAGTTCGAGATGAAATACATGGGTCTTATGCACTACTTTCTAGGCATGGAAGTGTGGCAGAAGGATGGGGAAGTGTTTGTGTCTCAAGGCAAGTATGCCAATGAGATACTTAGGTGATTCCACATGGAGAAGTGCAAGCCCATGCAGACTCCTCTAGCTAGTAACTGGAGGAAGGAGGATGCTACTTTAGGTGAGGTAGTAGCTTCTACTGTTTATCGGCAGCTTGTGGGTTCATTGATGTATCTAGTGAACACACGACCAGATTTGTGCTTTGCGGTGAACCAACTGAGTCAAGCTATGGTTCAGCCTACCAAGCTGTTTTGGAAGGTAGCGAAGCATGTGCTGAGATACCTCAAAGGCACATCTCAGTATGGATTATGGTACAGATGGACAGAGGGAGTGAAGCTTCAGGGCTTCACAGATGCGGATTGGGCAGGGAGTCCATCAGACCGGAAGAGAACTTTATGAGGAATTTTCAACCTTGTTTCAACTACAGTTTCTTGGTACAACAGAAAATAGAGGTTAGTTGCGCTTAGCTCAGTAGAGGATGAATACATGGCTGCCAATCAGGCAGCATGTGAGGCCATTTAGATGCGGAAAATTCTAGTTGGACTGTTTGGTCAGAGGATGGATCCAACTGTGATCTATTGTGATAATCAGAGTTGTATCAAACTCTCTGAGAATCCAGTATTTCATGACAGGTCCACGCACATCGATATCCGATATCATCATCTTCGATACTGTGTGGTGAAGAGGATCATGTTGTTGCTGTATGTTTCAACCGAGGAACAGGATGCAAATATTTTGACTAAGACATTGTCAAAATGCAAGTTCGAGTTCCACAGAGACAGGATTGGGGTGAAAAATAATCCCTTTCTTGTTGAGAGGGAGTGTTGAAAATAGCAACAAGAAATTCTAAATATAGAAGTGCTAAAAATAGAATTTAGGGATACATTCCAATTTTAGTTAGTCCCTAAACTAAAATTGAGAATTAAAATTCGAATTTGTTCTTAGCAGTTGTTTGAAAAATAACTAATTAATTCATCTTGAGTTAATTAGTTGGAGAAAATCAAACATGAATTCTATGTGAGACATGTAACAGTCTTTCCTTTGATTGAGGAAGTTATCCCTTAATTAAAGTGATTAGGATGAGTTGTACCTTGAGCTGTAATTAGTTAGCTCAGTTAACTGAGTTAAGTCCAGTTAGATTAGTTCCAATAGTTTGTGGAACTGATTGTGAGTTCAGTTAGTTAATGCATGCATGCATGTAACTACTGCACTTTAGATAACTGAATATTCTCTCATAAATAACTCATGCATGTCGGTTCAGTTAGAGACCCAGTTGAGATCAGATGATGGGACAATGTACTATCACTTTCAGGAAAATGCCATTGAGGATATCTCTTGCATGCAGAAGGAATTCATTCCTTGGAGATTGCACAGTTACTTCTGAATTTGGTGAGTTGTGTGAGAGGTGAATTCACACAGGTGGCAGCTAGAGGACCCAGGAGAAACTGCACAAGGAAATAGGAGGCTTGGAGGACTGAAGGAAGGCATATGTTGAGTCTATTCAGTCTATGAGCAGCATTAAGGGATTGTACTGAGAGCTGGATAGCTTGAGAGCTAAATCTTTGTGTAATCCAAAGGTATTTCCACTTGTATGACAATACAGATAGAGGGCTTTTTAGCTGAGGCTTTCCCCAGAGTATTCTTTTGTGTTCATGTGCGATTGATTTCTCATTCTCTGTTATATGTGTTCTATTTGATCTTTCTCAAAATTGATTAAGCTTCCACAAGTTTGTTTGTAGAAGTAGATCAAGTATTTTGCTTTAGTATATTGCATTATCTGGTGATCTATAGTGGGAAATTCTACACATCAAAGGTGACAATAACATTTATCAGCACTCATGTGTAGATGATTAATCTAATGCTAGTAGGACATTGCACCAAAAATAAAATTAGGGAGACCATTGATTAATGCATGGGAGCATTAATGCACTTCATTGTACATAACATAAACTTAATTTGGTAGATGTTTTCACACAAACCTTTGACATAGACGTGCCTTATGACATCTCTTTTTCTATCCTCCTGATTATAAACCTTCCCAGATCAAGTTTAAAAATGACCGTAGGAATGGCTCAAGTTTTTGAAGCCCAAAAGAGGACCCTATCTATAGTTGAATTAGATGATATTAAGGAGGATATCATGGGTTTGACTACCCTTTTTAGTTTAAAGAAGATTTTTGGTTAGAATTTAGAGAGGAAGGAGAAGAGTGACTCAAAGAGGAAGATATGTAAAACAAAATGTGTTATGGTACAAGCAAAGAATATTAAAATGTTTACATGAGAAGATATAATCATGAACCAAATCCTATCTTTCTAGGAGATTGCAATGGTAGGGAAATTCTATGGTTGCTTTATAGAAGAAAAAATTATCATTACAATGGATATAATAATTGTGGACTCCCCTTTTGTTAGGTCCCTATACTACTAGTGTAACCCCCTATTGTTATTAGTGCAACCCCATTATTGTATTATTATGCCCATATAGTCCCCATTTTGTTATTATTATGCCCCATAGAAGCCCACTATTGTTATTGTTGTGCCCCTACAATATTATTGTTATGTAGGCTTTGATTGTATTGGGACCCCTTAGACTCCTACATATAGAAAGAAGGTCTTGTCATTTGTATCATCCAAGAATTTTTCATTTGTGTAATGTAAAGGAGTTTTCCCCCTCAAAGAGGATTATTTTTAAGTCGTTGGTCTATCTTTTCTATCTTTTGTGAGCTAGTTTCATAACATTTGGTATTAGAGCTTTGGATTCTAGGGTTTCGCTGCTCCAAACAGGCCATCGTGGAATTTTTGAGATAATTTTTTCTCTATGAAGTTTCAGAAGCTAAAAAAAATTTCGTTTGAGCTGAAGTTATTTTAAACCTCGGGTCCAAATTTCAAACCTTGTATCACTACATTTTCGGAGATATGATCTGAGGAAGTTAGGTTTTTGCAAGCTCCAGAATTCCATCGCAAATAGATCATCGTGGAATTTTCGCTATAAATTTTTTTCTACGAAGGTTAAGGCTCTAAAATTAAAACACATTTGAGTCAAAATAGTAATGAAGCTCAGGCCTAAATTTCATATCTTTTTTCACTATATTTTCAGAGATATGGTCCAACAAATTTACGGTTTGAGCAGGCTCCTGAATTACATCCCAAACAAGTGATCTGGGGAAAATTTTCATAACTTTCTCTCTGAACATGAGATTGAAATTTAGTAAAACATTACAGAAATAGGCCAGCATGTAGTTTTATGTGTATCAGTTTCAGGTCCTAAGTTCGAAACAATTATACGTGTCACTTCGTACAAGTTCGCTTTATTGAACCAGTCTATAATCAGGTCATAGTGGGAGATTTAGAATAACTCTTCCTTGGAGAATCCAATCTTGATCATACTTGCAGGGTTGGAAAGAGGACTTAGAGGTCAACTGCAAGATGCAATTTCAAACCTTGGAGATCTAAAATTACAGAGATATAATAGATTCAATATCGAGCTCCTACAAAGTGAAAAAAGGTGTGTAGTTTTTTTTTAAGTTTTGCATAAGTTTTGTTGAAAATTTAGTTTGAAGGAATTCAAAGGGCGTGGAAGCTAAGATGGATGGTATAGAAGAAAAAATTAAAGGCAACATGGAAGATTTGAAGACAAATTTGACAAATTGTCTACAAGAAATTCTTACTAATGGCAAAAGGGTAGTAAAGGAAACTTATGATGAGAACAAAATAAATGTTAATCATGATTTCATAGACTCTAACGTTGGATTGAAGACTCACCATGTTCCAAATATTGATATGAGGAAGTTTGATGGAAATGATCTCGTAACATGGATACTACAGATGGAGCAATATTTCAATCTCCATAACGTGCAAAACACACAAAAGGTATGCATTGTAACTTTATATTTGGAACCAAATCAGTTTGTATGGTATTAATGGATTTGCTCTCGTAAACAATTGGTGACTTGGGAAATTTTTATGGAAGAAATGATAGCGCATTATGAGGATACAAAAAGAAACACCTTTTTTAGCCAATTGATAAATCTCAAACAAAAGGGTTCAATGATGGAGCACATTGAGGACTTCCAAAAATTGAATATAAGGGTAAACGAGATTCCAGAGGAGCACAGGATTGATGTGTTCATAGGGAATTTAATGGATAACATCCAACATGAGGTTCCCCTTTGGGAACTTGATTTACTGGAGAAGGCATTCAGGTTGGCAGGAAAAATGGAAAGCAAAATTATGGCAACAAGGAAGCCTACCACTCACAACTATAAAGATGGAAGTGTTGTTTCTCCTAGCCTTTCACCACCTACAAGGTTGACACCACAACAATTGGAATAAAAAAGAGAAAAATGGTTTTGTAACAATTGTGATAGAAAATACATTAAAGGTCATAAGTGTGTTTAGAAGAAATTTATTTACATAGATAGGGAAGAGGAGCAAGAAAAGTAACAAGAAACGTCAAAAGAAGAGGATATACACTAGGAACCAATCCCAGAGAAAGAAGAAATGAATCTGAATATATCTTGTGATCCATTGACAAGAATTACCACTAGTGAAACTCTCAAGATAGAAGGGCATATCAAGAAGAAAAATGTAATAGTGTTGATTGATTCGGGTAGTACCCATAATTTTATTCATTTTAAGATAGCCAAGGAGTTGAATTTCTTCCTATATCCAGCACCAGAGTGTCAACTAATGGTTGCAAATGGAGGAACCATAAATTTCTCTGGAAAGTGCCATAATATCAAGCTATCCATGGGAGAATATGTCTTGAATATTCCAATGCTTTCCATTCCAATGGGTGGTGCTGATGTTGTACTAGGAGTCAAATGGCTAGAATCTTTAGGTATGATAACTTTTAATTTTCAAGAACTTTTCTTGAATTTTTTTGGGAAGGAAAGGAAGTTGAATTAAGGGGTATCGAAGGGAAACCGGGAAATATAATCGCTCTAGCAGCATGACAAAGCTTCTAAAGAAAGAACAACGGGGCGTAATTGCACAATTATGTTCACTAGAGGTTACCACATCAAAATCATATATTTCTCTAGATCTCCAAAATGTTTTGGACAATCATTCCAAGGTATTTGAGACTCCCAAACTCCTCCCACCTATTCGTGATCATGATCATGCTATTAATTTGATTCCAGGAAGTGTTCCCCCAAACATTAGGCCTTACAGATATCCATATTCCAAAAAGAGTGAAATTGAACGTATGGTTCCAAAAATGATAGAGGTTGGTATAATTCAACCTAGTCAAAGTTCTTTGTCTACTCCAGTGGTATGTGTACACAAGAAGGATGAATCATGGTGCATGTGTCCGGATTATAGGGAGCTCGACAAGCTTACTATTAAAGATAAATTTACCATTCCTATCATTGATGAATTATTGGATGAATTACATGGAGCAATTTACTTCACCAAGTTGGATCTTCATTCAGGATATCATCAAATTAGAATGAAGAATGAAGACATTCCAAAAACAACATTTAGAACTCATGAGGGTCATTATGATTTTTTGGTCATGCCTTTTGGCCTTACCTATGCACCTTCTACATTTCAAGGTTCAATGAATTCCATTTTCAAACCCTTCCTTAGAAAATTTGTGTTAGTATTTTATGATGATATAATAATCTACAACAAGTCTTGGAAGGATCATGTTCAAAATGTTGACAGGGTGCTCAAACTATTGGAGGAGAAACAATTATATGCAAAAAGCTCCAAATGTTTCTTTGGAGTACAAGAGGTGGAATATTTGGGTACTCAGTTAGCTCATAGCTCATCTTATCATCCTCAATCTGATGGGAAAACTGAGATAGTGAAAAAAAAATTGGAAGGATATCTTCGTTGCTTTGTATATGATAAAGAGACACAATGGGTCAAGTGGTTGCCTCTGGCTGAATGGTGGTATAACACTTCCTTCCATACTGCAGCAAAAATGACCCCATTTATGGCACTTTATGGATATCATCCACCATCCATCACATCATCTTTAAAAGAAAATTCTAAGGTTCAAGTAGTGGAAGATCACATCGAGCATCAACAACAAGTTCTCAAACTATTAAAGGATAACCTCACTTTGGCACAAAAAAGAATGAAACAACAGGCAGATCAACATCACAGCGAAAGAAGTTTTGATGTAGGTGACTGGGTATTTCTACTACTACAACCATACAAACAAATTTCCCTCAATCAAGCTAAGAAGGATAATAAATTATCACCAAAGTATTATGGTCTGTATAATGTGTTACAAAAGATTGGTACTATGGAATACAAATTGGAGCTTCCTGCATCTTCCCGAGTGCACCCAATTTTCCATGTTTCGTGCTTAAAGAAGGTTATAGGTGAGAAGATCCCAGTTCAAAAAATATTTCCAGAACTTGACAAGGAAGGTAAAATCATATTAGAACCGGAAGCAGCCACAAAAACAAGAAATCGACAGCTACGAAATCGATCAATTTTAGAGTATCTCATCAACTGGAAGAACTTACCCGCTGAAGATTCCACATGGGAGGATGGGAATTTTATACATAAGCATCCAAAATTACTCAAGCATTGTGGACAACACTTTTTGGAGAAGAGGGGAATGTTAGGTCCCTATACTACTAGTGTAACCCCTTATTGTTATTAGTGCAACCCCATTATTCTATTATTGTGCCCATATAGTCCCCATGTTGTTTTTATTATGCCCCATAGAAGCCCACTATTGTTATTTTTTTGCCCCTACAATATTATTGTTATGTAGGCTCTGATTGTATTGGGAACCCTTAGACTCCTATATATAGAAATAAGGTCTTGTCATTTGTATCATCCAAGAATTGTTCATTTTTGTAATGTAAGGGAGGTTTCCCCCTCGAAGAGGTTGATTTTTAAGTCATTGATCTATCTTTTCTAACTTTTTTTTAAGCTGGTTTCGTAACACCTTCTTTTTCATATCATAGTGTCCTACATCTTGGGTAGAGGATGCTTGACCTTCACCTTAAAAAATGGAAAGGATGTTGTTCTAATTCAACAAGGTTAGTGAATTTGAGGGAATTTTTTTCTTATCTTTCAAGTCTTGATCCCCAAGGTTTGAGTCTTGATGGAAAAAGGAAAAAAAATCAACCAATCTATCTTAAGCTCCCCTTGTTATCACTAGCATTGTAGAATGTAGTGATCCTTTAGGCTATCAAAACTTCAATTATTAAGTAAAATCCCTTAGATGAGAGAAGTTTTTGAAGTAATGTGAGGATGGTGGATATAATCTTTTTGGAGGTAAATTTAGTATATGGTCTCCAGAGCAATATAGTAATTTGAGCAAGGAAATGGAGTTATACCTATACCTTAGTTTATGTTAATAGATTGTTTATATGTCTATTCTACCTCTCATATGGGAATTTGAAGTATGATTGCACTAAATCTATAAATAGTTACGATTTGGGAGATCTGTATAACCTATCTTAATCCACTAACATTCCTAAATCATGTAGTCAACATAAACCTCATTGATAACTTACTTAAGATGCCATGTAGACATTATTTGGAGGCTACTGAGATGCTCTATAAATACTTGTTGGATGTTAATGGTACTATAAAGACACTAATGAGACTCAATTCAATGCTAATGAGATGCTAGGATGGGATGGTTTTACAAATGAAAACATTATTAAGATACTATAAGGATGTTACTAAGATTCCATAAGAATGCCACTTAGACGCAAAAAAAAATAGACGGGGATGCAAAAATTGATGCAGGAGAATGCAAAGAAGAGGCGTGTAGGTGATATGTAGGAAAGACCCTTGTTTGTCCACTTCCTTGTTTTCAGCATAGGACACAAATTTGAGAGGAAAAATGGTCATATTGTAGTATTGATTGTTGGATGTAATGAATACCTCAAATGGAGAGAACTTTAATAGTAATTAATGGAGAGGCATAATACTGGGATAGAAATAATCTTACACCATTCATAACCAAACTGATCATAAATTAATTTAAATATCACACAGTGTAAATAATTGATGATGTTAATGCCAATAATGGTGGGGTGGGATTTGGAGGGGGGCAGGGGTGCATGAGAATTGTTAATGTCATTAGCCTATCAAATTGTATGATAAATTCAATTTTCCCACTTGCTTCAGAAATATAACTTGTTACTACAATATGTCTAGAAAAAGTATTTGTTATAGTTGTTACAAAAAATAAGAATACTACTATTGCCATATATTAGCACTCACACCTTATTGAGTATCATAATTTTTATTTGTTTTGTACGTATTAGGTGAAAATTTTTAATGTGGGGATATTTTTCTGCCATTTGTGGTACCCTTCTCAATATAACCTTCGAATTCCATATATTAACTCCCTTAAATTTACGTATAATATCTAAGCCAAACTATCAATTACTATGCATCTAGTATTGAGTTCAAATCAAAACCATGGCCCATGGAAACCAATGACCTAAGTGTAGTATAAAAGAGTGTTTGGGGATTGTAGTATAAAGGAGAATTATCCATGGATGAGGAGGAGGAATAAACATATAATATTCATACTTCCTCTACTTTTGATATTGATCAAATATTTCTTGTAAAACCATAGTATCCATGACATCATCATCAATGGATCTACTAGAATAAGGAAGTAAATGCTTACATATTCAAGTAAGAAATCTGGGCTCATGTTTCATTTCCTAGAAATGGCTTCAACTTATAGCTTTCTAAGCTCCAAGGAATCCCATTTATACACATTAGTCAAAGTAGCATTGTTATGAATAAAATATTCATAAAAATATTAAATACATGAATAATATTAAAATAATAATTAATTAAGTAATTATTAAACATTATTATGTATGAAGAGGTAAATAGTCAAAAATACATGACTATTCACCATCCGTAGCCAGTCACTGCTTATATAGGAAAACCGTCACAATGGTATTGTATAACATTCAATTTTTTAATAATACAAAAAATAATTATTACATTTACTACATAATCTACACTACTATTTGTGTTACTAGCGTTTCTCCTCTAACAGTGGTATCATAGCACCAATTTGACTCTATGGACGAATTCGTTGCACACGACATGATTCTACGACATATATCATCATGTGTAGAGTTTTCTTCCAGAATAATCGCATCCATAATTGTTAGAATTGACATTTCGAGCCATCCATTGTGGCTCATCATCAGGATGGATCAATAAGTATGTAAGACAGATCTCATAGGAATGAATAAATAGAGGAATGAGCTAGATAGAATGGGAATGTCGTTAGCCGACCATGCCTTTATTTATAATAATAATTTCAAATAATTTTAATTAATTTTTTCTTTCAACTTATTATTTTTGTTTTTAATTAATTTTATTTTAGAATTTCAAATTAATTTTTTCAAATAATTTTAATTAATTTTTTCAATTTATTATTTTTGTTTTTAATTAATTTTATTAAGAATGTCATTATTTTTTTTTTGTTACCATTTTCCATGGAAACCAATGACCTAAGTGTAGTATAAAGGATGATGAGCCACGGTGGATGGCTCGAAACGTCAATTCTAATAATTATGGATGCGATGATTCCGGAAAAAAACTCTACACACAATACAAATCACAGAAGCCTCAAAACAATAATATATCATCATCCTGTGTTCTATGTCCCCCACTGTCCCTGTTACTGTCCATTCATTCATTTCGATGCATCCTCTCGCCGACCGAACCCTATATGTCATTCTCCTCCGCTATCACCCGCATCCGGTCCACCAGTCGACTCCTTGTTTCCCCACCGACACTGTAATGTTGCAGGCCACCCCACCTGGACATTCCCTAACAGTTATAACTTCGTTGACCTTGTCCCTACCGCATCAACCATTCACTTACTCACGCCACCCAATTCCATGATCTCGACCATCCATTGTTGTCCATTACATCTTGACTGATGACCAACCGTCACCAAGGTGCCATCGTAACCATTGTCCCAACCCTTCAATAACTACATAAGGGTTCTAATTATCATAGTGCTAAGTATATATTCTATAATTCATAATTATAAGACTTATAATTATTAAATTATATAATTATAATCATATTATATAATTATAATTGTATTATATAATTTATAATTATAATTATTATAATTATATAATCAATTTAATTAATTAACTATTATATTAAAATATAATAATAATAAATAAATAAAAACATTGGTTCCACCAAGAAAAAGAAAAATAAAATGGGAAGTAATAATGATAACGCCACTTGATAAAGAAAAAACTGGGGAACGGGATACAGATCTGATATAGGGTTTTTTTTTAGGGATTGTGCATCTGGTTACCATGGTGGGACAAGGAGGAGGGAGTTCTGCTCCCTCCTACAGTCAAGTAGTTGTGGATAGAAGTAAGGGAGCTGGTTCCTTGAAGTATATAAACTTACGCTGAAACACAAAGACTGATAGCTTATAGACTTGAATGTAAAAAGACACACAGGTATTTAATAATAATAATTTATTATATATATATATATATATATATATATATATATATATATATATATATAAGATTGATATAAGATGATTTGAATGTTACAATGAGGCCCTACTTTTATACCTCAGTAGGTGACCTTTCGTGAATGGGCATGTCTTTTAGACAGGCCTTTTCACTTAACTTAAAGACTATTTAACCTAATTAATATTTAAATATTTAATCTTTATATTTATTTTATTTTATTATTTGTTATGAATTATACTCATAACATAACCCCGTCCTTCAAAAGCTTTATCCTCAAAGCTATATTGTTGAGAATTGTCTTTGCAGTTGTCGTCTCGGCATATGGAAGGCAGAAAGTTGGATCAGTGTCTATAATTCGCTAATAACTCTATTTTGAGTCAAAGTTGTATTTTTTATTCTTTTTTTCTCTTTTTTTTTTATTTTTAATTTAAGAATTTTTTTTTTGAATCCAGTGTTATCGATTTTTTATTTTTACAACTTATATTTTTTTTTGACTGTTTTTTTTTATATAATAATTTTTTAATATATATATATATATATATATATATATATATATATATATATATATAGATATAGATATAGATATATAATTTTAATTAATTAAATTATTTGTTGTATCCACAACCCACATATCGAATCCAAATCCGCCCTTTTACTCCCGATCACATTGCTTGATAGCATCATGATGCTTGACGACATGGACAAATTTAAAAGGGTTTGTCAGCTTTGGGGAACAAGGTGTTAACGATACAGGTTTGATTGTGTATTCGACGACACAGCAGTCCACTCGCATCAACACATAGCACCTCTTTCCCTTACCCTTACTGGATCATGACCATGATTAGAACACACAGAAACTGCAAAAAATGGAAACAACGGTAATGGAAGTAGGTATTCGCCCTTTGTCCTTCCTCAGAAACATGGCCTCCAATATAGGATAACTAATTAACACGATGAAGCTGCACAAAAGTAACTGCAAAATCATACTGTCAAAAGTCTTATATCCTTCTCGCATGATTCTTGCTAGTCCACCGACCAATGATATCAAGTTTGTTATTGCTAAAGTTGCTGGTGGAACAAACATGGTAGATGATGAGCCCCAATTTTTGGTACAATTTGGGCTCATTTGGCCTACTTGCTTTGCTCAAACCATTCACTTTTTACTGCTTATGCATGCATTTCTTAGTTTATTCATGTTGTTTGTAGGAAGAAGGGTAGACACTTTATCTACGTGACTAATGCATGATGCTTTCAGGTTTTTGGCATTAAAAGGGAGAAAAAGACAACGAAAAAGGAGACAAGGAGACAACGAGGTGGCACTGCTGGTTTTTAGGAGAGGATGTCCACGGTCTTGGGGACCTTCCTCGTGATTCTCACCAAGAACTCCGAGCTCCAATCCATCTCCCCACCGAGCTTAGAAGCAGCCAGCTGTTCTACAGGAACAGCAGTTATAACTGTTCTACAGGAACAGTAGTTATGACTGTCCTACAGGATCAGCAGTTAAACTTTAGTTAGACAGCCGAGCTCCTAAAATCAAGGACATCTGTTGGATGATCGTTTTTGCATAAATACTGAGGCCGTAGCCTTGCAGAGAAGCTTTTTGAACCTTGGCATTACTCTTGTAATTGGAAAGTACGAGCTAGAGCTCAGTCTTTGTTCCTTTTTGTAAGCCAATTTGGCATGACATCAGATTATGAATAAAGCAGGCAGATTTTGATCTAGTTCTGAGTTTTCTCAAGGAGCTATAGCTCTCAGGTTAGGGCCCAACCTGAGAGCAATAGATATCCTTAGTGTTGTAATGTGTTTGCATTTCATTCCAGCACTTTGAGTTTGTTTATTTTCACATGCAATTCGAATTCACAGTTTGGTAATTTAGTCGTTTTCATGAGCATAGATAGGACTAGTTTATGGTGATTTTCTTTCAGTTGCTTAAGTTTGATAGGAGGATAGATATAATCTCTTGGAGCTCCGGCAAAAAGGTTGAGGAAGTCTCCACTGCCATCTCTGTTTGGAGATTGGAGTGCAGCCTATACCAGCCACAAAAATACGCAGTTCTTCACTTTATACATGCTGCAACATAGTCTCGTTTATGATAGATCTTTCCATGCACTTCACTCTTGCACCATACACCTTCATCACCGCTTCATGCACATTCCTCTACACGCTTTATATTGATCTTCATTGAGTTCAGGTAGCTTAGGTTAATGAATTTTCATCTTGGTGACAGTCATAAGCCATTTGTTTTATTTACACTGCTTTTTATCATTCTATTACCTCCTTCTTCGTCTTGATCACGCATACAACCATATCCTTGACCTCTGCTCCGCTCTGTTATCTCCCAAACTCCTCCACTCCTCACGTAACTTCATTCTTTAGGCATTTCGTTGTTATAACCTTCCATCCATCAACCCACTTCATACACTCGTTCTCCATCCTACTTCTCCACTCCTGAGCCATCACCAGCTTTATTCCTACCTTGCACATCTCCCCCTACCATTCCATCACTCCACCATCACTTCAAACACCCACGGTAGGTCATCCTGTAGCAATTTGTAGACTTCCTGTAGAAACCCCTGCGTTTCCTGTAGAATCCCCTGCAGACATCCTGTAGGAGGCCACTCACTCAGTTGTTGAGCCTCTGAACGTGAGGAACCTCTGTGGACTGATGCTAAGGATCTCTGGGGACCTCTCCTAGCCTCCCCAACCTTTCCCAAGCTTTCCTTCCTTCCGCATCACATCTGCACAACCAAACCCTAATAAGCACAAAATCACAATCACTCCATCCACTTAAAGAAAAAATACAAAAACATGTCTTTTAATATGCAAGTAGATTAGATTCATGCATTTTCACTTATTAGAAGTAATGGCATCATTGGTAGAAGTTTCCTTCACATTCTTTGCATCATAGAGATTAGACTAGTTAAATTAGGGTTTCCAAGGGTTTCCATGTTTTGATTTGCTTTCAGTTCATTTTTGCCAAGTAGATTAGTCTTCTTTGAGCTAGCTTTCATCCATCATTTAACAAGCTTCTTCTGAGAGCCTATAGAAGTTGGCTTGAGCCCTAGCGGACTTGTGCCAACTGACCAAGTGACAGCTGCGACAAGAGCTAGTACTTGTGCATACAGCACCGTCGCTTCCAAGTTTGTACGAACTACCGGGTTGATCAAATTAAGAGACAGGAAGCCCCAGGAGTTGTAGCATTATTGCTACAATACTGGAGCTCACCATCTTTTTGGCGCCGTTGCCGGGGAAGCGTCAAAGTATTAGCAATTGTTGCTTTTCTTCTACTTTCTTACACTTACCTTCTGCTAAGTAGTTTACTTCATTTCCATTCTGCAAAAGTAGCATAGCATTTCCTGCTTTCATAGATTAGCATTTCCTTTCTGCAAGCGTAGACTAGCATTTCCATTCCTGCAATTTCATTTGAGCAAAGTAGATTAGTCCTTTCCTGTTTTCAGTTAATTTTGCATCTTTCATAGATAGTTGTAGATCAATCTGTCTCAGTTTTGCAGGTACCAAAAGAAAAGAAAAGCAAAAGCAATCAAAGAGAAAAAAGAAAGTCTTTTCCATTTCATGCCTCGTAGGAACCGAGATAGATCAGGCAAATTCCTACCAAACACCCCCACCACATCACTGAGTCACCCTTCTCTCCTCTGTGGTGACAGTGACCCAGAAGAACCTATAGGTGAACATCCTGAGATATCTAAAGATACTATAGTAGAAGAAGAGTTAGAGACTACTCCATTTGAAGCTATGGCTGATAATAGAAGAGAAGATGAGAGAATAGAAGGTGCCTTCCCCATCCGAGAGACCAATGGAGAGATGAAAATGAAAAACATTAGCCCCTCCGCCTTACCTCACTTCCATGGGTTGACCACTGAAGATCTAGATACCTTCCTGTTTGAGTTTGCTGTCCTTTGTAGAACCTATGACTATACTGAAGATGAGCAAAAGTTGAAACTTTTCCCTTCCACTCTCAAGGATGCAGCACTACGCTGGTTCATGGGTTTACCTGGGAATAGTATCACTACTTGGGCTCAGATGCAGCAAGCTTTCAACACCAAGTACTGGGATTACTGTAGGTCCAAGGAAACAAAGGGGGAAATCTTTCGGATGACCATGGGAAATGATGAGTCCTTAGAGGATTATGAGGAGAGGTTCCAACTAAGCTATAAGCGGGCCAGGTGCACACTTGACCCTGAATCCCTCAAGTTGGTCCTACTCCGAGGAGTCCCTGAAGACCTCCTAGATACCCTTCACATGTTAGCTGGGGGGGACATTTACCAACTGCCTTATGAGGACATCAAGACTGTGTTTAGAAACCACTCCAGGGCAGCTCGGAAACGAGGTAGAGGAAACCACCTCTCAACTAGTGTCCCTTTTCTCCAAACATGAGCTTGCAAACCAATTAGAAGATCTTAAGAGTGAGGTGAGACAAACCATTGCCATGCAGCTTGATACATTTAGGATTCAGCAAAAGAAAGAAGAGGCTGAGAGAGCCTTGGCTGTCTTCTGTCCTAGGTGCACAAGGAGGCACCCTAAGAACGAATGTCCATTGCATTCGGTTGAAGTGTGTTTCGTTTGTGAGGAGGACCATCCCACAAATCAATGTCCAACCTTACCTGGGTTTAAAGCCATGTACCAAGGGACCGAAGCTCCCACAGAGCCTCTCTATTACCTCAACCAAAGGAGGCCACAAGGATCTATACCTTATCAGCAGGGGATGCAAGGGGCATCTCAAGCTTATTACAACCCCAACCAGTCAACTCCTATGCCTTCCTGGGGTCCCCCTGCTCATCCTTCATGGTCCATGCCTCCTCCATGGTCTTATCCACCTCAGTACCCCACTCAACCTACTTCTCATCCATATCACTCACATACCCAGCCACAGCCTCAATGGAATGCACCTCAGTCGGGGTGGAGGCCCCAATACAACACTCCTCCTGCCATTTTGCCTCCACCACCAGTTCAACCTCAACCATTACCTCCTGCTCCTCCAAGGCAACCTCAAATGCCTTCTCAACCGAACCCGAACGCCAACAATAGACAGGCCCAACAGGTATACACTGGGGAAACCTCATGCCCTACCTATGCTGTGGAGATCCAGGAGATCAACCTTCGATCTGGAAAGACTCTACTAGATCGCCAACCTCCTCCCCCAGAGGATGAGGAAGATAAACAGGAAAGTGAACCAAAGGCTATTCCACCCTTTCCTGAGAGACTAACAGCCACCACACAACCTAACCCAGAAGAAGATGAGCTTTTGGGTGAGCTCAAGCAGTTGTGTGTAAAAATCCCACTTCTCCAAGCCATCAAGGATGTGCCAATATATAACAAGCTGATTAAGGAGAAGTGTTTCAAACACCTAGGCAGACGGAAGAAAGATGCCTCAACTATCAATGTCATAGGACAACTGTCTGACCTTATGCTAGGACAAGTCATCTGCCCAAAGTACCTAGATCCTGGAAGTCCTGTAGTAGATGTTCACATCAATGGCACCATTGTCCCCCACACCTTGATTGATCTGGGGGCGGCCATCAATGTGATGACCAGGGATACCATGCTTAAACTCAATCTTCAAGGTTCCTTGAGGAAGACCTCGACAGTACTGCAATTAGCAGATCGCTCCACCGTGACTCCCGAAGGGATTGTGGAGGATGTCATGGTCTCCATTGATTCTTGGGAATACCCTGCAGACTTCCTGGTTCTGCAACCAAAGGCCAAGCTTACTGGATATCCTCTCATTTTGGGAAGGCCTTGGTTAGCTACTGTGGATGCTTACATAAGTTGTCGGGTAGGAAACATGACCATCAAAAATGGTCCCATGTCCAAGCAACTAGTCCTATACCCTCCTGCCCAACCTTCTTTAGAGCATGATTTACCACTCTGGTTGGAAGAAGGAGAAGAAGACGAGGTGTACTCAGCACCTCTGTGCACCTTAGATACCACTAGAAAAGACCCCCCAACCGAGGATGAATTGATCGAGACCTTGATCCAGGATCCACCTTCCAGTGCACTACCCTTAGAGGAATTGGTGGAGGATGCCCAAGCTAGCACCTTAGTGGATCTCTGTACAACCAACCCTGTTACTCCCAGAGTCAAGAATGTGGAGTTCGGCCCTGAGAAAGCATTGAAGATCAGCTCCTCCCTATCTCCTTCCCAGGAAAAGGAGCTGTGTAGTCTGTTGGCCAACCACCTAGATGCTTTTGCTTGGAGCTATAAGGAAATGAAAGGAGTCCATCCTTCGGTCTGTACCCATCATATATACATCAAAGAGGATTGTAAACCGGTTAGGCAACCTCAGAGGAGAATGAATCTAGCCCTTAAAGACATTGTCAAGGAAGAATTGCAGAAACTGTTGGATGCCGGATTCATCTACCCCATCTCAGATAGTGAATGGGTGTCCCCTCTAGTGTTGGTTCCCAAGAAAAATGGGAAATGGAGAATTTTTGTGGACTACCGAGAACTGAACAAAGCTACCAAGAAGGACCATTTCCCTCTACCTTTCATAGATCAAGTGTTGGATGGACTAGCAGGAAAGAAGTTCTTCTCTTTCCTGGATGGGTTTAGCGGGTACAATCAAATCCAAATCAGCCCGGAAGACCAAGATAAGACCACCTTCACTTGTCCTTGGGGTACCTTCGCCTATCGAGTCCTTCCCTTTGGGCTATGCAATGCTCCTGCTACCTTTCAGAGAGCTGTCTTGAGCATCTTCTCGGAGCTGGTCCATGATGCAGTGGAAATATACATGGATGACTTTACTCCTTATGGGGCCAACTTCCAGGAAGCATTTTCCAACCTGGGGAAAGTCCTAACCAAATGCACCGAGATGAACTTGTCCCTTAGTCCTGAAAAATGTGAATTCCTAATGACTGAGGGGACTGTGCTAGGCCATACCATTTCTTCCCAAGGATTACAGGTGGATCCTAACAAAATTGCTCTCATCAAGAGGGTTCCACCTCCTCAAAAGGTAAGGGATGTCCGGAGTTTCTTGGGATTAGCAGGATACTACCAGAGATTCATTAAAGATTTTAGCAAGCTAGCCTCGCCATTGTTTGGTCTGTTGGCAAAAGATGTGGAGTTTAAATGGACTGACGATTGTCAGAGGGCTTTAAATGAATTGAAGGACAGGTTGGTGTCAGCCCCAATCTTGAGAGGTCCAAACTGGGCCCTACCTTTCCATATCCACACTGATGCCTCGAACAAAGCCATAGGTGCAGCTTTAGGACAAGTTGAGCAGAAACTTCCATATGCCATTTACTTTGTTAGCAAAAACTTGTCCAAAGCTGAGCTGAATTACACTGTAACCGAGAAAGAATTTTTGGCTATGGTCCATGCATTGAACAAGTTCCGACATTATATTACTGGTTACCAGACCTTTGTACATACTGACCATGCTGCTATTAGATATTTGATGAATAAACCAGATGTGAATGCTCGTATTATTAGATGGTTACTTTTATTGCAGCAGTTTGATCTAACCATTGTTGATAAACCAGGTAGAGAAAATGTTGTTGCTGAATTTTTATCTAGATTGGATTTGTCTGCAGATGAGGATGGAACAGTGGACGATTAGATGCCTGATGAACATCTGTTTGCTATTTCAGTACTCTCTCCATGGTTTGCTGATATAGCAAACTATCTTGTTTCAGCACAGTTCCCTCCACACCTATCTTCCAGAGAGAAGAGCAGAATCATCAGAAAAAGTGCCTCATTCACTTGGATCGGGGGCAATTTGTTCAAGCTTGGCCTCGATCAGATCTTAAGGCGTTGTGTAAGGGAGGAGGAAATCTTTGATATCCTCCTCACTTGTCATGATGGGACTTGTGGAGGGCATTTTGCAGCAAAGAGAACTGCCTTCAAGATCTTGCAGGCAGGCTACTATTGGCCCACACTTCATCAAGATGTCAGAAGATATGTCAGTCAGTGTGACCAATGCCAAAGAATGGGGAAACCGACCCAAAGGGATGAGATGCCTCTCCAACCTCAAGTGACTCTTGAGCCATTTGAGAAGTGGGGCATGGACTTTGTGGGCCCAATCAACCCCTCTTCGAGGCAAAGGACTTACATCATTGTGTGTACTGACTATTTGACAAAGTGGGCAGAGACCAAAGCAATCAAAGCAGCAACAGAAGAAAAGGTGGCCAAGTTCCTAAGAGAGAACATCTTCTATAAGTTTGGCTATCCAAGAGAGCTGGTCACCGATCAAGGGAGCCAGTTCACCTCCAACCTGGTTGAAGATCTCCTAGCTCATCACAAGATCAAGCACAGGACTTCCACCCCTTATCACCCTCAAGCAAATGGGCAGGTGGAAGTCACCAATAGAGCATTAGAAGGGATCTTGACTAAAGTGGTGAGCAGCAACAGAAAGGACTGGGCAGATCGCCTGGTAGAAGCCACATGGGCCTACAACACCACTTGGAAGACCACCACCAGTTTCACACCATATGAGCTGGTCTATGGGAAGAAAGCTTTGCTGTCCATGGAGTTTGAATACAACACCTTGAGGATGGCAGCTCAGCTGGACCTAGATCTCAGCCATGCTCAACAAGAAAGGTTGTTGCAGCTGAATGGCCTGGACGAGCACCGCATGCATGCCCTCCTTCACTCAGAAGTGGTTCAACTTCAGAGGAAGGTGTGACATGACCAACATCTCCATGACAAGCAATTTCAGCCGGGAGATTGGGCTTTTTTGTATGATTCCAGATACAAAGATTTTAAGGGGAAGTTGAGAACCAGATGGTTAGGACCATATACAGTGGAGAAATGCCATGACAATGGATCTGTCCTCATTCGAACCATTGATGAGGAAGCCATTCCCATGCTTGTCAATGGGCATCGATTGAAGATCTACAGGAGACCTCTCTCAAGACAAGAGTTTATCAAAACTATGGAGAAATCTGTAATCGTCATAGAGAAGGGTTTTGCCTCTGCCTCTGGCACACCCTGAAAAAATATCTGAAAAAAAAAAAAAGATCCTTGGGTGAAAACCTCTCTGAGGTGCCCAAGGCAGGTAGTAGGGGTGAAAACCTCATTGAGGCGCTCCTATTGCTTTTGTTTAAAAAAAAAAAGAGAAAAGGTTGAAAAAGATCCTTGAGTGAAAACCTCTCTGAGGCACTCAGGGCAGATGGCATGGGTGAAAACCTCCTTGAGGCGCCCCTGTTATCTTTCAAAAAAAAAAAAAGAAGAAGAAAAAGAGAAAAGAAAAAAAAAAAAAAAACACAATAAGCAAAATATGGTAAAAATTGCAGGTTGCAGATGCTCTATGGAGAAGAGGAAGCCCTTCAACTCACAGCCAAGGGTCCTCATCATGCTGTCAAGGAACCTCATCAGTACCTCCTCCAAGAGCACCCATGTTTTTCAAGGTATGTGCAATTTTATCATGGTTTGAATCTTCTACAGGAAGCTGCTGTCTTTCTACAGGAAGGCGCAGTCTTTCTACAGGAGGGCGTAGTCTTTCTACAGGAAGGCGCGGATTTTCTATAGGAAAGTGCAGACTTTCTACAGGAAGGCCGAACTTTCTACAGGAAGCTCTGTGTTCTACAGGAAACTTCCTGTAGGAGTTTTGGACGGCCAGAATTCATCTTGAAAAGAGGTTTCGCGACCATGGATTGGTTTGGATGCATGCAAGCCTCTGTTGGCATCCTTGCACGTTGCTGTCACCATGCTCCACCACCCGTGTCGACATGCGGCCAAGTCCCTGCACAAACAAAGAAAATCGATGAGTTCTCGCGGGAAAGCCATTTCCAAAGTTAACAAATGATGGAATCTCATACCACATGCATCAAGAGCTCCGGGATTGTGATCGAGAAGCCAGAACCGCCATCGTGCAGCATGCACCCAAGGAGAAAGGACTGTTACGAGACCCCTCGCGGGGATCCTGTAACAGTTCAACCTGCTTGAGTGGATTTTCTACAGCACCGCCATCCGAAATGAAACGCGGGCGCATGCAAGCAAAACCACCCACTCCAGCATTGGCAGCCTGCAACCACGAGCTTCCGGGTCTGTGTAAGTCGCACGCAGCAGGTAGATCCGCTCGCCATCGTCCGAGAACTGGAAAAATCGTGCGCATTCGCGCAGGTAAGTGTCTCCACCCTTCCTTCCATCAAATCGCATGAATCTAACTTTGAAATTGTTTGCAAAGCGTAAAATTGAACGGTTGAGCGGCCGTATGGCCAGTCGACTGGCCACGTCGGCTAGTTAAAGTGTAATTGGATGTTTGGGTGGCGGCCACGACAAAGAGAATGAACGGCATGCACGTGGGAACACTCTCGTCAGAAGCATGAGTTTAATAGGAAAGGTGGCGGCAAATCTGTGGGAATGAATGCAGCAGCAAGTGAATACGCAGGCAGAGGATGGATGACGTCACCCAACGGTCCGGCGGGGACAGCTCATCCCCCACACCACGGATTGCGCCGATTCAAAATCCAATCGGCTAAATCATGCGCATGCATTTATCATCCAACACTTCGACTCGGATAGCTATTCTGATCTCCTTTGCACTTTGATACGCCGAGTTGTTGGCTACCAGAACGCTGGTCAAGCACACCGCGAGCGCGGCCAACTACAGTCCTCCCCGAGAATTGCGCACGGCTTCTACAGGAACGCAGTTCTACAGGAACGCAGTTCTACAGGAGCGCAGTTCTACAGGAACGCAGTCTACAGGAACGCAGTCATCTACAGGAAAGCGGGTGCCTCGCGAAAAAAGGTGGCCAATTAAGGAGGTAACCCTGAACTCTTACTGTAACTGGTTATTAGAAGTGGCAAGACCATCGTCCACGATTGGGTTATAAAGATATTGGTGGAATTGTTGTTTGCTATACCGTTGCTACCATTCTACAGGATGTTGGTATAAGTAGTCTGTGTTGAAATTTTGTATGTGCATGCTCTGTCTCCATAGACCAAATCCCTTTTGCATCTGCCACCTTTTGTTAAAACGACCGTGTTCATCATGCCGGGTGGGTTTATAAGACGAGAGCCCACGGATTCAACTAAACTAAGGAGAAACCCGGCAGTGGTAGAGCTCTTCACCAGAGCACAATGGATGCCTTTTTGTGATAAGCTGCAGGGCTACGATGATGAAGTAGCCGAGGAATTCTTGCAGGCTTTGAAGCCTAAATCCCAGACACTGGCCACAGTAAACTTCAGAGGTCTAAGCCTCAAACTCACCCCAGAACATATCAGTCGGATCACAGAACTTCCTATGGGTCTGTCGTGGGATAAAGAGGAGAGAAAGCTGAGTCAACAGGCAAAGAAGGAATTCTTTCCACCTGAGGAAGAATTCTCGGAGGATAAAAACGGGGTGAGAAGAACGAGTCTATCACCACCTTGGAATGAAGTCAATTTGCAAATCATGAAATATATTACTTGTGAAGGCCGGTTCAGCATCGTGTATGCATATCACTTTCGGTTACTCACTGAGTTGAGGCACCGAATTGACCTTCCTGTAGAGCAAAAACTGAGCATCCTGTATTATCTCCTGCAATCCCTAATGGAGTGTGCTACAAAGCTAAGAGAGGGCATACCTGATCAGATAGCCCACCATGGGTTAATAAAGCTGCTTGTGGAAGATGCATTGCACTCATATAAGGTCCCCCTCTCATGGGAATCCTTCTGCAATTTGACCAAAGATGGGGATATTAAAATGTTGATCGAAGAAACGGGTTCCTCTAGCAGTGAGGAACACGAAGCAGTGGCCGAAGAACAAAGGAAGAAGCATGAGGAAAAGAAGGACCAAGAAAAAGGTGGCACACCTATCCTGTCAGCAAGGGAAAAGAGGATGAAGAGCAGAATGGACAAAGCCGAGGTGGCCCATGTCAGACCAAGTACCTTAACAGCACCTGCACCCAAAGCAAAAAGCAAAACTCAAGCAGGCAAGCAAGCAGAAGTGGAGACACCTGTGTCTACAGGAAAGCAAAAACAGGCTTCTATAGGAAGCCCGAAAACACAAACTCAGGCTTCTACAGGAAGCCCAAAAATCATTGAAAAACAGGCTTCTACAGGAAGCCCGAAAACAAAGACAAAGGCTTCTACAGGAAGCCCGAAGATCAGTAAGGAGCAGGCTTCTACAGGAAGCCCAAAAGCAAAGACCAAGGCTTCTACAGGAAGCGCGAAAATCGTTGGAGAACAGGCTTCTACAGGAAGCCCAAAAACGGAGACAAAGGCTTCTACAGGAAGCCCGAAAGTGCAAACACAGGCTTCTACAGGAAGCCCGAAGACAGAGACAAGGGCTTCTACAGGAAGCCCGAAATTGGAAAAAGGGGCTTCTACAAGAGGCCCGAAAGTCATTGAGAAACAGCCTCCTACAGAGAGTCTGAAGGCAGAAAGAGGGCCTTCTTCAGGAAGCCCAACAGCGGGAAAGAAAGAATCTTCTACAGGAGGCCCGGAAGTGGGCAAAGCAGGGTCTTCCATCGGAAGCCAGAAATCTGAAAAGGAGGGGCCCTCTACAAGGAGCTCTGAGAGGGAAAAACACAAGAAAGAGAAGGCTGGCATTCTCGAAAAGGAGGCAGCAGCGGCACTGGCTGCCCTCAGTACACCTCCAAAACCGAAGGAGAAAAGGGAGAGGGAGACCCCTCTACCATCTGAAGCCAAGAGAAGCAAGAGTATGACCACGGGCAAGCCACAGTCTCCACCCAGCAGCCAATCCATTTCAGGGGACGTCCCTACTTCACCCAGTGCAAGAACCCCCTCTAAAACATCAGCCACCCCCAAAAAGGGGAGCCCAAAAATAACTTCCTGGACACGAAAAATAGGCCAGTCGCCCTCCGAAGCCCGGCTCAAGGAAATAGGAAAGGGGAAGGAAGCATCACCTTCGTCACCACCAGGGGCAGCAAAGGCAGGGCCGCCAAAAACGGGAAAGGAAGAAGTGCCACCCTCGGCAGAAAAGGCAGGACCACCAAAATCAGGGGAGGAAAAGCATGCTCCGGGCTCTAGTTCTCGACCAAAGACGAGGAGCCAGGGCAAAGTTGCTCAAGGATGAGCAAATAGTTTAGCTGGGGGGTGATGATGAGCCCCAATTTTTGGTACAATTTGGGCTCATTTGGCCTACTTGCTTTGCTCAAACCATTCACTTTTTACTACTTATGCATGCATTTCTTAGTTTATTCGTGTTGTTTGTAGGAAGAAGGGTAGACACTTTATCTACGTGACTAATGCATGATGCTTTCAGGTTTTTGGCATTAAAAGGGAGAAAAAGACAACGAAAAAGGAGACAAGGAGACAATGAGGTGGCACTGCTGATTTTTAGGAGAGGATGTCCACGGTCTTGGGGACCTTCCTCGTGATTCTCACCAAGAACTCCGAGCTCCAATCCATCTCCCCACCGAGCTTAGAAGCAGCCAGCTATTCTACAGGAACAACACTTATAACTGTTCTACAGGAACAGTAGTTATGACTGTCCTACAGGATCAACAGTTAAACTTTAGTTGGACAGTCGAGCTCCTAAAATCAAGGACATCTGTTGGATGATCGTTTTTTCATAAATACTGAGGCCGTAGCCTTGCAGAGAAGCTTTTTGAACCTTGGCATTACTCTTGTAATTGGAAAGTACGAGCTAGAGCTCAGTCTTTGTTCCTTTTTGTAAGCCAATTTGGCATGACATCAGATTATGAATAAAGCAGGCAGATTTTGATCTAGTTCTGAGTTTTCTCAAGGAGCTATAGCTCTCAGGTTAGGGCCCAACCTGAGAGCAATAGATCTCCTTAGTGTTGTAATGTGTTTGCATTTCGTTCCAGCACTTTGAGTTTGTTTATTTTCACATGCAATTCGAATTCACAGTTTAGTAATTTAGTCGTTTTCATGAGCATAGATAGGACTAGTTTATGGTGATTTGCTTTCAGTTGCTTAAGTTTGATAGGAGGATAGATATAATCTCTTGGAGCTCCAGCAAAAAGGTTGAGGAAGTCTCCACTGCCATCTCTGTTTGGAGATTGGAGTGCAGCCTATACCAGCCACAAAAATACGCAGTTCTTCACTTTATACATGCTGCAACATAGTCTCGTTTATGATAGATCTTTCCATGCACTTCACTCTTGCACCATACACCTTCATCACCGCTTCATGCACATTCCTCTACACGCTTTATATTGTTGTTCATTGAGTTCAGGTAGCTTAGGTTAATGAATTTTCATCTTGGTGACAGTCATAAGCCATTTGTTTTATTTACACTGCTTTTTATCGTTCTATTACCTCCTTCTTCGTCTTGATCACGCATACAACCATATCCTTGACCTCTGCTCCGCTCTGTTATCTCCCAAACTCCTCCACTCCTCACGTAACTTCATTCTTTAGACATTTCGTTGTTATAACCTTCCATCCATCAACCCACTTCATACACTCGTTCTCCATCCTACTTCTCCACTCCTAAGCCATCACCAGCTTTATTCCTACCTTGCACATCTCCCACTACCATTCCATCACTCCACCATCACTTCAAACACCCACGGTAGGTCATCCTGTAGCAATTTGTAGACTTCCTGTAGAAACCCCTGCGTTTCCTGTAGAATCCCCTGCAGACATCCTGTAGGAGGCCACTCACTCGGTTGCTGAGCCTATGAACGTGAGGAACCTCTGTGGACTGATGCTAAGGATCTCTGGGGACCTCTCCTAGCCTCCCCAACCTTTCCCAAGCTTTCCTTCCTTCCGCATCACATCTGCACAACCAAACCCTAATAAGCACAAAATCACAATCACTCCATCCACTTAAAGAAAAAATACAAAAACATGTCTTTTAAGATGCAAGTAGATTAGATTCATGCATTTTCACTTATTAGAAGTAATGGCATCATTGGTAGAATTTTCCTTCACATTCTTTGCATCATAGAGGTTAGACTAGTTAAATTAGGGTTTCCTAGGGTTTCCATGTTTTGATTTGCTTTCAGTTCATTTTTTCCAAGTAGATTAGTCTTCTTTGAGCTAGCTTTCGTCCATCATTTAACAAGCTTCTTCTGAGAGCCTATAGAAGTTGGCTTGAGCCCTAGCGGACTTGTGCCAGCTGACCAAGTGACAGCTGCGACAAGAGCTAGTACTTGTGCATACAGCACCGTCGCTTCCAAGTTTGTACGAACTACCGGGTTGATAAAATTAAGAGACAGGAAGCCCCAGGAGTTGTAGCATTATTGCTACAATACTGGAGCTCACCAGTAGATGCCACACCAAACTCGTACATTTCTTCCTTGCATCTTTTGGCTACTTCGCTATCCACTATTCTACTTGTCACCTCGAAGCCTACCTCCGTTTAACCGAGCATGTTGCAAGGAACTTGGATTAAAGCAAACAAGTAGGATGACATGCCTTTAATCAACCACATCCTCTGTTCATTCCACCAACTCTTAAATGAACCCCCGATGCACATAAACTCTATCAGAATGTACCCATATGCAGATGCTGCTAATGAGACAAAGAGGATGAACCATGGATTTGAAGCCTTGTGAAATAATGATAGGTCGTTAAGCATGGCAAGGGCAGGAAGTAAAATGTAGGAAAGTATGCATAAAGAAGAGGGAGCTCATAGACACAACACACCATAAAACATACAATGAGCTGTACTTGTCCATTGAATCCCATAAACATATGGGCAAAACCTACTCAAGAAAAACTCAAGGTATCCGACACTCCATCTTTTGATTTGAATGAGTGTGTCATTCATGTTCACTGGCGCGCCACCTAAAAATGATTTTCGCCTTGGAGTGCAGTAAATAGAGTTCCACCCTCTGCACTGTATAACGAAACCTGTCAATGCATCTTCCACAGCACAGTCATAAATCATGCCAACCTCTTTGCCCCAGAGGGTTTTCTCCTTGCAGGCGCAATTGGAAAGATCCCTTGCATATTTCAGCATCTTGGATGGACTCGTTTGAGCTCTAGAAGTGGAATAGGCTTTAAGTGATTTGGAGGATGCATGCCTTACTTCCTTCCCACATAAAGCATCCCGGCGGTGAATGCATCCAGTGCCCGCGTATAGTGGACCTTCGAGACCATCCATTCCTTTAAATTGACAATAGGAAATCCTCAAGTGATCGTTTCCGTACAGATCGTTCCTTGTGATGCCATGAAAGCCTTGAGGGAATTGGACGTACGCAAACTGGTGACCTGTTTGTGGGTCCAAGAAAAAGCACATGGCTTGACGAAGTGCTTCACAATTGTTGGTGCACATGTCGCAATCAAGAGTGAGAATAAAGGGAGCATTGCTCATTAAGCCGGAGATTCTAATCAGGGAATTAAGAGCGCCAGCCTTGTAATGGTGAGGAATTCCCGGTCGCTTTTCACGGGAGACATAAATAAGAGTGGGCAGATCATTACCATGAATGTCCTTGTCCTCTCCGTTCTCCAGTAGAATCTGAACCATACTCAAATGATCTTGCCTAGTGCTTCCCAAAATCCAGTCTTTGAAGCCCGTGTGTTCTTTCTGTTTGTCATCCGGAACACTTCCCATCTCCACAACGTTATTGATACGATCCTTCATTTCCAAATACGCTTTCTCAAAAATTATTAGCCCAACGTGGTTATTATCTTGATCATTTTCTTTTTTAGGTTCTTCTGCAATATTTTCCTCTTCACCATCATCAATGTCATTTGGATCATCATCGTGATTGATATCCTTTTCATTTTCATCATTATGTATCACATCTTCTTGTTCATTATCATCATTCTCATCCTTATTATTGATTTCCTTTCGACATTCATTAACTTCTGCAATTGATTTTTCTAATTGCTGAAATAATTCTTGACTTTTATTAAAATTCTCCATGGCTTCAAGATGTGAATGTAATGGAATATTGTGCAGTGAACTACGTTCAAAGGCCTGCATGATTATATCGTGTGTCATGGCTCTGATACTACTAAAGCATATAAACTTACGCTGAAACACGAAGACTGATAGCTTGTAGACTTGAATGTAAAAATACACACAGGTATTTAATAATAATAATTTATTATTATATATATAAATGTATAAGATGATATAAGATGATTTGAATGTTACAATGAGGCCTTGCTTTTATACCTCAGCACGTGACCTTTCGTGAATGGGCATGACTTTTAGACAGGCCTTTTCACTTAACTTAAAGACTATTTAACCTAATTAATATTTAAATATTTAATCTTTATAATTATTTTATTTTATTATTTGTTATGAATTATATTCATAATGATGAGCCCCAAAAATGTACAATTATTTGGGCTCATTCAACCTCCTAATTTGGCTTAGTCCACCATTCTCATTTGTTTATTGCATGTTTTTGATTATTTTTATGTTAATAGAGTGAATTTGGTTAGTCATTATGCCAACAAGTCTAATGGGTGCTTTGTGTAGCCTTGTTGGTCAACTTGGAGACAAATTTGAAGGTCTTAATGAGCACTTGGCAGCCAAATTCGTGGGAGAACAAGCTAGAGGATTTGTAGGAAGGTGTCCCCCTCATTTATGGGCCCTTACCTCGAATTCTCCACCATCAGCTCGGAGTTCAAAGGCCACCAAATCAATGAGCACAAGGGCAGCCAAGCAAGTCAAGTTGGACTGCTGTTAACTCCAAGTCTTGGGCAGCCAAGTCCCTAACTTTTAGGAGGACTGTTGGGTCCTCAAATTGTATAAATAAGAAGGCTTGGGGCCTCATTTTGGTTAGCTATTGGTTGGTCATTTTTGGTAGCTAGTTGGTAGTCATTTTTGTAGCTAGTTAGTCATTTTGTTTTAGCCATTAGTTAGCTAGCTTGTAGTTCAATTTTTAGGCCATGGATTAGCTTTGCTTTCAGCTCATTCTCAAGCTCTCCTTATGGACAGTTTTGATGTACTTTTCATTTCTTGATTAATAAAGATGGATCCAGCTTTGCACCAGCTATAAATCGTTCTTGGGAGGCTGTAGTTCTTGGGGTTGGGCCCATCTCAAGCGCCCAGTACCTCCCTTGTTTATCTTCATGTGTTTGCTGCATTCTCATAATAAAAATCTGCTCTTTAGATCTTGCCTTGTTATGGTAGTTGGTTTTGATGGGTAACGTAGCTTTTTATGCTTAGAATCGATTGGTAGGAGTTTGTTATGCATTTAGATCTTTTGGAATGCTCTTTCTCACGTGAAGTACATGGTTCTCTTTCCAAACAAAGCTGCTGTTCATTTATTTCATTGACAATTAGATTAAGTTAGCTAGGACTTGGTTTGTTTGCAAGAATTCATTGATTCGTTTAAATGAGCATTGTGCAGGGCATCTCTATCATCTTCATCACCTCCTCAAGTTCTATTTAACCTCTGTCTCACTCATTTACCCTCCAACTCTCTCATTTCCCACATAGCTCCATCTCCTTCAACTTTCGTTGGTCCCATCCTTCCAATCATCAAACCATTGCATACACTCTTCCTTCATCTGATCTTCCACTTCTAAAGCCATCACCAGCCTTATTCCTACCTTACACATCTCCCCCTACCATTCCATTACTCCTCCATCACTCCAAACACTCACGGTAGGTCATCTTGTAGCCATTTGTAGACATCCTGTAGAAAACAGAGTATCCTGTAGGATCCTCCACAGCCATCCTGTAGGAGGCCACTCTCTCGGTTGCTGAGCATCTGAATGCGAGGAACCTATGTGGATGGATGCTAAGGATCCCTAGGGACCTCTCCTAGCCTCTCCAACCTATCCCACGCCTTCCTTCCTTCTCCATCCCATCTGCACAACCAAACCCTAGTTAGCACAAGATCACCATCATTCCACACACTTAAAGGAAAAATACAAAAACATAACTTTCATGATGCAAGTAGTTTAGATTCATGCATTTTCCTTTATTAGAGGTAGTGACAGCATTGGTAGAAGTTGCATTTACATTCCTTGCATTGTAGAGGTCAGACTAGTTAAATTAGGGTTTCCTAGGTTTACATGCTTTGATTTGCTTTCAGTTCATTTTTGTCAAGTAAAGTATCTTTCCTTTGAGATTAGCTTTCGTCCATCAATTAGCAAGCTTCTTCTGAGAGCCCATAGAAGTTGGCTTGAGCCCTAGCGGACTTGTGCCAGCTGACCAAGTGACAGCTGCAACAAGAGCTAGTACTTGTGCATATAGCACCGTCGCTTCCAAGTTTGTACGAACTATCGGGTTGATAAAATGAGAGACAGGAAGCCCCAGGAGTTGTAGCATTATTGCTACAATACTAGAGATCACCATCTTTTTGGCGCCGTTGCCGGGGAAGCGGCAGAGTATTGGTGATTGTTGCTATTCTTCTATTTTCTACTACAACCTTCTTCTAAGTAATTTATTTCATTTCCATTATGCAATTTCATTTATGCAAAAGTAGATTAGCCTTTCTTGCTTTCCTAGATTAGTATTTCCCGCTTTCATAGATTAGCATTTCCTGCTTTCCTAGAATAGCCTTTCAATTCCGCATTTCAATTCTGCAAGCGTAGATTAGTGTTTCAATTTCGCAAGCGTAGCCTAGCATTTCATTCTTGCAATTTCATTTGAGCAAAATAGATTAGTCATTTCCTGCTTTCATTTCAATTTCGCAAGATAGTTAGTTGCAGTTCAATCTATTTCATGCCTTGTAGGAGTAGAGATAAGTTAGAAAAATGATTGCACAACACCCCCACTGCTTCACACAGCCAACGTTCTTCTTCGATGGCTGTGATGAAAGAGCCCCTGGGTGGACATCAAGACATATCTGAAGAACCTATAGGGGAGAAGAAGAAGAAAACATTCCTCTGAAGCAAATGGCTACAAGTAGAGATGTTGGGAGCAACATCTTGTCCAAAGATGAATTTGAAAATCAGATCAAAGATTTCAAAGTGATATGAGGCAGTTTCTTGCCATGCAACTGGATACCTTGCGGATCCAAAAGAAGCAAGAGGAAGCCAAGAGGGCTTTGGTCATTTTTTGTCCTAGCTGCCTTAAAAAGCATCCTAGGAACGAATGTCCAATGCACTCCCTAGAAGTCTGTTTTGTATGTGAAGAATACCATCCTACATATCAGTGCCCTTCCTTGCCCAGAATCAAAGCTGCATATCAAAGAGCCAAGGGAGCCACTGAATCGCTCTATTATATGAACCAAAGGAGGCCACATGGACCTAGATCTTACCAGCAGGAGCTGCAAGGGATACCCGAGACCTATTATGACCCTTATCAAGCCACTTTCATGCCTTCTTGGGATCCCCCTGCTCATCCTTCCTGGTCTACACCTCCTCCTTGGTCATATTCTCCCTGTTCCTTCACAGATCCATATTATGCCCAACCAGTTGCTCATTCATTTCACTCTTATGCTTAGCCACAACCTCAGTGGAATGCACCTTATCAGGAGTGGAGGCCCCAGTACAACTCTCATCCCACTCATTTTCCTCCACCACCTGCTCATCCACAACCATCGCCTCCTCCTCCACCAAGGCAACCCCAAATGCCTACCCAACCACAATGCCATCCATCTCCATCTCAATTTCACACCTCCACTCAACTACCCGTACCATCATATCCAAACCCACACATTGGAGCAGCTCATCACACGTGCAAAGCTAAGGCACAGCATGTGCAAATGATTCCTCGTGAGCTCAATGATCTTCACCACAGCTCAGGAAAAGCATTGCACAAAAGAGATCATCATGAAAGCATTGAAGAATCACATCCAACAAAAGAAGATTCAAGAGATGAGATCAAAGAACTATGGGCTGCACTTAATGAAGAAAAGAGATCAGAATCAGAGATAAAGAAAGATCCCTCATGGTTACAATCAAATCTTCCATGTACTCAAGAAAAAGATCAACAAAAAGAGGAAGATCAGAAGGTCATGATAGAAGGTGACATGAAGAATGATCCAGATCAGCAAAAGAACCAAGGATATCAAAGCTATATTGAGATATGGTTTCAGAAGGTCACTAAGTTGCAGTGGTACTTTCTCCCTCAGTTTTGTTTGATCCCTTCAAAGTCAGATCATTTAGTCTTTGAGATCTGGATACTTGTCCAAACATGCATTTCGAGCCTTCACATCATTTTGTCTCTGATCTCGATGTGCACATGGCTCCATTGGAAGTATTCTTATACTTGAAAATGATTTTGTTTTTCAAGTAGGGTAGGGTAGAAAAAAAAAAGAAAAAAAAAAAAGAGAAAAAAGAAATGAAAAAATGAAAATAAGAGAAAAATAAAAATCTAAGGTGAAAACCCCCTCGGAGGTGCCTTAGATTGGCTCATTGATTGAAAACCTCCATGAGGCGGTCAATGGGTTGGAAAGAAAAGAAAATAAAAGAGAAAAAGATCTTTGGATGAAAACCTCCCTTGGAGGCGCCCAAGGCAGGCAATTAGGGTGAAAACCTCCATGAGGCGCCCTAGTTGTTTTTCAAAAAAAAAGAGAAAAAGAAAAAGAAAAATAAATCTAATCTCCATTTCATGTTGCAGCAATGACATTTCAGGTTGCAAGAAGGATGTTTCATGGCAGGAGGAGCACTCAAATCAAGGTCAAAGGAGTTTTTGTGCCTTCTACAGGAAGTTTCGTATCTTCTTCAGGAAGCTTACAAAAAAGCCAAATTGATCTCCAAAGAGGACCTGAAGGCTTGGAATATGTCCATGAGGCCTACACTCATCTATGTTTCCACTCCTCACCCCTTTTCCATCATTTTTTTCATGTCATTATGCTTCTTTCCTCAAAACTGTGTCTTCTACAGGAAGCTCTGAATTTCTACAGGAAACATCCTGTAGAACCTTTGGACGAGCCAAATCCAATTCCAAAAGTGAATCTGATGGTGGGAGCCTATTGGTTAGGCCTGCAAGCACTTGTGTGTCCATCCCTTGCCTTCATCCATCATTTTTTTCAAATCCTTGTGCTTCTCATTGTGCTTCTACAGGATCTTCCTGTAGAAATTGTGGGAAACTAGGCATGCATTTCAAAAAGTGGTTTGGCGAGCATGGTAGCTTCCTCAAGGGTTCAAAAACCCTCATGCCATCTTCCAACTCCTCCTCCATCATCTCCATACCTGCATCACAAGCAAAATTCATTTTGTCATCCCATGCAAGCACATGCAAAATGCCTTGAAGCCAAAAACACATAGAGCAGAATTTGTTTTTGCCATAACTTGAGAACCATGCATCCATTTGACAAACCATTTTATGGGGGATTGTACAAGGTCGATGGCAACATGCTTGAGCAGTTTCAGCCAATTCTGGTGCACGGTTTCCAAGGAATCAGCCTCCATCACCATCAGCCATTTTTGCATTTTCCCCATAACCGTGCATCCGTTTCAAAACCTGTTTCATGGGGAGATGCACATGGATGATAGTAGCCTACACAAGTAGTTTCAGCCGATTCCGATGCACGGTTTCCGAGAAATCGACCTCTGAATTCTTCAGCCATTTTCCATTTTTCTCGAAATCCGTGCATCCATTGATCACGAATTTGCTATGGGAGATGCATAATGATGGTAGGAACATGCCCACCAAGTTTTAGCTCAATCCGGTTGGCCGTTTGGGAGAAATGGCAAAAAGAAGTTCTGGTTTGGTGAAGATGCAGCAACAGCAGCTTGAATGTGCAAATCTGAACGTGGAAATGAACGTTTGTTGCATGCATCCGTCCAGAGGGCACCTGCACAAGAGAAAACAGCCATAAATCATCAATCAAGCTACCATACATGCAGCAAATGAAGATCAACACATGCATGCAGCAAGACACTTCACAAAGCAACCACGCACGACTTGCAGGTACGTGACTTAACCTTATTCCTCTTTTGCATGAATGTAATTCGAAATCTGCGTGAACAATGAGATGGTTGGATTTAGACAAATCGGTGGCCAGCTAACTGGCCACCCTCATCCAGTTCAACAGCACTTGGTGGGTGAATGAGACACGTGCACTCAGCCATCTCAGGGAGGAAATTAAAAACGGGCAGTAATGAACAGTTAAACTTCAGCGTGTTTGATGGTAAGAGATTAACAGCAGAGAACCACTAGTTAAAACTACAGTGGAGACAACAATTGCATGGTCCAGCACACGTCTCTGCCACCTCACTCCAAAAATCACGCGGACATCACTGAGCGCTCGGCTGAAATCCAAAGACCGTTAGTCAACTTGCACTTGCATCGTGTTCACTCAAAGAATACATCCTCTGCTTCCACCATCGGCTTAATCTATCTTCCTCCGCTGAGTTTCCTACCTCTTTTCAAAATTCTCTAGTGCAGCGGGCTCACTCAAAGGCCGAATCACACTCTACAGGCGTTTTTCTACAGGAAGCTGTTTTACAAGAAACCCAGCCTACGAAGAGCTTGCATTGTTCATGTCAGGGGTGGCGATTCTTAATGAGGTAGGCCTGAACATAATTCTCCCACGCAATTGATTAAAAAGCCGGTGGAGTTGACGTGTTGAAGGGGTAGGAAATTGTGAATAAAAGTCTGTTCATGAAATTACAAGTCATTTTCTTATCGTTGCATGAGAATTGTTGTTGTATGCGGGATTTTCTCCAGGGGTTGATTCATAATTGAGCCACTGTTAAGGCTCACTTGCAGAAAATCGTGAATTTTATATACTGTGTGCATAACAGAGGCATAGCTCTGCGCTCTCTCTAAGGAAATCCCAAAAATCCACTTCTGTATACAAGCAGGCAAGCAGGTCAACAAAGCTAAAAATCCTTGGGTGTCTACTGCAATAAGGATGGCTAATGATAGCAGTTCCTCACATATCTACAGAGAGTAAAACACTGAAGCTGACAAGTCTTGCAAATAGGGCCAAGGAATTACAGTATGGGCTGATTGCAGCAAGATGAGGTTTTATCGTTCCCCACTTAGCAGATTCTTGAGTAGTTTTGATTGTGGCTATGTGCTCTATCCCGAACTGGTTTGTGCTCTACCTCGGGATGGGATATTACAAGCTTGAGTCTAGGATAGCCACAGCCAAGCTGAAAGGAAAATCACCCACAGCCGAGCATAATATAATGGTGCTGTCTGTTTCTACAGGAAGACAGAAAAAGCCACTACAGGACTTTCCTGTAGAAGCCAGCGAACAGTTTCTACAGGAAAGTTTGAAAAAAGGGCAGCAAAAGGAGAAATCGGCCGAGATTTTAGCTAAGGAGGTAGCACATGTGTTGGCCACCCCAAGCACATCCATCCCCTCTATGAACACTCATTTCTTTCAAGGTTCGGGCACAATTTAGTCACGGTTCAACCTTCTACAGGAAGCTACAGGACTTTCCTGTAGAAGCCTTTTGGCAGGCCAGAATCAATTTTGGAGAGGGATTTGAAGCTTGAAGTCTGTTGAGGAAGCATGCAACCACTCTTTTCTTCTATCCTCCACTGGTTTCATCTCCTTTCACCACCATTTCCGCCATCAGATTGAATATACTTGCACAATCATACCCAAGCTGAGAATTCTTTAGGGAAAGGAGCAAGTAGTGGGAAGAAGCAAAGAAGCATGGTTTCATAACAGAGAAGAGGACATCACTTCAGAAGCTTGGCATGACAAGGAGTCCATCAGGGCCATCAGATGAGGAGAGATTTGGTTGCTCAGAGGATGAGCAACATTTTCAGTAGGGGGGTGATGATGAGCCCCAAAAATGTACAATTATTTGGGCTCATTCAACCTCCTAATTTGGCTTAGTCCACCATTCTCATTTGTTTATTGCATGTTTTTGATTATTTTTATGTTAATAGAGTGAATTTGGTTAGTCATTATGCCAACAAGTCTAATGGGTGCTTTGTGTAGCCTTGTTGGTCAACTTGGAGACAAATTTGAAGGTCTTAATGAGCACTTGGCAGCCAAATTCGTGGGAGAACAAGCTAGAGGATTTGTAGGAAGGTGTCCCCCTCATTTATCGGCCCTTACCTCGAATTCTCCACCATCAGCTCGGAGTTCAAAGGCCACCAAATCAATGAGCACAAGGGCAGCCAAGCAATTCAAGTTGGACTGCTGTTAACTCCAAGTCTTGGGCAGCCAAGTCCCTAACTTTTAGGAGGACTTCTGGGTCCTCAAATGGTATAAATAAGAAGGCTTGGGGCCTCATTTTGGTTAGCTAGTGGTTGGTCATTTTTGGTAGCTAGTTGGTAGTCATTTTTGTAGCTAGTTAGTCATTTTGTTTTAGCCATTAGTTAGCTAGCTTGTAGTTCGATTTTTAGGCCATGGATTAGCTTTGCTTTCAGCTCATTCTCAAGCTCTCCTTATGGACAGTTTTGATGTACTTTTCATTTCTTGATTAATAAAGATGGATCCAGCTTTGCACCAGCTATAAATCGTTCTTGGGAGGCTGTAGTTCTTGGGGTTGGGCCCATCTCAAGCGCCCAGTACCTCCCTTGTTTATCTTCATGTGTTTGCTGCATTCTCATAATAAAAATCTGCTCTTTAGATCTTGCCTTGTTATGGTAGTTGGTTTTGATGGGTAACGTAGCTTTTTATGCTTAGAATCGATTGGTAGGAGTTTTTTATGCATTTAGATCTTTTGGAATGCTCTTTCTCACGTGAAGTACATGGTTCTCTTTCCAAACAAAGCTGATGTTCATTTATTTCATTGACAATTAGATTAAGTTAGCTAGGACTTGGTTTGTTTGCAAGAATTCATTGATTCGTTTAAATGAGCATTGTGCAGGGCATCTCTATCATCTTCATCACCTCCTCAAGTTCTATTTAACCTCTGTCTCACTCATTTACCCTCCAACTCTCTCATTTCCCACATAGCTCCATCTCCTTCAACTTTCGTTGGTCCCATCCTTCCAATCATCAAACCATTGCATACACTCTTCCTTCATCTGATCTTCCACTTCTAAAGCCATCACCAGCCTTATTCCTACCTTACACATCTCCCCCTACCATTCCATTACTCCTCCATCACTCCAAACACTCACGGTAGGTCATCTTGTAGCCATTTGTAGACATCCTGTAGAAAACAGAGTATCCTGTAGGATCCTCCACAGCCATCCTGTAGGAGGCCACTCTCTCGGTTGCTGAGCATCTGAATGCGAGGAACCTCTGTGGATGGATGCTAAGGATCCCTAGGGACCTCTCCTAGCCTCTCCAACCTATCCCACGCCTTCCTTCCTTCTCCATCCCATCTGCACAACCAAACCCTAGTTAGCACAAGATCACCATCATTCCACACACTTAAAGGAAAAATACAAAAACATAACTTTCATGATGCAAGTAGTTTAGATTCATGCATTTTCCTTTATTAGAGGTAGTGACAGCATTGGTAGAAGTTGCATTTACATTCCTTGCATTGTAGAGGTCAGACTAGTTAAATTAGGGTTTCCTAGGTTTACATGCTTTGATTTGCTTTCAGTTCATTTTTGTCAAGTAAAGTAGCTTTCCTTTGAGATTAGCTTTCGTCCATCAATTAGCAAGCTTCTTCTGAGAGCCCATAGAAGTTGGCTTGAGCCCTAGCGGACTTGTGCCAGCTGACCAAGTGACAGCTGCAACAAGAGCTAGTACTTGTGCATATAGCACCATCGCTTCCAAGTTTGTACGAACTATCGGGTTGATAAAATGAGAGACAGGAAGCCCCAGGAGTTGTAGCATTATTGCTACAATACTGGAGATCACCATCTTTTTGGCGCCGTTGCCGGGGAAGCGGCAGAGTATTGGTGATTGTTGCTATTCTTCTATTTTCTACTACAACCTTCTTCTAAGTAGTTTATTTCATTTCCATTATGCAATTTCATTTATGCAAAAGTAGATTAGCCTTTCTTGCTTTCCTAGATTAGTATTTCCCGCTTTCATAGATTAGCATTTCCTGCTTTCCTAGAATAGCCTTTCAATTCCGCATTTCAATTCTGCAAGCGTAGATTAGTGTTTCAATTTCGCAAGCGTAGCCTAGCATTTCATTCTTGCAATTTCATTTGAGCAAAATAGATTAGTCCTTTCCTGCTTTCATTTCAATTTCGCAAGATAGTTAGTTGTAGTTCAATCTATTTCATGCCTTGTAGGAGTAGAGATAAGTTAGAAAAATGATTGCACAACACCCCCACTGCTTCACATAGCCAACGTTCTTCTTCGATGGCTGTGATGAAAGAGCCCCTGGGTGGACATCAAGACATATCTGAAGAACCTATAGGGGAGAAGAAGAAGAAAACATTCCTCTGAAGCAAATGGCTACAAGTAGAGATGTTGGGAGCAACATCTTGTCCAAAGATGAATTTGAAAATTAGATCAAAGATTTCAAAGTGATATGAGGCAGTTTCTTGCCATGCGACTGGATACCTTGCGGATCCAAAAGAAGCAAGAGGAAGCCAAGAGGGCTTTGGTCATTTTTTGTCCTAGCTGCCTTAAAAAGCATCCTAGGAACGAATGTCCAATGCACTCCCTAGAAGTCTGTTTTGTATGTGAAGAATACCATCCTACATATCAGTGCCCTTCCTTGCCCAGAATCAAAGCTGCATATCAAAGAGCCAAGGGAGCCACTGAATCGCTCTATTATATGAACCAAAGGAGGCCACATGGACCTAGATCTTACCAGCAGGAGCTGCAAGGGATACCCGAGACCTATTATGACCCTTATCAAGCCACTTTCATGCCTTCTTGGGATCCCCCTGCTCATCCTTCCTGGTCTACACCTCCTCCTTGGTCATATTCTCCCTGTTCCTTCATAGATCCATATTATGCCCAACCAGTTGCTCATTCATTTCACTCTTATGCTCAGCCACAACCTCAGTGGAATGCACCTTATCAGGAGTGGAGGCCCCAGTACAACTCTCATCCCGCTCATTTTCCTCCACCACCTGCTCATCCACAACCATCGCCTCCTCCTCCACCAAGGCAACCCCAAATGCCTACCCAACCACAATGCCATCCATCTCCATCTCAATTTCACACCTCCACTCAACTACCCGTACCATCATCTCCAAACCCACACATTGGAGCAGCTCATCACACGTGCAAAGCTAAGGCACAGCATGTGCAAATGATTCCTCGTGAGCTCAATGATCTTCACCACAGCTCAGGAAAAGCATTGCACAAAAGAGATCATCATGAAAGCATTGAAGAATCACATCCAACAAAAGAAGATTCAAGAGATGAGATCAAAGAACTATGGGCTGCACTTAATGAAGAAAAGAGATCAGAATCAGAGATAAAGAAAGATCCCTCATGGTTACAATCAAATCTTCCATGTACTCAAGAAAAAGATCAACAAAAAGAGGAAGATCAGAAGGTCATGATAGAAGGTGACATGAAGAATGATCCAGATCAGCAAAAGAACCAAGGATATCAAAGCTATATTGAGATATGGTTTCAGAAGGTCACTAAGTTGCAGTGGTACTTTCTCCCTCAGTTTTGTTTGATCCCTTCAAAGTCAGATCATTTGGTCTCTGAGATCTGGATACTTGTCCAAACATGCATTTCGAGCCTTCACATCATTTTGTCTCTGATCTCGATGTGCACATGGCTCCATTGGAAGTATTCTTATACTTGAAAATGATTTTGTTTTTCAAGTAGGGTAGGGTAGAAAAAAAAAAGAAAAAGAAAAAAGAGAAAAAAGAAATGAAAAAATGAAAATAAGAGAAAAATAAAAATCTAAGGTGAAAACCCCCTCGGAGGCGCCTTAGATTGGCTCATTGATTGAAAACCTCCATGAGGCGGTCAATGGGTTGGAAAGAAAAGAAAATAAAAGAGAAAAAGATCTTTGGGTGAAAACCTCCCTTGGAGGCGCCCAAGGCAGGCAATTAGGGTGAAAACCTCCATGAGGCGCCCTAGTTGTTTTTCAAAAAAAAAGAGAAAAAGAAAAAGAAAAATAAAGCTAATCTCCATTTCATGTTGCAGCAATGACATTTCAGGTTGCAAGAAGGATGTTTCATGGCAGGAGGAGCACTCAAATCAAGGTCAAAGGAGTTTTTGTGCCTTCTACAGGAAGTTTCGTATCTTCTACAGGAAGCTTACAAAAAAGCCAAATTGATCTCCAAAGAGGACCTGAAGGCTTGGAATATGTCCATGAGGCCTACACTCATCTATGTTTCCACTCCTCACCCCCTTTCCATCATTTTTTTCATGTCATTATGCTTCTTTCCTCAAAACTGTGTCTTCTACAGGAAGCTCTGAATTTCTACAGGAAACATCCTGTAGAACCTTTGGACGAGCCAAATCCAATTCCAAAAGTGAATCTGATGGTGGGAGCCTATTGGTTAGGCCTGCAAGCACTTGTGTGTCCATCCCTTGCCTTCATCCATCATTTTTTTCACCTCCTTGTGCTTCTCATTGTGCTTCTACAGGATCTTCCTGTAGAAATTGTGGGAAACTAGGCATGCATTTCAAAAAGTGGTTTGGCGAGCATGGTAGCTTCCTCAAGGGTTCAAAAACCCTCATGCCATCTTCCAACTCCTCCTCCATCATCTCCATACCTGCATCACAAGCAAAATTCATTTTGTCATCCCATGCAAGCACATGCAAAATGCCTTGAAGCCAAAAACACATAGAGCAGAATTTGTTTTTGCCATAACTTGAGAACCATGCATCCATTTGACAAACCATTTTATGGGGGATTGTACAAGGTCGATGGCAACATGCTTGAGCAGTTTCAGCCAATTCCGGTGCACGGTTTCCAAGGAATCAGCCTCCATCACCATCAGCCATTTTTGCATTTTCCCCATAACCGTGCATCCGTTTCAAAACCTATTTCATGGGGAGATGCACATGGATGATAGTAGCCTACCCAAGCAGTTTCAGCCGATTCCGATGCACGGTTTCCGAGAAATCGACCTCTGAATTCTTCAGCCATTTTCCATTTTTCTCGAAATCCGTGCATCCATTGATCACGAATCTGCTATGGGAGATGCATAATGATGGTAGGAACATGCCCACCAAGTTTCAGCTCAATCCGGTTGGCCGTTTGGGAGAAATGGCAAAAAGAAGTTCTGGTTTGGTGAAGATGCAGCAACAGCAGCTTGAATGTGCAAATCTGAACGTGGAAATGAACGTTTGTTGCATGCATCCGTCCAGAGGGCACCTGCACAAGAGAAAACAGCCATAAATCATCAATCAAGCTACCATACATGCAGCAAATGAAGATCAACACATGCATGCAGCAAGACGCTTCACAAAGCAACCACGCACGACTTGCAGGTACGTGACTTAACCTTATTCCTCTGTTGCATGAATGTAATTCGAAATCTGCGTGAACAATGAGATGGTTGGATTTAGACAAATCGGTGGCCAGCTAACTGGCCACCCTCATCCAGTTCAACAGCACTTGGTGGGTGAATGAGACACGTGCACTCAGCCATCTCAGGGAGGAAATTAAAAACGGGCAGTAATGAACAGTTAAACTTCAGCGTGTTTGATGGTAAGAGATTAACAGCAGAGAACCAATAGTTAAAACTGCAGTGGAGACAACAGTTGCATGGGCCAGCACACGTCTCTGCCACCTCACTCCAAAAATCACGCGGACATCACTGAGCGCTCGGCTGAAATCCAAAGACCGTTAGTCAACTTGCACTTGCATCGTGTTCACTCAAAGAATACATCCTCTGCTTCCACCATCGGCTTAATCTATCTTCCTCCGCTGAGTTTCCTACCTCTTTTCAAAATTCTCTAGTGCAGCGGGCTCACTCAAAGGCCGAATCACACTCTACAGGCGTTTTTCTACAGGAAGCTGTTTTACAAGAAACCCAGCCTACGAAGAGCTTGCACTGTTCATGTCAGGGGTGGCGATTCTTAATGAGGTAGGCCTGAACATAATTCTCCCACGCAATTGATTAAAAAGCCGGTGGAGTTGACGTGTTGAAGGGGTAGGAAATTGTGAATAAAAGTCTGTTCATGAAATTACAAGTCATTTTCTTATCGCTGCATGAGAATTGTTGTTGTATGCGGGATTTTCTCCAGGGGTTGATTCATAATTGAGCCACTGTTAAGGCTCACTTGCAGAAAATCGTGAATTTTATATACTGTGTGCATAACAGAGGCATAGCTCTGCGCTCTCTCTAAGGAAATCCCAAAAATCCACTTCTGTATACAAGCAGGCAAGCAGGCCAACAAAGCTAAAAATCCTTGGGTATCTACTGCAATAAGGATGGCTAATGATAGCAGTTCCTCACATATCTACAGAGAGTAAAACACTGAAGCTGACAAGTCTTGCAAATAGGGCCAAGGAATTACAGTATGGGCTGATTGCAGCAAGATGAGGTTTTATCGTTCCCCACTTAGCAGATTCTTGAGTAGTTTTGATTGTGGCTATGTGCTTTATCCCGAACTGGTTTGTGCTCTACCTCGGGATGGGATATTACAAGCTTGAGTCTAGGATAGCCACAGCCAAGCTGAAAGGAAAATCACCCACAGCCGAGCATAATATAATGGTGCTGTCTGTTTCTACAGGAAGACAGAAAAAGCCACTACAGGACTTTCCTGTAGAAGCCAGCGAACAGTTTCTACAGGAAAGTTTGAAAAAAGGGCAGCAAAAGGAGAAATCGGCCGAGATTTTAGCTAAGGAGGTAGCACATGTGTTGGCCACCCCAAGCACATCCATCCCCTCTATGAACACTCATTTCTTTCAAGGTTCGGGCACAATTTAGTCACGGTTCAACCTTCTACAGGAAGCTACAGGACTTTCCTGTAGAAGCCTTTTGGCAGGCCAGAATCAATTTTGGAGAGGGATTTGAAGCTTGAAGTCTGTTGAGGAGGCATGCAACCACTCTTTTCTTCTATCCTCCACTGGTTTCATCTCCTTTCACCACCATTTCCGCCATCAGATTGAATATACTTGCACAATCATACCCAAGCTGAGAATTCTTTAGGGAAAGGAGCAAGTAGTGGGAAGAAGCAAAGAAGCATGGTTTCATAACAGAGAAGAGGACATCACTTCAGAAGCTTGGCATGACAAGGAGTCCATCAGGGCCATCAGATGAGGAGAGATTTGGTTGCTCAGAGGATGAGCAACACTTTCAGTAGGGGGGTGATGATGAGCCCCAAAAATGTACAATTATTTGGGCTCATTCAACCTCCTAATTTGGCTTAGTCCACCATTCTCATTTGTTTATTGCATGTTTTTGATTATTTTTATGTTAATAGAGTGAATTTGGTTAGTCATTATGCCAACAAGTCTAATGGGTGCTTTGTGTAGCCTTGTTGGTCAACTTGGAGACAAATTTGAAGGTCTTAATGAGCACTTGGCAGCCAAATTCGTGGGAGAACAAGCTAGAGGATTTGTAGGAAGGTGTCCCCCTCATTTATGGGCCCTTACCTCGAATTCTCCACCATCAGCTCAGAGTTCAAAGGCCACCAAATCAATGAGCACAAGGGCAGCCAAGCAATTCAAGTTGGACTGCTGTTAACTCCAAGTCTTGGGCAGCCAAGTCCCTAACTTTTAGGAGGACTGTTGGGTCCTCAAATTGTATAAATAAGAAGGCTTGGGGCCTCATTTTGGTTAGCTAGTGGTTGGTCATTTTTGGTAGCTAGTTGGTAGTCATTTTTGTAGCTAGTTAGTCATTTTGTTTTAGCCATTAGTTAGCTAGCTTGTAGTTCGATTTTTAGGCCATGGATTAGCTTTGCTTTCAGCTCATTCTCAAGCTCTCCTTATGGACAGTTTTGATGTACTTTTCATTTCTTGATTAATAAAGATGGATCCAGCTTTGCACCAACTATAAATCGTTCTTGGGAGGCTGTAGTTCTTGGGGTTGGGCCCATCTCAAGCGCCCAGTACCTCCCTTGTTTATCTTCATGTGTTTGCTACATTCTCATAATAAAAATCTGCTCTTTAGATCTTGCCTTGTTATGGTATTTGGTTTTGATGGGTAACGTAGCTTTTTATGCTTAGAATCGATTGGTAGGAGTTTGTTATGCATTTAGATCTTTTGGAATGCTCTTTCTCACGTGAAGTACATGGTTCTCTTTCCAAACAAAGCTGCTGTTCATTTATTTCATTGACAATTAGATTAAGTTAGCTAGGACTTGGTTTGTTTGCAAGAATTCATTGATTCGTTTAAATGAGCATTGTGCAGGGCATCTCTATCATCTTCATCACCTCCTCAAGTTCTATTTAACCTCTGTCTCACTCATTTACCCTCCAACTCTCTCATTTCCCACATAGCTCCATCTCCTTCAACTTTCGTTGGTCCCATCCTTCCAATCATCAAACCATTGCATACACTCTTCCTTCATCTGATCTTCCACTTCTAAAGCCATCACCAGCCTTATTCCTACCTTACACATCTCCCCCTACCATTCCATTACTCCTCCATCACTCCAAACACTCACGGTAGGTCATCTTGTAGCCATTTGTAGACATCCTGTAGAAAACAGAGTATCCTGTAGGATCCTCCACAGCCATCCTGTAGGAGGCCACTCTCTCGGTTGCTGAGCATCTGAATGCGAGGAACCTCTGTGGATGGATGCTAAGGATCCCTAGGGACCTCTCCTAGCCTCTCCAACCTATCCCACACCTTCCTTCCTTCTCCATCCCATCTGCACAACCAAACCCTAGTTAGCACAAGATCACCATCATTCCACACACTTAAAGGAAAAATACAAAAACATAACTTTCATGATGCAAGTAGTTTAGATTCATGCATTTTCCTTTATTAGAGGTAGTGACAGCATTGGTAGAAGTTGCATTTACATTCCTTGCATTGTAGAGGTCAGACTAGTTAAATTAGGGTTTCCTAGGTTTACATGCTTTGATTTGCTTTCAGTTCATTTCTGTCAAGTAAAGTAGCTTTCCTTTGAGATTAGCTTTCGTCCATCAATTAGCAAGCTTCTTCTGAGAGCCCATAGAAGTTGGCTTGAGCCCTAGCGGACTTGTGCCAGCTGACCAAGTGACAGCTGCAACAAGAGCTAGTACTTGTGCATATAGCACCGTCGCTTCCAAGTTTGTACGAACTACCGGGTTGATAAAATGAGAGACAGGAAGCCCCAGGAGTTGTAGCATTATTGCTACAATACTGGAGCTCACCATCTTTTTGGCGCCGTTGCCGGGGAAGCGGCAGAGTATTGGTGATTGTTGCTATTCTTCTATTTTCTACTACAACCTTCTTCTAAGTAGTTTATTTCATTTCCATTATGCAATTTCATTTATGCAAAAGTAGATTAGCCTTTCTTGCTTTCCTAGATTAGTATTTCCCGCTTTCATAGATTAGCATTTCCTGCTTTCCTAGAATAGCCTTTCAATTCCGCATTTCAATTCTGCAAGCGTAGATTAGTGTTTCAATTTCGCAAGCGTAGCCTAGCATTTCATTCTTGCAATTTCATTTGAGCAAAATAGATTAGTCCTTTCCTGCTTTCATTTCAATTTCGCAAGATAGTTAGTTGCAGTTCAATCTATTTCATGCCTTGTAGGAGTAGAGATAAGTTAGAAAAATGATTGCACAACACCCCCACTGCTTCACACAGCCAACGTTCTTCTTCGATGGCTGTGATGAAAGAGCCCCTGGGTGGACATCAAGACATATCTGAAGAACCTATAGGGGAGAAGAAGAAGAAAACATTCCTCTGAAGCAAATGGCTACAAGTAGAGATGTTGGGAGCAACATCTTGTCCAAAGATGAATTTGAAAATCAGATCAAAGATTTCAAAGTGATATGAGGCAGTTTCTTGCCATGCAACTAGATACCTTGCGGATCCAAAAGAAGCAAGAGGAAGCCAAGAGGGCTTTGGTCATTTTTTGTCCTAGGTGCCTTAAAAAGCATCCTAGGAACGAATGTCCAATGCACTCCCTAGAAGTCTGTTTTGTATGTGAAGAATACCATCCTACATATCAGTGCCCTTCCTTGCCCAGAATCAAAGCTGCATATCAAAGAGCCAAGGGAGCCACTGAATCGCTCTATTATATGAACCAAAGGAGGCCACATGGACCTAGATCTTACCAGCAGGAGCTGCAAGGGATACCTGAGACCTATTATGACCCTTATCAAGCCACTTTCATGCCTTCTTGGGATCCCCCTGCTCATCCTTCCTGGTCTACACCTCCTCCTTGGTCATATTCTCCTTGTTCCTTCACAGATCCATATTATGCCCAACCAGTTGCTCATTCATTTCACTCTTATGCTCAGCCACAACCTCAGTGGAATGCACCTTATCAGGAGTGGAGGCCCTAGTACAACTCTCATCCCGCTCATTTTCCTCCACCACCTGCTCATCCACAACCATCGCCTCCTCCTCCACCAAGGCAACCCCAAATGCCTACCCAACCACAATGCCATCCATCTCCATCTCAATTTCACACCTCCACTCAACTACCCGTACCATCATATCCAAACCCACACATTGGAGCAGTTCATCACACGTGCAAAGCTAAGGCACAGCATGTGCAAATGATTCCTCGTGAGCTCAATGATCTTCACCACAGCTCAGGAAAAGCAGTGCACAAAAGAGATCATCATGAAAGCATTGAAGAATCACATCCAACAAAAGAAGATTCAAGAGATGAGATCAAAGAACTATGGGCTGCACTTAATGAAGAAAAGAGATCAGAATCAGAGATAAAGAAAGATCCCTCATGGTTACAATCAAATCTTCCATGTACTCAAGAAAAAGATCAACAAAAAGAGGAAGATCAGAAGGTCATGATAGAAGGTGACATGAAGAATGATCCAGATCAGCAAAAGAACCAAGGATATTAAAGCTATATTGAGATATGGTTTCAGAAGGTCACTAAGTTGCAGTGGTACTTTCTCCCTCAGTTTTGTTTGATCCCTTCAAAGTCAGATCATTTGGTCTCTGAGATCTGGATACTTGTCCAAACATGCATTTCGAGCCTTCACATCATTTTGTCTCTGATCTCGATGTGCACATGGCTCCATTGGAAGTATTCTTATACTTGAAAATGATTTTGTTTTTCAAGTAGGGTAGGTTAGAAAAAAAAAAAGAAAAAGAAAACAGAGAAAAAAGAAATGAAAATAAGAGAAAAATAAAAATCTAAGGTGAAAACCCCCTCGGAGGTGCCTTAGATTGGCTCATTGATTGAAAACCTCCATGAGGCGGTCAATGGGTTGGAAAGAAAAGAAAATAAAAGAGAAAAAGATCTTTGGGTGAAAACCTCCCTTGGAGGCGCCCAAGGCAGGCAATTAAGGTGAAAACCTCCATGAGGCGCCCTAGTTGTTTTTCAAAAAAAAAGAGAAAAAGAAAAAGAAAAATAAATCTAATCTCCATTTCATGTTGCAGCAATGACATTTCAGGTTGCAAGAAGGATGTTTCATGGCAGGAGGAGCACTCAAATCAAGGTCAAAGGAGTTTTTGTGCCTTCTACAGGAAGTTTCGTATCTTCTACAGGAAGCTTACAAAAAAGCCAAATTGATCTCCAAAGAGGACCTGAAGGCTTGGAATATGTCCATGAGGCCTACACTCATCTATGCTTCCACTCCTCACCCCTTTTCCATCATTTTTTTCATGTCATTATGCTTCTTTCCTCAAAACTGTGTCTTCTACAGGAAGCTCTGAATTTCTACAGGAAACATCCTGTAGAACCTTTGGACGAGCCAAATCCAATTCCAAAAGTGAATCTAATGGTGGGAGCCTATTGGTTAGGCCTGCAAGCACTTGTGTGTCCATCCCTTGCCTTCATCCATCATTTTTTTCACCTCCTTGTGCTTCTCATTGTGCTTCTACAGGATCTTCCTGTAGAAATTGTGGGAAACTAGGCATGCATTTCAAAAAGTGGTTTGGCGAGCATGGTAGCTTCCTCAAGGGTTCAGAAACCCTCATGCCATCTTCCAACTCCTCCTCCATCATCTCCATACCTGCATCACAAGCAAAATTCATTTTGTCATCCCATGCAAGCACATGCAAAATGCCTTGAAGCCAAAAACACATAGAGCAGAATTTGTTTTTGCCATAACTTGAGAACCATGCATCCATTTGACAAACCATTTTATGGGGGATTGTACAAGGTCGATGGCAACATGCTTGAGCAGTTTCAGCCAATTCCGGTGCACGGTTTCCAAGGAATCAGCCTCCATCACCATCAGCCATTTTTGCATTTTCCCCATAACCGTGCATCCGTTTCAAAACCTGTTTCATGGGGAGATGCACATGGATGATAGTAGCCTACCCAAGCAGTTTCAGCCGATTCCGATGCACGGTTTCCGAGAAATCGACCTCTGAATTCTTCAGCCATTTTCCATTTTTCTCGAAATCCGTGCATCCATTGATCACGAATTTGCTATGGGAGATGCATAATGATGGTAGGAACATGCCCACCAAGTTTCAGCTCAATCCGGTTGGCCGTTTGGGAGAAATGGCAAAAAGAAGTTCTGGTTTGGTGAAGATGCAGCAACAGCAGCTTGAATGTGCAAATCTGAACGTGGAAATGAACGTTTGTTGCATGCATCCGTCCAGAGGGCACCTGCACAAGAGAAAACAGCCATAAATCATCAATCAAGCTACCATACATGCAGCAAATGAAGATCAACACATGCATGCAGCAAGACGCTTCACAAAGCAACCACGCACGACTTGCAGGTACGTGACTTAACCTTATTCCTCTGTTGCATGAATGTAATTCGAAATCTGCGTGAACAATGAGATGTGTTGGCATTATGATTCAAGTGTTGTCCTTGATGGCAACTCACTCAGAGGTTGGTACAGATACTCAGAAGTTGGTTCAGGTGATGGCAACTTACTCAGAAGACAGATCCTAGTACAGCTTGCCAAGGAAGTTCATACACGCAGGTTTGTTAAGCCCAAGTCGCGTGTACACGCAGGTTGGCTTCAGAAAAAGTGCGTGTATGTGGAAAAGCACCTTTGGTCCACGGCGGTTAGTCCTTGGAAGTTGTGCCTATGGTTTCGGACCATTGTATCTCGACGGGCGTGTCGATCCCTAGTTTTGAAGTTGATGGTATTGTGTTTCTATGGTTTTGGCTCTTGGTATTGAACAAGGCCTAAGGCTATATAAGGAGAAGATCACTAGGCAAAGAGTAAGTGTGTGTGGGTGTCTGACGCAGTGAGAGGATCTGGTATCGCTGGTTATCTGTTCGGGACGCTTGGCAAGGGTCGGATCTGACAGCAAAGGCAGAAGTAATCATTTCTAGATCTGCACGCGGGTTGCCTTTGGAGAAAGCGCGTATACACGCGGTTTTGGTACAGTGAAGTAGCGTATGCATGATAAGGGTTGATATTTCAGGTTGTTGCTGATTCTGGTGGTTGTTGCAGGGTTCTAGATTCTGGTTTGGGTTCTGTGTTCTTGATGACAGGGTTTCAGTGATTCGGTATTGGGTTGTTTAATGAATTATGATGCAAGTATAAGTTGATGATTGTATTGCGGTAATGTTTGCTTTGTACTCTTGGATCCAGTCTGAAAATTGATGAAACGTGGTCCCTGAAGGTTGTAGGGTCAGCACCTACGTACTAGTAAATGGATCAGCTAGTACAAGAGCTGAGGGGGTTGTAGCTCCCTTCCAAAAGTAGTTGGAAAACGAGAGAGAGGGTTGTAGCCCTCTGCAGGTTGTAGCCTGCATACTGGTAAAGGACTGCACCAGTATATTGTAAAAGAAGTTTCTCATTAAAGAAGAAAGAGACGAATTGCAGCAGGTGGTTTTCACCCACATTGGGTTTCCACCTTATATCATGGTGTTCATGTGTGTGGCTCTTGTGTGATATTCTGTTTTGTTATACTGCACCTGTTTACTGCTAAATTGCTTAATAATGTTCTGATGCATTTACTGAAGATAAGATTAACTGAATCATAAGATATCTGCATATACGCTAGTTGCTTTAGACACAGTCGCGTGTACACGCGGGTTCACTTAACTGAAGTCGCGTATATGTTTCTGAGTATGAAATTGAAAAGGTTTTATTGATCTGATAATACTGATTCACCCCCCCTCTCAGTATTATTTCCAACAATTGGTATCGGAGCAGGTCCTTCAGAGGAAGCTTGATCGCTTGAAGGAAAAGATCCATCAAAATGGCTAATCCAGAAAGAGAGGCACACATCAGGCCACCAGTCTTTGACGGGAACAATTTTACTCACTGGAAGATAAGAACCACTGCATATCTACAGTCTCTTGGAGCAGAAGTTTGGGGACTCATAGAAGGAGGATACAAATTCCCATCAGCAACTCCTACAGATCCAGCAGAGAAAAAGCAATATGAGCTCAATGCCAAAGTAGTTAATGTCCTATTGAGTACTTTGACTCAATCAGAATTTATGAAGATCATGCATCTCAAATCAGCTAAGGAAATATGGGACAAAATCGTTACAAGCTACGAAGGAGATGATCAGGTAAAAATAGCGAAGCTTCAAACTCTCAGAATCCGGTATGAAACTCTTAAGATGCGAAGTAATGAAAGCGTAGCTAATTATTTCCTGCGTATGGATGAGATTGTGAATTGTATGAGGGATCTGGGTGAAGAATTTGAGGAAGTTGTCTTAGTTCAAAAGGTTTTGAGATCTCTGTCTACTAAATTTGATTCTAAAGTATCTGCCATAGAAGAAAAGGAGAATGTGCGAAAAATTACCATGTCACAGCTTCACGGGATCTTAACTGCTTTTGAAATGCGACTAGAGGTACCACCAGAGGCCGCATTCGAAGTGTCAGAGGAAGAAGATGAGGTAAATTTTGTCAAGAATCTTGAACGGGGAACTGGACAGTTCAAAGATAAGCTACCTTTCAAATGTTTTCTATGTGGTAGAGATGGTCACTATGCTGCTAGATGTCCTCATAACAAAGAAAGGATATATGAAGAAGATGGTAGAAGCTATTATTCCCATATTAAAAGTTCATTTAATGATAGTGAAGATATTAGAAGTCTCATGGCACACAAGAAGAAGAATTCTTCATCCAATGATAGCGAGGATATTAAAAGTCTCATGGCACATGAAGAGAAGAATGCAGAAACTGAAGAAGCTGCCAAATTAAAAGAACTATTGGAAACAGAAACCAGGGTAAGGGAGAAATTGCAGGATATAGCAAAAGATCAGAGCACAACTATTCAGAGACTTGAATCAAAGATCCTCTCTCTAAAAGAAGATCTTGAAGATCAAGAACATGAAGTGATCAAACTAAAGCGACAAGTAGAAGAAGGGAGAAAAGTTGAAGAAGACCTAAGGAAGCAGTATCTGAAAAAGGAAGAACAACATCAAGTTGAGGTAAATATCTTGAAAGGTAAACTAGAAGAAAAGGATAAGCTTTTACGATTTCAAGATAGTTCTAAAGTCTTGGATGATATTCTTAATAGTCAAAGATCTCCTGCTATCAAGACTGGTCTTGGTTTTCATGAATATGTTGAAGGTGAATCTAGTTCACAAGGTGAGACAAGAAACTCTAATGAGAAATCTGAAATGCTCAAGGAACAACCAAGAAAAGAAATTCCTCAAGGAAGATCCTTTACTCCTAACTATGGACGTGATAGACGATTATTTCCTCCGCTGAATAAAGTTGAATGTTATGTATGTCATAATCTTGGACATGTTGCAGCCAGATGCAGAAGTAGAATGGTTCAAGAAAGATCATCTCATCCCAGGTATTTCAGAGGGTATTGCTTTGCCTGTAATGCATATGGACACAAAGCAATTGATTGTGATAGAAGGAACATGAAAAATATAAGGTGTTATACATGCAACAACTATGGGCATAAAGCAAGGGAATGCAGAAGCAGATTTCAAAATTCAAGACAAGGGAACCATACATCATCACAGTTGCAGGAATTGAAGAAGACAGAGACAGAAAGGTGTGGGACAACTCAGTCAGCTGACATAACAGACACAGGGGAATCTGAAAGTGATGAGATTCAGTATTCCATCCTGCATACGCTGAGATAATGAAGACAAGTCGCGTATATACGCGAGTTACATGCTGCAAAGTCGCGTATATGGAGAAAGGGCAGCAGAACAGATGGTTATATGGAGAAAGGGCAGCAGAACAGACCCAGGTTCAGTCATGGTTGGCTCAGGCTCAGGGGGAGCAGAACAGACTCAGGAAATGGTTCAGACATGGTTGGCTCACACTCAGGGGGAGAATATTCTTCAAATAATGCATTGTTGGCATTATGGTTAGAAGTTGTTGATAAAGTCTATGAAGATAAATGATACATCTTACTGTTTAGGAATGGTATTGCAGGCTGATGCTTATATCATGATGCTGTTGGTGGCTTTCATAAGTCTTGGTCTAGATATTTCGTCTCTATGTCATGTATCTCTTGTGATATCGCTTTTATGGTGTCAAGGTCATGTAACGGCCTATGTTGGTTTCCCCACTATGCCTGGGATGAATGATGAATGTATGTTGAGTCTTTTGGTGATAGGAAGGTCTTCTATAATGTATAAGTCCTTGTTCTTCTTGAAGAACATCTTTTGCAGATCTTGCCTACAGTCAAGGGGAGCATGAACAGCACAATTCAGCAAGAGCAGGATGGATAGATTGGTACACTTTGGCATACACAAAGGGGGAGCATAGTTGGAGATTTCAGCAAGTACTCAGGGGGAGTATGGACAGCAGAAGGTATACCAAAGAAGAGAATATCTTGGTCCGCCCTTTGCCCTTGATGTCAAAGGGGGAGAGTGACTTGGTGTAGTGGTTGCCATCAAGTCCAAAGGGGGAGATTGTTGGCATTATGATTCAAGTGTTGTCCTTGATGGCAACTCACTCAGAGGTTGGTACAGATACTCAGAAGTTGGTTCAGGTGATGGCAACTTACTCAGAAGACAGATCCTAGTACAGCTTGCCAAGGAATTTCATACACGCAGGTTTGTTAAGCCCAAGTCGCGTGTACACGCAGGTTGGCTTCAGAAAAAGCGCGTGTATGTGGAAAAGCACCTTTGGTCCACGGCAGTTAGTTCTTGGAAGTTGTGCCTATGGTTTCGGACCATTGTATCTCGACGGGCGTGTCGATCCCTAGTTTTGAAGTTGATGGTATTGTGTTTCTATGGTTTTGGCTCTTGGTATTGAACAAGGCCTAAGGCTATATAAGGAGAAGATCACTAGGCAAAGAGTAAGTGTGTGTGGGTGTCTGACGCAGTGAGAGGATCTGGTATCGCTGGTTATCTGTTCGGGACGCTTGGCAAGGGTCGGATCTGACAGCAAAGGCAGAAGTAATCATTTCTAGATCTGCACGCGGGTTGCCTTTGGAGAAAGCGCGTATACACGCGGTTTTGGTACAGTGAAGTAGCGTATGCATGATAAGGGTTGATATTTCAGGTTGTTGCTGATTCTGGTGGTTGTTGCAGGGTTCTAGATTCTGGTTTGGGTTCTGTGTTCTTGATGACAGGGTTTCAGTGATTCGGTATTGGGTTGTTTAATGAATTATGATGCAAGTATAAGTTGATGATTGTATTGCGGTAATGTTTGCTTTGTACTCTTGGATCCAGTCTGAAAATTGATGAAACGTGGTCCCTGAAGGTTGTAGGGTCAGCACCTACGTACTAGTAAATGGATCAGCTAGTACAAGAGCTGAGGGGGTTGTAGCTCCCTTCCAAAAGTAGTTGGAAAACGAGAGAGAGGGTTGTAGCCCTCTGCAGGTTGTAGCCTGCATACTGGTAAAGGACTGCACCAGTATATTGTAAAAGAAGTTTCTCATTAAAGAAGAAAGAGACGAATTGCAACAGGTGGTTTTCACCCACATTGGGTTTCCACCTTATATCATGGTGTTCATGTGTGTGGCTCTTGTGTGATATTCTGTTCTGTTATACTGCACCTGTTTACTGCTAAATTGCTTAATAATGTTCTGATGCATTTACTGAAGATAAGATTAACTGAATCATAAGATATCTGCATATACGCTAGTTGCTTTAGACACAGTCGCGTGTACACGCGGGTTCACTTAACTGAAGTCGCGTATATGTTTCTGAGTATGAAATTGAAAAGGTTTTATTGATCTGATAATACTGATTCACCCCCCCTCTCAGTATTATTTCCAACAAGATGGTTGGATTTAGACAAATCGGTGGCCAGCTAACTGGCCACCCTCATCCAGTTCAACAGCACTTGGTGGGTGAATGAGACACGTGCACTCAGCCATCTCAGGGAGGAAATTAAAAACGGGCAGTAATGAACAGTTAAACTTCAGCGTGTTTGATGGTAAGAGATTAACAGCAGAGAACCACTAGTTAAAACTGCAGTGGAGACAACAGTTGCATGGGCCAGCACACGTCTCTGCCACCTCACTCCAAAAATCACGCGGACATCACTGAGCGCTCGGCTGAAATCCAAAGACCGTTAGTCAACTTGCACTTGCATCGTGTTCACTCAAAGAATACATCCTCTGCTTCCACCATCGGCTTAATCTATCTTCCTCCGCTGAGTTTCCTACCTCTTTTCAAAATTCTCTAGTGCAGCGGGCTCACTCAAAGGCCGAATCACACTCTACAGGCGTTTTTCTACAGGAAGCTGTTTTACAAGAAACCCAGCCTACGAAGAGCTTGCACTGTTCATGTCAGGGGTGGCGATTCTTAATGAGGTAGGCCTGAACATAATTCTCCCACGCAATTGATTAAAAAGCCGGTGGAGTTGACGTGTTGAAGGGGTAGGAAATTGTGAATAAAAGTCTGTTCATGAAATTACAAGTCATTTTCTTATCGCTGCATGAGAATTGTTGTTGTATGCGGGATTTTCTCCAGGGGTTGATTCATAATTGAGCCACTGTTAAGGCTCACTTGCAGAAAATCGTGAATTTTATATACTGTGTGCATAACAGAGGCATAGCTCTGCGCTCTCTCTAAGGAAATCCCAAAAATCCACTTCTGTATACAAGCAGGCAAGCAGGCCAACAAAGCTAAAAATCCTTGGGTGTCTACTGCAATAAGGATGGCTAATGATAGCAGTTCCTCACATATCTACAGAGAGTAAAACACTGAAGCTGACAAGTCTTGCAAATAGGGCCAAGGAATTACAGTATGGGCTGATTGCAGCAAGATGAGGTTTTATCGTTCCCCACTTAGCAGATTCTTGAGTAGTTTTGATTGTGGCTATGTGCTCTATCCCGAACTGGTTTGTGCTCTACCTCGGGATGGGATATTACAAGCTTGAGTCTAGGATAGCCACAGCCAAGCTGAAAGGAAAATCACCCACAGCCGAGCATAATATAATGGTGCTGTCTGTTTCTACAGGAAGACAGAAAAAGCCACTACAGGACTTTCCTGTAGAAGCCAGCGAACAGTTTCTACAGGAAAGTTTGAAAAAAGGGCAGCAAAAGGAGAAATCGGCCGAGATTTTAGCTAAGGAGGTAGCACATGTGTTGGCCACCCCAAGCACATCCATCCCCTCTATGAACACTCATTTCTTTCAAGGTTCGGGCACAATTTAGTCACGGTTCAACCTTCTACAGGAAGCTACAGGACTTTCCTGTAGAAGCCTTTTGGCAGGCCAGAATCAATTTTGGAGAGGGATTTGAAGCTTGAAGTCTGTTGAGGAGGCATGCAACCACTCTTTTCTTCTATCCTCCACTGGTTTCATCTCCTTTCACCACCATTTCCGCCATCAGATTGAATATACTTGCACAATCATACCCAAGCTGAGAATTCTTTAGGGAAAGGAGCAAGTAGTGGGAAGAAGCAAAGAAGCATGGTTTCATAACAGAGAAGAGGACATCACTTCAGAAGCTTGGCATGACAAGGAGTCCATCAGGGCCATCAGATGAGGAGAGATTTGGTTGCTCAGAGGATGAGCAACACTTTCAGTAGGGGGGTGATGATGAGCCCCAAAAATGTACAATTATTTGGGCTCATTCAACCTCCTAATTTGGCTTAGTCCACCATTCTCATTTGTTTATTGCATGTTTTTGATTATTTTTATGTTAATAGAGTGAATTTGGTTAGTCATTATGCCAACAAGTCTAATGGGTGCTTTGTGTAGCCTTGTTGGTCAACTTGGAGACAAATTTGAAGGTCTTAATGAGCACTTGGCAGCCAAATTCGTGGGAGAACAAGCTAGAGGATTTGTAGGAAGGTGTCCCCCTCATTTATGGGCCCTTACCTTGAATTCTCCACCATCAGCTCGGAGTTCAAAGGCCACCAAATCAATGAGCACAAGGGCAGCCAAGCAATTCAAGTTGGACTGTTGTTAACTCCAAGTCTTGGGCAGCCAAGTCCCTAACTTTTAGGAGGACTGTTGGGTCCTCAAATTGTATAAATAAGAAGGCTTGGGGCCTCATTTTGGTTAGCTAGTGGTTGGTCATTTTTGGTAGCTAGTTGGTAGTCATTTTTGTAGCTAGTTAGTCATTTTGTTTTAGCCATTAGTTAGCTAGCTTGTAATTCGATTTTTAGGCCATGGATTAGCTTTGCTTTCAGCTCATTCTCAAGCTCTCTTTATGGACAGTTTTGATGTACTTTTCATTTCTTGATTAATAAAGATGGATCCAGCTTTGCACCAGCTATAAATCGTTCTTGGGAGGCTGTAGTTCTTGGGGTTGGGCCCATCTCAAGCGCCCAGTACCTCCCTTGTTTATCTTCATGTGTTTGCTGCATTCTCATAATAAAAATCTGCTCTTTAGATCTTGCCTTGTTATGGTAGTTGGTTTTGATGGGTAACGTAGCTTTTTATGCTTAGAATCGATTGGTAGGAGTTTTTTATGCATTTAGATCTTTTGGAATGCTCTTTCTCACGTGAAGTACATGGTTCTCTTTCCAAACAAAGCTGATGTTCATTTATTTCATTGACAATTAGATTAAGTTAGCTAGGACTTGGTTTGTTTGCAAGAATTCATTGATTCGTTTAAATGAGCATTGTGCAGGGCATCTCTATCATCTTCATCACCTCCTCAAGTTCTATTTAACCTCTGTCTCACTCATTTACCCTCCAACTCTCTCATTTCCCACATAGCTCCATCTCCTTCAACTTTCGTTGGTCCCATCCTTCCAATCATCAAACCATTGCATACACTCTTCCTTCATCTGATCTTCCACTTCTAAAGCCATCACCAGCCTTATTCCTACCTTACACATCTCCCCCTACCATTCCATTACTCCTCCATCACTCCAAACACTCACGGTAGGTCATCTTGTAGCCATTTGTAGACATCCTGTAGAAAACAGAGTATCCTGTAGGATCCTCCACAGCCATCCTGTAGGAGGCCACTCTCTCGGTTGCTGAGCATCTGAATGCGAGGAACCTCTGTGGATGGATGCTAAGGATCCCTAGGGACCTCTCCTAGCCTCTCCAACCTATCCCACGCCTTCCTTCCTTCTCCATCCCATCTGCACAACCAAACCCTAGTTAGCACAAGATCACCATCATTCCACACACTTAAAGGAAAAATACAAAAACATAACTTTCATGATGCAAGTAGTTTAGATTCATGCATTTTCCTTTATTAGAGGTAGTGACAGCATTGGTAGAAGTTGCATTTACATTCCTTGCATTGTAGAGGTCAGACTAGTTAAATTAGGGTTTCCTAGGTTTACATGCTTTGATTTGCTTTCAGTTCATTTTTGTCAAGTAAAGTAGCTTTCCTTTGAGATTAGCTTTCGTCCATCAATTAGCAAGCTTCTTCTGAGAGCCCATAGAAGTTGGCTTGAGCCCTAGCAGACTTGTGCCAGCTGACCAAGTGATAGCTGCAACAAGAGCTAGTACTTGTGCATATAGCACCGTCGCTTCCAAGTTTGTACGAACTACCGGGTTGAAAAAATGAGAGACAGGAAGCCCCAGGAGTTGTAGCATTATTGCTACAATACTGGAGCTCACCACATAACATTCCTATCGCTTCAAGAAACCAGCAGAGGTGGCAATAAAGATTATGAATAATGAAAAATCGGAAACCATCAGACCTCAAGAACACGAAGAGAACCATTAGGAACCTAGTAAGGAGAAGAGGACAGAGGGTAGCAATCAGAAAATTACTCCCATGAAAACGTCAGGGGCATGTAAACCCAAGGTGACCACTATACCTCAAGTCGTTTTAAGTGACCCAGTGCTGCAGGTGCATAGAGAACACACGGCGGAATATGTTGTTATCTGTAAATTTATTGGGATCTGGTCGACGGAGAAGGCTTTGCAAGCATGGATAAGGAACCACTGGAAACCAAAGGGGAAAATTGACCTTCACCTTGGGTCCAAGGGTTTCTTCACGGCGGTGTTCACAAGCTTAGAGGACAAAGACAGAGTGTTCGAGGGAGGACCCTATTTTTACGCGTCTGCAGGCCTTTACATGAGACCATGGGTAATGAACTTTGTCCCAGAACGAGAGACCTTCACCTCGGTACCGGTATGGATAAGACTCTACTCCCTTCCTTTAGATTATTGGCTGCTGGAATCTCGAAAGGCTATCGAACAAGCTAGGGCATTTTATAAAAATCCTAGATAATACTCTAAGAGGAAAATACACTTGCTTTGCCTAGATATGTGTGGAAATGGACTTATCTGGGGCACTTCTGGATGCAATCATTTTGGAAGTGTATGACGAGGAATGGGTGCAAACGGTAGACTATGAACACGTCCTTTTTAGGTGTCGTAAGTGCCATGAACATGGGCATCTATACAGGGACTTCCCTTTGAACAATCTAGAGAGAAACACGAAAGCCACTATAGGCAAGGATCCCGAAGGCTTTACTAAGGTATGGGGTAAAGGGAAAGGAGGCAAGAGGTACCAAAATAAAAGTACTGAAGACGGACAACAGAACCACAATAGTTTCAAGATCTTAGAAGAATAAGTCGAAAACAATGGGACAAACAAAGAATCGAAGAATATTCACAATGAGAAGGAAGGGGATGCTAACATGGAGGATATACCAGAAAATAGCAAACAAACAAATTATCTGCCAAATATGATGGAGCTCAGCAGGGACCACGAGATGACTCCAAGTGAGGTAGGAACGAAAGACCATGAACTGTAGGAGATTCTAGAGAGGGATAATTTAGATCTAGAAAAATTTCTAGAGCAAGGAATCACCAAAGGGTTTGAATCTCTGCCAAAAGCGGAGTTTGACAGGCTTCAACAGTTCTTCCTCTGGAGATCACAAACAAAGTGTTCAAGAGTCAGAAGAAACCATGACAGACAAGAGAATAGGGGAGTGAAAACAATGGAGGATACACCGACGCTTTCTTCAAAGAACTCGAGTAGGAAAAGAGGAAGGACAAAACAGGATGAGATGCTATCCAAATGTGGGAAACTTATGATTAACTCAGGTAAGATGAAGGATCTTACCAGTTACTCATTTACGAACCTTTCTTAATGAAGCTTACAACCTGGAACATTAGGGGTCTAGGAAGTAAAAGGAAACAAAGAAATCTTAGCAGTCAAATAAAAGAAGAAAAATCAGATATGATTTTTATTCAGGAAACAAAATGTTCGATGGACAAGATTAGAGAGATACACAACAAATGGTTAATCAAGTATGAGTATCTAGAGGTAAAAGCAGATAACTCGGCGGGGGGGATTCTCACTCTATGGGATCCTCAAAAACTTGGAATCCTGGATGCTGAAGCTTCTAGGAATTATCTATCAATGGTGATTCAACCTTTAGGGGATAAGGAGATCTACATGATCACTAATGTCTATGGCCCTCAAAAACTAGAAGACAAACTAAAGCTTCTCACATCCCTTGAGGAACTGAGGGAGAGACATCCTGATATGCCCTAGATTTTGGCAGGGGATTTCAATATGATCAGATATCTTACAAAAAAAAAGGAGGTACAAGGAAACTAGGCAGGGACTCTATTGCCTTCCAGAACTTCATGAATAACATGGGGCTAGTGGACACAGAAACATCAAATGGCATTTTTATTTGGAATAATAAGAGAGGAGGAGTTTCTCAAGTTGCCTCTAAATTAGACAGATTCATAATCTCAAAGGAACTCCTTATCACAGGCCTTGATATGTCAGCTTTAATCCTTCCCTTCGAAGGCACGAACCACTAGCCTATCCCAATGGAAGATACTTTTATGGGTACACCAAGGAACAGAGCCTTTAGGTTTGAAAATATCTGGGTCTCTCACCCTGACTTCACCAGCAATATTGACAAATGGTGGAAGGAAGATAGGCCCATTCAAGGCACTAAAATGTTCATACTATAGCAGAGACTCAAGAACATCAAATCTAGGCTTAAATATTGGAATAAACAAGATTTTGGCAATTCTTTTAAAGCCAAAAAAGAAGTTGAGAAGAAATCTAGGAGATTAATTAGATCAACATCTTAGAGGGTTTTATCAAGGAAAGGAAAATTCAAGCTGACTCTCTATAGAACGAATGGGAATATTGGTGCTTGAAAGAGGATATTTTATGGAGACAAAAATCGAGGGTGAAGTGGATTAGAGAAGGAGAAAGAAACACGAAGTTTTTTCATAGATCAACTTTGGATCACAAATCTCATAACAAAATTTCCAAACTCAAAGATTCTGTTAGGTCCCTATAATACTAGTGATTACCCCATTACTATTGTAGTTATGCCCCTTATTAATATATTTTTGTGCCCCTATTGCCCCCATATTGTTATTACTGTGTCCCATAGAATCCATCTATTGTTATTTTTGTGGCTTTATATTATTATTGTTAGGTCGGCTGGGTTATATTGTGACTCCTTAGACTCCTATATATAGAAAGGAGGTTTTTTCATTTGTATCATCCAAGAATTTTTCATTTATGTAATGTAAAGGAGGTTTCCCCCTTGAAGAGGCTGAATTCTAAGGCGTTGATCTATCTTTTCTATCTTTTCTTGAGCTGGTTTCATAACATTTGGTATCAGAGGTTTGGATTCTAGGGTTTTGCTGCTCCAAACAGGTCATCATGGAATTTTAACTATAACTTTTTTCTGTGACGTTTCAGAAGCTAAAAAAAACCCATTTTAGAAGACATCGCATTGAATTTCGGATCTGAATTTCAGAGCTTTTTGCGCTATATTTACGGAGATATGATCTGAGGAAGTTGGTCTTCTTGCAGACTCCTGAATTACATTCCAAACAGGTGACCCAGGGAAATCATCATAACTTTTTCCCTGAGCATTGGATTGAAATTTCGTAACAAGGTGTAAAAGAGGACGGACTGTAGTTTCTTGTACATATTTTTCAAAGCCAAAGGATGAAACAGTGACTCGTGGCACATTGTACAAGTTCGCTCTACTGAACTAGTCTATAATCAGGTCACTGTGGGAGATTTCGCATAACTCTTCCTTGGAGAATCCAAATTGGATCAGACTAGTGGCATTGGAAAGAGGACATAGAGGGCTACCAAAGGTTTCAATTTCAAAACTGGATGATCTGAAAGTACAGAGATACATCAGAGGCAATATCGAGCTCCTACAAAGTGAAAAAAAGGTGTGTATATTCTTTTAAATTTTTGCTTAAGAGTGGTTTGAAAATTTATTTTGAAGGAATTCAAAGGGCTAGTAGAGCATTATTATCGGTAACTGATGCCCCGAGGAAAGAAAATGCAAACACCTAGTAAGGAACCTGAAAGCTCTAGCATGACTCATGAAGAAGAAGAAGAAATGCTATATGATATATCAAAATTACAAGAACAAGTGCAACAAGTGTGACTTGCACAAAAAGCAACAAAATCTAAGATGGATGGTTTAAGGAAAGATGTAGAAGCTAAGATGGATGGTTTAAAGAAAGGTGTAGAAGCTAAGATGGATTGTTTAAAGAAAGGCGTAGAAGCTAAGATGGATGGCATGGAAGCTAAGGCGAATGGCATGGATGCTAAAATTGATGGCATGGATGATAAGATGGAAGAATTGAAGATAAATATGAATAAGTTGCTACAAGAAATGGTCACTAAGGGTGAAAGGGTACTAAAGGAAACTCATGATGAGAACAAAAGAAATGTTAATCATGATTCCATAGACTCTAATGTTGGATCGAAGACTCACCATATTCCAAAAATCGATATGAGGAAGTTTGATGGCAAGGATCCCGCCACATGGATATTACAGATGGAGCAATTCTTCGATCTCAATAATGTGCAAAACACACAAAAGGTACGTATGGCAACTTTATATTTGGAACCAAATCAGTTTGTATGGTATCAATGGCTTTGCTCTCGTAAACAATTTATCACTTGGGCAATTTTTACGGAAGAATTGATAGCACATTATGAGGATACAAAAAGCAACACTTTTTTTAGCCAATTGATAAGTCTCAAACAAAAGGGTTCAATAATGGAGCACATTGAGGAGTTCCAAAAATTGAACATAAGGGTAAAAAATTCCAGAGGAGCATAGGATTGATGTGTTCATAGGGTCTTTAAAGGATAATATCCAACATGATGTTCGCCTTTGGGAACCTGATTCATTAGAGAAGGCATTCAGGTTAGCAAGAAAAATGGAAAGCAAAATTATGGCAACTAGGAAGCATACCACTCACAACTATAAAGATGGAAGTGTTGTTGCCCCTAGTCTTCCACAACCTATAAGGTTGACACCACAACAATTGGAAGAAAAAAGAGCAAAAGGGCTTTGTTACAATTGTGATAGCAAATACACTAAAGGTCATAAGTGTGCTGAGAAGAAATTATTCTACATAGATTGTGAAGAGGAAGAAGAAAAGGAGCAAGAAAGGTCAAAAGAAGAGGATATACTCCAGGAACAAAGCCTAGATGAAGAACAAATAAATCCGACCATATCTTGTAATGCATTGGCGGAATTACCACTCCTCAAACCATCAAGATAGAAGGACAAATCAAGAAGAAAAAGGTAATAGTGTTGATTGATTCAGGAAGCACCCACAATTTTATTCATTGTAAGGTAGCAAAAGAATTGAATTGCTTCCTATATCCAGCACCAGAGTGTCAAGTGATGATTGCAAATGGAGGAACAATAAATTGCTCTGGAAAGTGCCATAATATCAAGCTATCCATGGGAGAATATGTATTGACTAGCCCAATGCTTTCCATTCCAATGGGAGGTGCTGATGTTGTACTAGGAGTCCAATGGCTACAATCCTTGGGTACAATAGCTTTTAATTTTCAAGAACTTTTCATCAAATTTTCTACGGAAGGAAAGGAAGTTGAATTAAGGGGTATTGCAGGGAAACCAGGAAAGATAATCAGCTCTAATGGTATGACAAAGCTTCTAAAAAAGGAGCAAAGAGGTGTAATTGCACAATTATGTTCGCTAGATGTTTCCACATTGGAATCATCTATTTCTCCAGATCTCCAAAAAGTCCTGGACAATCATTCCAAGGTATTTGAGACTCCCAAAGGTCTCCCACCTATGCGTGATCATGATCATGCTATTCATCTGATTCCAGGAAGTGTTCCTCCAAACATCAGGCCGTACAGATATCCCTATGTCCAAAAGAGTGAAATTGAACGTATGGTTGCAGAAATGCTAGAGGCTGGTATAATTCAACCGAGTCAAAGTTCTTTCTCTGCTCCAGTAGTATTGGTGCACAAGAAGGATGGATCATGGCGCATGTGTCCAGATTATAGGGAGCTCAACAAGCTCACTATTAAAGATAAGTTCCCCATTCCTGTCATTGATGAATTACTGGATGAATTGCATGGATCAATTTACTTCACCAAGTTGGATCTTCGTTCAGGATATCATCAAATCAGAATGAAGATTGAAGACATTCCGAAAACAACATTTAGAACTCATGAGGGTCATTATGAATTTTTGGTCATGCCTTTTGGCCTTACCAATGCACCTTCAACATTTCAAGGTTTGATGAATTCAATTTTCAAACCATTCCTTAGAAAATTTGTGTTAGTATTTTTTGATGATATACTAATCTACAGCAAGTCTTGGAAGGATCATGTTGAACATGTTGACAAGGTGCTACAACTATTGGAGGAGAAACAATTATATGCAAAAAGATCCAAATGTTTCTTTGGAGTCCAGGAGGTGGAATATTTGGGTCATATTGTATCTCATGAAGGAGTTAAGGTAGACCCTAGCAAAATTAAAGCCATTAAGGAATGGAAAATCCCCACATCCATAAAGCATCTGCGAGGATTTCTCGGGTTGACAGGGTATTATCGCAAGTTTGTTAAGAATTATGGGAGAATAGCAGCACCTCTAACAACATTATTGAAGAAAGATGCATTTTCATGGACTCCGGAAGCAACAAAGGCCTTTGAACATCTTAAAGAGGCAATGTGCCAAGCACCGGTCTTAGCTACACCGGACTTCACAAAAACCTTTATTGTGGAATGTGATGCTTCAGGAAATGGAATTGGTGTTGTTCTAATGCAAGATGAAAGACCCATTGCTTTTGAAAGTCGTCCAATCAAGGGAAAGTTTTTAAGCAAAGCTATTTATGAGAAGGAAATGTTGGCAATACTCCATGCACTTAAGAAATGGCGACCCTACCTAATGGGAAGACACTTCAAGGTAAAAACGGATCATGATAGCCTTAAATACTTTTTAGAACAAAGATTATCCTCTGAAGAGCAACAAAAGTGGGTCACAAAGATGTTGGGTTATGACTTTGAAATCATCTACAAAAAAGGGAAGCAAAATGTGGTGGCAGATGCACTCTCAAGAAAGGATGAGGATGTGGAAGCATTGTTGTGCGCCATTTCTATTATCCAACCAGATTGGATAAACGAAGCAAGGGAGGAATGGAAGAATGACGAAGAAGTGTGGGCACTTATTCGAAAGTTACAACAAGATTCCAGTACGTTCTGATACATTTAGCTGGCAAAATGATTCGTTATGGTACAAAGATCGCTTATACCTCTGTAAGAATTCCCAGCTAAAACAAAAGATTCTTATGGAATTGCACACTTCTCCCTTAGGAGGGCACTCAGGATTTTTAAAAACTTACCACAGGGTTAAGAAGGAATTTTTTTGGGATGGCCTTAAATCAGATATTCAAAAGTTTGTGGCGGAATGTTTGGTTTGCCAACAAAATAAAGTTGAAACAATTAAGACACCGGGTCTATTACAACCTTTATCCATTCCAAGCCAACGTTGGGAGGAGGTTTCAATGGATTTTATCACAGGTTTACCCAAGTCTGAGGGAAAGAGTGTCATCATGGTGGTAGTTGACAGACTTACCAAGTATGCACACTTTTGTGCATTATCACATCCATTTAAAGCCAGTACAGTTTCTACTGCATTTATGGAAACAATTCAAAAGCTACATGGAAACCCAAAGATTATTGTAAGTGACAGAGATCCCATTTTCACTGGAAATTTTTGGACAGAATTATTTTCTTGTCTTGGTACTCAGTTAGCTCATAGCTCATCTTATCATCCTCAATCTGATGGGCAAACTGAGATAGTAAACAAATGTTTGGAAGGATATCTTCGTTGCTTTGTATCTGATAAACAGACACAATGGGTCAAATGGTTGCCTCTGGCTGAATGGTGGTATAACACTTCCTTCCATACAGCAACAAAAATGACCCCATTTATGGCACTTTATGGGTATCAACCACCATCCATCACATCATATTTAAGAGAAAATTCTAAGGTTCAGGCAGTGGAACATCACATCGAACATCAACAACAAGTCCTCCAACTCTTAAAGGATAACCTCGTGTTGGCACAGAATAGAATGAAACAACAGGCAGATCAACATCGCAGTGAAAGAAGTTTTGATGTAGGTGATTGGGTATTCCTACGGCTACAACCATATAAGCAAATGTCCCTCAAGCAAGCTAAGAAGGATAATAAATTATCACCAAAGTATTATGGTCCGTACAAGGTGTTGCAAAAGATTGGTACTATGGCATACAAATTGGAGCTTCCTGCAGCTTCTCGATTGCACCCAGTTTTCCATGTTTCATGTTTAAAGAAGGTTATAGGCGACAAGCTCCCAGTTCAAACAATATTGCCAGAACTTGACGAGGAAGGAAAAATTATATTGGAACCGGAAGCAGTCACAGAAACAAGAACTCGACAGCTACGAAATCGATCAATTTCAGAGTATCTTATCAAGTGGAAGAACTTATCCGCTGAAGATTCCACATGGGAGGATGAGAATTTTATACAGAAGTATCCAGAACTACTCAAGCGTTGAGGACAACACTTTTTTGAAGGAGAGGGGCATGTTGGGTCCCTATAATACTAGTGATTACCCCATTACTATTGTAGTTATACCCCTTATTAATATTGTTGTGCCCCTATTGCCCCCATATTGTTATTATTGTGCCCCATAGAATCCCTCTATTGTTATTTTTGTGGCTTTATATTATTATTGTTAGGTCGGCTGGGTTATATTGTGACTCCTTAGACTCCTATATATAGAAAGGAGGTTTTGTCATTTGTATCATCCAAGAATTGTTCATTTATGTAATGTAAAGGAGTTTGCCCCCTCGAAGAGGCTGAATTCTAAGGCGTTGATCTATCTTTTCTTGAGCTAGTTTCATAACAGATTCTCAAGGGAAAGAGCTTGTCTCACACATAGAAATAGAATTTGTACTAGTTCATCACATCCTTAGCATAGCAGAGGAGCCTCTCATTGACAGATCTCAGTTCATTAACAAATTCACGAAGTTCATTCCTAAGCTTGTAACCAGGGAAGACAACCACAATCTTAACAGGCCAGTGTCTGAAGAGGAGGTTAGTGAGGTTATCAATGATATGCAAAATGGGAAAGCTCCTAGCCCTGATGGTTTCAATGTGGATTTCTTCAAAGCTTGTTGGAAAACAGTAAAACAAGATATCCTTGAGGTTGTGCAAGACTCTAGAAGATCCAAAACTGTTTTGAAAACTCTTAATGCCTCTTTCATAGCTTTGATTCCAAAGCAGGAAAAAGCTATGACACTGGACAGATTCAGACCCATAGCCTTATGTAATGTGGTGTACAAAATTATCTCCAAAGTGATTGCTAACAGACTAAAGCCTCTTCTTCCTGCTCTCGTTTTAGAGGAGCAAACTGGTTTTGTGGAAGGAAGACAGATTCTCAACAACATCATACAAGCACATGAGGTGGTACACTCTCTTAAGAGCAAGAAGCAAGTTGGTATGATAATGCAACTGGACCTAGTGAAAGCTTATGATAAGCTAAGTTGGGCGTACATCAAGGAAGTGCTAAGAGCTTATGGATTCGACCACAACTGGATAAGATGGGTTATGGCCCTTGTATCCTCAGTTAGTTTCTCAATTCTTCTTAATGGATCTCCCTCTAGAACCTTTATACCTTCTAGGGGTCTCAAACAAGGGGATCCTCTCTCCCCCTTCCGCTTTGTTCTCATGATGGAAGGACTAGGCAGAGCAATCAAAATGGAAAATTGTGAAGGAAGAATCCAGGGTCTGGAACTTACCCCATAAGGGGATGCCTCTACTCATCAACAATTTTTGGATGATACAATGTTGCAGGGAATTCCTATGGTCAAAGAAGCCAAAGCATTCAAACAAATCCTGAAAAACTTTGCTTTGGCGGTTGGTACAAAGGTAAGTCTTAACAAATCAAAAGTTTTTTTTTTCAATACTGACATTGCTATTCAGAGGAACCTCACCAGAATTCTAGGGTTTCAAAGGGCTCAGTTACCTTCCAAGTACCTTGGAATGCCTCTTACTAACAAATCTCTAAGTAAGGGAGTGTGGGAACTGGTCACCAATAAAATTCAGGATAAAGTCAGGAAATGGACTTGTAGGTATTTGAACTTGGTGGGGCGTCTTGTGCTTACAAAGGTTGTTCTATAGGCTATACCCATTTTCATGTTTTCAGCTCTCCCTGCTCCCAAAGGTGTTATACAACAAATCAGGAGTATTCAACGAGATTTTCTTTGGGGCAAAGGGGAAGAGAAAAAGAAGTGGGTGTTGGTAGCTTGGGACAAGCTCTGCAAACCTAAGGCCCATGGAGGTTTGGGGCTTCATGACCCTGAAATCCTCAGCAGAGTTTCGGGAGCAAAACTTTGGTGGAGGTGGCTAAAGGAATCGGCAACCCCTTGGGCAAAGCTTTGGAAGCAGAAATATGCAAATAATTGGCAAGAGAGGGATCATATCAGAATGTCAGGGCTCATCAAGGGCTCCCACATTTGGAACCTTTCTTGGGAGAATAGAGGCATTGTCTAACAACATAGTTTCTGGGAGATCAGAGCTGGGAACCTTGCACGGTTTTGGGAGGATAACTGGCAACAGGAACCAAATTTGTTTAGAGAAGAACTAACCGCTCTAAAAAATGACACTGATAACAAAGGTCTACTCATGGTAAGTGACTTCTGGGATTAGATAAGGGACAATGGAAAATGGCGAATGTGGATGAATTTGGGTTACATTGAAGAGAGTCCTTTGAAAGCACATACGGATTCCCTGGCTCTAGACTTGGAGAAGAGGAAGATTTCAGTGTCTTCCTCATCTGACCAACTAAAATGGGGCCAAAACACTAAAGGCACCTTTAACCTCAAAGAAGCTAAATGCATGGCCCTAGGTTTTGATTATCCAAACCCTGACCAGGTTTGGAATAACCTTTGGAGGAACCCGCAATGGATGAAAGTCAAGTTATTTATGTGGTTAGTTCACCAAAAGAAGATTCTCACTTGGGAGAATCTTCTGAAAAGGGGATTTGTTGGCCCATCCAAATGCCATCTATGTGGATTACAGGAAGAAACGATGGAGCATTTACTAAACCACTGCCCCTTCACCTCTACCTTGTGGGATTGGGTAGCCTCAGTCTTCAGGCAAACTAACAGAGATAGACTCAGCATCACCAACACATTGAAGAATTGGAGGAAATACTTCTCAGGGAATGAAATCATTAACAAGGCTTGGACTCTAGTTCTAGGATTTATTATCTAGGATGTCTAGAAAGAACACAATGGAAGGATTTTCAAGAACAAAACCGGCTCGACCCAGAATATCATTGGCCAAATTCTACGACAGATCAAAGATACAGTAGGAGCCCTTATGTGGAAAATTCCTGAGGACCCCCCTTCGGCCCAGGAGGCTCGCATTTTGAGGCAGTTGGGTCTCCATTATCTAGTTCCCCTTGGCGCTGTTAAGGGTGTGAGAAAAACAATTTTTGGTAAAGATATCTGGTAGCCTCCTCCTCATGGTTTTTTGAAAATAAATATAGAAGGGGCCTCTAAGGGCAACCCAGGGATGGATGGATTTGGAGGTTTCATAAGATATGAGCAGGGGAGCATAAAGGATATCTTCCACAGTCATTTGGGAACTACCACTAATAACATGGTGAAGCTCATGGCCTTAGAACAGTGCCTGGAAATCTTGATCGAGTTAAATTTACACAACACCATCATTGAAGTTGACTCAGAATTGGTCATTAATGCGGCCAAGAAAATGTGAAACGGAATGGCACCTGGAAAAGCGTCGAAACATTGGAGGCTCTCAGAGGTATTTCAGCGCATTCACTCACACTTGCGAACCCTGAGAACAGTGAATTTTGTTCGTGTGCGAAGAAAAGCCAATATGTTTGCTGATCATCTAGTGAATGAAGGCGTGATATGCAAGGAGAGTTATATCTAGTATGACTGGGAGTCTATACCCTCTAGTAAACTGAGGGAAGATTGTCATAGACAGGTGGCCAAAGATATAGAGTACTTCCAGATCATGAATAATGTGTAGGACGAAGACTAGCGGGAGTGGGAAAGAGCAGAAATCCAGGTGGCCAGTTGAAGAGGTGAAGCGAATCCTTACCATAGATCCCCCAGTCAATGCTTACGCCATAGCATAAATAACGTGCTTGGAGGGGTGGAGGATGGGATAAACAACATGCTTATTGATGGGCCACAAACCATAGACTCTATTGGCCTTTGATATCGAATGGATATCGAGCTTCAAATTGATCAGAAGTTAAGGGTTTGAGACCTGATATCTTTTTATACCATGGTTTTAATCTATATCGGGTCCGTAAAAGCGGGTAAATACCATGTAAGTTTCTGCAGTGATGACTTGTGGACCGTCAGATCAAATGGGTTTTGATCAACGGTGTAGGATCACCGTGCAACTCGGTTGATTGGAGTGGTTATCTACCGTCTGATTGAAGGAAAGATAGACGGTGGATCTCAGTAGATTGGAGAATTTTTCAACCATCCAATGGAAAGTTTGATCGACGGTGGGGTTTGAGGGTTAAGTTTTGGGGAGATTGAGCGGTAAGATTTGAAGGATATGAATTGTAAAGAGTTCGGTAGTTTGTTCTTTTAGGTTTTTCCCAAGGGGCTTTTGGGGGTATGATTGTAAGGTTATGGGTTCAGATGTCCCGGTTGTATGTTTGATCTTATACTGATCTATCTTTTGTTGGTCTTGTAAAGACATGTACCATATGTAATCTTTGTTTGGTTAATTGAAGGATCCGCTCTTACATGACCAAAAAAAAATAATGATGACGCCACTTTAAAAAAATTTCCAGAGGAACTCAATAAAGTATGATGACACCTTGATAATGTCAAAAAGAAGCATGCAAAGTTAGAAGAGGTTCAAAATAGGCTAATTATGACTCAATAAGGAATGGAAAACAATATTTAAAAAGTAAACAAAAATGAGAGAATGTTGCTAGGTTTACATACCTAGTTAATAGGCACACAAACCCAGTTAATGGGAGGATTTAATCCAATTTTTAATCCTTTAATTACTCAAGAACCAACACAAAGTCCCAAGACTCCAAAAGGCGAAGATTTTCCAAGTCATGAAATTCTGTGAATGCATGAAATTTCGCAAATGTCACAAATACACTTCTCAGGAAGTCAATACTATACAAAATTCCCAAAAAAATACTACCAACGAATTAAAAGAGAATTACCTAAATATGATGGAAAAGACCATAGAGGTGTTATTGTGTGGGTTAATAAAATGTAAGCAATTTTTGAGTCAAACCCGCCAATAGGCGAGTGAGAAAATATCATAATCGTATCCAACAACTTGGAAGTTGAAGCATATGATTGGTTCCTACGGTGTTCCAACAAATGTGAAGCTCATTCATTCCTTTGGAAAATGTTTGTGGATGCCCTGCTAAAAAGGTTTCATGACGAAGAAGATGATGATATCTACGAAAAATTCATTCATCTCAAGCAAAAAGGGTTTGTACGCGAATACGACCATGAATGGGAAGTATTAGCTGTAAGACAAAGAGGATTTTCTGATGAAGAACTACTAAAAATGTATAGAAGTGGACTTAAGGAGTATATCCGTGTAGGATTGAAGTTCTACAAATCCAAAAGTATTGAATAATATAGACATGATGCAAAGATTATTGAGCAAAAGCATAAGTTCAAAATGTCATCATTAAAGGAAAATTAAGACCAACAACAATACTCAGGAGAACAAGAAACAAACGAATGTAGGTATTGTGGGGATACATGGGCATTGGGACGTATATGCCTTAACAAGAAGTTGTATACTTACAAAGTCGAGAAGGAATCAAACACTTCAAGTATTGAGCCAAAAAAATAATAATAATTGTTGCAAATGTGGAGAAAACTGGACGTTGGGGTATAAATGTGAAGACACATCCTTACGCTATTATACAATAGTAGATGGGAAGCAAGTTGAGGTGCAAGAAAATGATGAAGAAATCGTTGTCACACAAAGTGAAGATTCAGATTCTAGGGAACCATCATTAGCTGCAATTTCATGTGACTGGAAAAACCATGATGAAAATAACAATTCTTCAAAAGATCAAGAACAATAAGCAACTGCAAAATACATTACACCACATATTTGAAAAAAGAGAAATCGATCTTGAAGAAGGAGCATTAAGCTTACTGCACCACCCACAAACATGATGAGGAGATTATGCCCTAAAACCCTAAAGCTTAAAGGACTCATAAGAGGCAGAAATGTCAATATACTTGTAGATTCTGGCAATACTCACAATTGTATAAGCATTAATCTTGCTAAACAACTTGATCTTGGTATATGCCTGATCAAGGACCTGACCATGTTTGTCGCTACTGGGCAAAAGTTCAAATAGATATGAGAATTCCTTAAGGTTTCAATTCAGATACAAGAACTAGAGTTATAGACAGATTTATATGCCCTGCCACTCAAGGAAATGGATATAGTGCTACATGTTGAATGGTTAATGCAATTAGGAAGCTATACTACAAACCTTGAAGAACAGTTAATGGAGTTTAACTGGGAAGGACAACATTATAAATTATATGGTGTTATCGCTTCCAACTTCAAGGAAAGTGAAAATACACATGAAGATTTTGCCAACTCACAAAGCACAAACAAGTCAAAATAAAGAATTCCCTTCCCGGAGAAACCCTTTTGATATGCTTTGAGGAAAAAACATCTCTAAAGGGGGTGGCAATGTTATGAATAAAATATTCATAAGAATATTAAATATTAAAATAATAATTAATTAAATAATAAATTAAGTAATTATTAAACATTATTATGTATGAAGAGGTAAATAGTAAAAAAGACATGACTATTCACCCTTCGTGGCCAGTCTCTGCTTATATAGGAAAACTGCCACGAAGATATTGTACACTATTCAGCTTTTCAATAATACAAAAAAATACATATTACATTTACTGCATAATCTACATTACTATTTGTGTTACTGGCATTTTTCCTCTAACAAATGTTCAAGTGTTTTCCAATGGTAATGATATCGAGAGGGACAAATGTGATGTTAACTAAAATCCCAAATTTTGGTGTTTGACTTGTTATTTTTTTCTTAAAAATAAAATAAACTTAGAAATTGAAACAAAAGCTCTAATAAAAAGAAATATTTTTAACATCTAGGAAAAGTAATTACTAACACCCCATTGACAATATAGATAAAAAGTGAAAAAGCCTCACATTCTTCACTAGTCATATTATGAAACATTAAAAAAGTCGTTAGGGTAAAATTCAAACCTTGTTAAGGACCATCATCAATAATCAAGATTCTTGGTAGAATCCTATCATATTGAAACCCATTAGTGCTTATTTAAAAATGAAAATTTTAAGAGTTATTGAACAAAAATGGGCATATCTTAAATACATCGGACCATCCTGCATCATCTAAATATTTTCTCATTATACATTTAATACTTATGAAATAATTAGAAATAACCAATTATATACTTTTCATTTATGTGTATGAACAACTAAAAACAGAAAAAGTAAATAATTGGTATATGAAGAACTACATAGTGTTTTTAACCAACTTCCTAATATTTTAAATGATATTTAAGATAAGTTAACATACCCTAGAGAAAGCTCCATCCATGAAAAATATGGACCTTCAAGCATTTGAGGAAGAAATAAGGTCATGACAAAGATAATAATGCCACACTTTATCCAAAAGAAAGAATATGTTTTCCACCATGTACTCTATTTGGTGTTCTCTTGCCTTAATGTGAAGTTAGTTGGTTTAAAACATTTTTATGGAAAAACAACTATATAAATTATTCATAAAAATGTCTTTATTATCCTATTATTATCACATTATTGTTAAAAAAATCAATATTAAGATATTAATATTTACATGCATATTTATTATCAATATTAAAATATTAATATTTACATTATATACATATTTATTATATTTTAATATTTACATTATATACATATTTATTTATATATAGTATATTTAATTGTTAACCATTAATATGGATTTTGGACTTCTATGGGCCTTCCTCACTCACTCACTCATCATCACTTTGAGCACCCCACACTTCATAAAGAAATATGGAAATGTTCCAATGCATATGTGGTAGAAATTTGAATGCCTAACGTGAACCATATAAGCAACATAACCTTAAGTTGGCTGCCCAAATACAATTGTACATTGTCAAAGAAAGAATTAATTATATTGCTTCAAGACAATTAACTTTATTATTTTCAATAATAATTAATTGTGTGATATTACCATAAATATATTGATGAGTTTATTTCAAAATTCGCCTTAAAAATGTCTAAAAATGCATATATGAAAAATATATATATTTAATTAATTAATTGTGACTATATTTAAATGAGATATTGTTACAACAATACCAGCAAGATGAGCCTTATGAAAGTGTCATACATAATTTATTAAGGTCCGCCAATAGTTTACACATGCTCTTTCAAACAACTCCTTGCTTAATAAAATATTATGTTAACAACTTCATTAACATAATATTCGTGAATAATTTCATTGTATTTATTTATTTATTTGTAAAATTTGTAAAGGCATAACATGTAGGAATGATTTTTTTAAGCATTAACTAACTTCAATGTAGTTATATAACTATTTTAGTTTTAGAATTATTTAATGGATTTATTTTGGATATATGTTTCACTTTTATGGTATGCATATAGAGATGGTAGTCTAATGGGAATGGTATGCTGAGTATTATTTATAAGATGTAAAATGAATAATAAGTTATTGTGTGCTTATTTATAAACTTAAATAAGTTTATATAGGAAAAAAGCTCTAACACTAATATTTAGGTATTAAATTTGATTTAATTATTATTAATGGGTTAATATTAATTAGGTGACAGAAGTATTTAAATTCTAAATTACATGTTTCATTTAAAATATATTATTTTTAAAAATTGGTTATTAAATTCAATTATGATGCAAGATGAAATATCATTCTTAAAAATGTAAATATTATCATCATTAAAAAAATATATTTAATATTATAATTAATGTATGATAAGTTAATAGAAAATTTAGGGATTATTTTATAGTAAAATATATTACAACAATTCAAAACTATATAATACTAATAGTTTTTTTTAAACAATAGTTTATCTAACCGGAAAATGGATTATTGATATGAACTATAAATTGATTTATGAGATTATTTTTCATAATATTAAATTTCATTAAGTTACAAATGTTGCATCTAAGCTATGAACATGAAAATATCAATATGTTTTGTGCTCTAGTGAGCAATAATTACAAATTCATTTAGAGAGAAATGGATATTATTACTCCTACAAAGAATAAGAGAGGTCCATTCAAATGGAGAAACTTAAATTATTGTATTAATGGTGAGATGTGAAGTTAGGTTGGTGAAAGTGATTAGAAACCCATCCAAAATTTCTATAAGTTTTCCTGGGAAGAATTGTTGTCATGTGGTAAGGTTATAGTCATTAAATCAAGCATAATTTCAAAATTTTGTAAACATTTTGAAAACAAGTATTTTGAATTATATTACACCCCAATTCCCATTCCTACTTCATGTTTAGAAATAATTTGTCTTCACTCTTATATCCATATTTTATGTCTTTGAAAACTAGTTTATGTGTTTTAGAATCATGTGAAGAATGATTACATATCTTAACATATATTTATCTATTTATATATATTTTTTTGTTCAACTAGTGTGATATGTCCAAGGGATTGAACTTCTGATCACTTAGATACACAAGGGATTTCCAACATACTTTTTGCCAATTGTGCTACCACCCACAAATATTAACATTTATATTTTTTTATTATTAATTCATATATATATATATATATCGATAAATCCCATCATTTAAAAATAATAAATATTTTTTTAATACTAGTGTTGACACTCGAAAGATGATATTTATTATTTTCTCATTAATTTGTAGCATCTTCCTTTATATGGTTGGTCATCCCATAACACTCCCCTTGGTGTGTTACGAATTTACTTAATGTAGGAACTATCATAATAGAATGATTTATGGGCAATGCAACCCTCTAAGTCCATAAAACTTTCAAGCTTGTTTTTTGATGAACAAACTTCACTTCAAATTTTTCATGTATTTTCTTACAAAGAATATTTAATATATGCAACCACTCTCGTTGAATCTTAATTAGGTGAATCAAAAGACACAAATGAAAGTCCATGAAACTTATAGGTTATTCCTCCATTATATAAATAGTCTCAACTATTTCTATAGACTACCATGTTATAGAACAAGGTGTATCTTTTTTTTTTTTTAATATAGTCCAGTGTTTGGGAGTTTGAAATAGCATGTTGTAGGGTAGGGTAGTTGTGTTTCAAACAACTATATGTAAACAAAGGATAATGATATTGTAAAAATATTCAAAATTATTTGCGCATAATTATTGTGAGTGCACCAAATGAAATATTATAATAATATAGAACAATAAAACAAAAAACGCAGAGTCTAATCCACATACACTTAAGAGATTCAAATGCTCATGTGATAGCTTCAATTATTAACATTCATTTAAGATTCTTTCTATATAGAGATGGTGTCCTTAATATCACTTTCTTTTTTAAATCCACATCTTTTGTTTTGAAAATCTATGAGATAGCTTTTTATTTAAAACATAATATTCCACGGTTTATAAAATTTCAAGATGTGATTATTCTGAAACACATTTCCAATAACGATATGGATCACAGAAGTTTGAAATCATAGTTTATTTCTTTTCGAAAACAATGAGACAAGCCCTTATTTAAACTTCAAAAAGGGTTACTTTCTCAAGATGTGATTATTTTGAAACACATTTCTGATAACGATATGGATCACAAAAATTTGAAATCACAACCTATTTCTTTTCGAAAAAAATGAGGCAAACCCTTATTTAAACTTAAAAAAAAGTTACCTTCTACTTTTTTTTATTTTCAAAATTTTTAAAACAACTCTTTAAAGAAAATTCTCTTTCTATCTTTTATCGAACTCCAAGAGATATTTGAAAACAACATACTTTCTATTTTTATCCAAACATTTATGAAACAACACCTTCCTTAAAACCTTACGACTTCAAATTCTTATAAATATTAATGAGAAAATTCCTTTTCTAAAATCTAAAAAGAATCACCTTCAAATTCTAATCAAAATCCATGAGAAACCCTTTTTTAAAACCCAAAGATAAATTGTATTCAACGTCTTATCAAAATCATGAAATAACCATTTCTTTAAAACTTGAAAAATCCTTACCCTTATTATATAATATTTAACCTTTAACATCAATTTTATTTTAATATTCAAAATCAAATTATCTCTTTTAAATACCACTTTCTTTAATAATACATACTTCCCAACCACAACCAAAAAAAATACACAAATACAATATTTTTCATATATCTTTTATATTAATATAATTTAAAATATTTAAATCAATTAAAAAAAACGTTTCCATGCTCAAAAGTTGGATTATCATTGATTTGCATTACCCTCATCTTTGCATTTTCCTTATTTTCTTTTTCATTTACCCTTTAACTCATCTATATTCATTGTTTTAAACTAATCTATTCATTTTTTTATAAATTTAAACCACCTCTCAAGTGTTTTGGAAAACCGAAGAGACTTTCCCCTAACTAATTACAGTAAACCAAGTTTACAATACATTAAACAACTAAATGCTTAAGGGCTTTTGTAACACATTGACTGTACCCCGGGATTCTCAATTCCATTTTTACATCGGGGAGGCCTAGATAAGTCGACCATTTGCATGTTATGGTTGTAAAATGCAAAAGAGCTTATCAATTTCCACTCAAAAATACCTGAATGATTCCATGGTTTTGTGTAGTTTTTTTTTGTAATATTTTCTCCTAAATGATGTTAGTTGTTATCCCTGATCGGGGTGTTAACCACCACATCAACGAACACCTTACTATTGAATGATATAGAGCATGTGCAAGACCACTACCAAGTGTCTCTCCAATGGTGTAACGTGTAAGAAAGATTCGTTACGAATGGAAATATATGGTTTGGCAGCACTCCCTAGTCCAACTGTGAATATGGTGGGAGAAGGCAAGTATTATTTTTGGTTTATGTTCTGTGTATCGACTTTGGTTTGCTTAGTCCTTAGAAGTTTTGCCTTAATTGCTTTGACAGGATCAAACATGCGAGGAGGAAGTTTGCTTACAAGCCATTAATTGTTCATCGTAATGAAGAGAGAATGTTTTTCTTAAGCTGTGTGCCACATTACACACTTTTCCTACCTTGGTCCTTCCCTGGCAGTGTAATGGCCCTTCAACAACATGCAACATCTTTTCTTCATGTAATTATAAATAGCATGGGTCATGCAAGGGGTGGCATTGGTACATAATACTCTACAGTGAGGTCTGTCACATTATAAGGTCTATGGTTCTGTATTGTTCTCTCATGCTTGACATGGCCTATTAGGTGAGACGATAACCATTCTTCCATTTTTGGTGGAGGGAAGATCTTGAGGATAGGTGTTGTAGCCAATGTTTTTCATTCTATTCTTGCAAAGTGCAACCTCCAGGTCGGTTTTCAAATTGGTTGTAACACCCTCCTCCCACATCCACCCAAGTAACCATGCCAACTGGGGTAAACATGAGACGAGAGGCTATTATGATCATATTCGACCTCCTATGTGACCTTAAGGAAGTAGAATTGACGGAACATCATACAAAATCATCCAACATCATCAATAGAACCTTCAGGAGACAAGTCAGCCACTCAGACAGCCTATCCCTGGGTCCCACTATTGTTCTGGACCTCTTAGGCCATTGTCGCTCTCATGCTATGGGCAAGGAAGCGACCAGAGACCTAAATTTGCTCTCATAAGCTTGCTTGCTAGTGACTGTGGACTAAAGTTTTCAATTATGTGCCAACAACCCCAAGATTTAAGCCACTTTTTCAGGCCCCAAGCCTAGGCCACTGCCCAGAATGGAATGAAAGCTCATAATCAAGTAAAATACATGAAAACAATGATGCAAAAGAAATAAGTTTATCAATTCCTTAACTAGACCCCTACTAGCCATGGCATGCATTTCATCAAACATATTGTCAACATGTAGCCTAGAGGTGTAAACAACAGAATTAAGTGTAGGGATCTCATACTTATCTGAGAATCGTTATAAACCATTGTTCCCTCATGTCATTCGCTGCATATTCATCTATTAGGTCATAGACACATTATCCATTCATATACAAGTAAAAACATGTTGAGAGCCAAACATAGTTGATTCCATAAAATGTACATGTAACCAGCATAATAGGGATAGAAATACAATAAACATATCAGCCATCAAAATCCATATATACACCAATAAATTTACACATGAAAATCAATGGAATGAATTTCTCATTAATAAATGCAATGAACCAACTGGTGATGGGACTACCACATTCCACTCGACCATAGATTGGCTGAGCCAAGTCTCTCTTCAACCAATCAACCCCATGCCATATTCCAAACATGAATGTAGGACTCATAGAACACATCAAAAACACCAATCAATGTGAATGACAACAGAGTTCTCCACCTACACCGTGAGAAATTTGAGTGCATCCTAGTCTCTCAGGATTTACCATACATCCACAGTCTGATCCAAGGATCACTAGGCCCTACACTGAGACATACTCTCTAGGATTTACCATGCATTCCATCCCGGAATCACTAGGCCCAATGGAGATAAAATCCACCTCTTGGCTTTACTATATATCCTGCCATTCACCAACAAGGATTCCTAGGCCCACTGAGGCACACAATCTGGCTTTACTGCAACCCACAGTCTGGTTCAGGGGTTACTAGGCCAATGGCTTCGTGCATCCTCAATCTGGTTCAGGGACCACTACACCATGTGTTTGTCAATTCAAAGATCCACCCCACTCAACTTCGAATCTAATCCGGTCATCCCACATAAACTGAATGAGAGAACCCATCTCATCAAGGCTATCCAGAAATGGAAAGGCTAGGCTAAAAATACTGTCACACCTGGAAAAACCCATGCCATGGTAGAAAAGAAACACATGCAATTCCATGCATGCCAAATCTAGCTAGGAAAAGACACATGTAAGTCGTTACCTTCAATGGAGCTTGTTGTAGTTGCTTGATACTACCTTTCCATGCTTGATCTTCACTTCCTCTTGCCTTCTTTGCCTTTCTTGCTCCAATGCCAAAGTGTTCCAAGAAAACTCTAAGTTTCCAAGAGTATGAGAGAGAGAGAGAGAGAGAGAGAGTAATGAAAGAGGTCCAAAGCTAAACTGACAAAAGGTTACCAACTGATTCTCAAAAGCCTTTTTTATGAATTAGGCCTCTATTTTCTTCATTTTCCATTATTTTCCTTCATTTTCCTCCTCACATGCAACCTGTGACCTCTCACCTTCTTTTTCTCCTAATTTTCATAAATAATTGTGCCAAAAGTCTCATTTTTCCTTTCCAAATCCTTAGTCATTGCCTTTGCCAATTTCCTTAGCCATAAAAAACCAAATGAACACCTCCTAGAATGTGTTTCCCAACATTCAACTTGGAATAAGTGTCTCATACACCCATTCATCTGTGGTTATTGTTTTTTTTAACTTTTATTACATGAAATTTTCACTAGGGTTGTTACAGAACCCTCCCCCTTGGGGGACACCATCCTCGATGTTCAATCACACATATACCTCAGCAACTTGCTGAAAGAGGACATACTGCTCATGGAGCTTTATAACACAACTCGATGCAGTATTTACAATGAAATATCTGCTCAAGAGAAAAACATCATGACAACATGAAAACATACTGCATAGTGGAGCTTTATAACACAGCTCATTACAGTATTTAAATTGATCATCTTGCTGAGTGCAACCTCATATAACATCATAACATCATAATAACATAACCACATGATAGCATAATAACATGACACCCATACCGCATAGTGGAGCTTTATAACATAGCCCATTATGGTATTTACATTCATACATGGGTGTACATATAGCAACATCATCAAAAATATAGATACCAAAACATACGCCAAATGATATACCAAAGTGTATATCAAAACATATACTAAACACCATATCTAAGCATATATCAAAACATCATATAGCATATATCAAAACATATACTAAACACCATATCTAAGTGTATATCAAAACATCATATAGCATATATCAAACCATCATAAAGCATATATCAACAACCATAAAGCATATATCAAACCACCATAAGAAAATACCAAACCACCATAAGCAAATACCAAACCATCATGTCAAATTGCTTTTCCTCAACCAGCAAACAAGGAAGGATACATGGCCCGCATTTGATCCACCATCTCCCATGTAGCTTCATCGGGCCCAAAGTGCTTCCATTGCACTTAAACTTTCACGATTGCTCGATTTCGGAGCATGAGAACCTTTTTATGTAATATACGTTGAGGCTCTAGCTAGAATTCTCCATCTGGTTCCACCTGCAATACAAACCAGTCAATCTCATGACCAACATCATTAGCATACTTCTTAAGCAAAGATACATAGAAAATATCGTAGACTTTCACTGTCGGAGGTAGTGCCAGTCGATAGGCCACTAGCCCAATCCTCTCAGTGATACTGAAGGGTCCACAAAACCGTGGTGCCATCTTGGCACATGATCCAATCTACAAGGAGCTCTTCTTCAATTTGATGTGCAAGTACACATGTTCCCCAACTTGGAACTTCTTGAACAACCTGTTCCTATTTGCATAACTCTTCTTCCTATCTTGTGTTGCCTTGAGATTCTTCTTGATCACCTGCATCTCCTGTTCCATGTTTGCCAACATGTCTAGTCCAATCAATACCCTGCTAACTGGATCACTCCAACTGATAGGAGTGTTACAACTCCACCCATACAATGCCTCAAAAGGACTCATCCTAAGTGACTCCTGATAAATGTTGTTGTATGAAAACTCGACCAAAGGGAGATATTCTTCCCACTTCCCCTATTGATGCTTCACATACATCCTCAACATATCCTCTAATATCAGGTTGACCCTCTTTGTCTGTCCATCTATCTATGGATGATAAGTTGTGTTGAAGGACAACTTTGTGCCCAAACCTGCAAATAACTCCTTCCAAAACTTGGAAGTGAACTTCGCATCCCTATCTAACACAATATTATCTAGATCGCCATGTAGTCTAACCACATCTTTGATGAACACCTGTGCCACATGGCTAGCTGAGAACATAGACTTCACTGGAATGAAGTGTGAAACCTTTGTTAACCTGTCCACAATGACCTGATGGAATCATGTTACTTCAATGTATTCAGAAACCCTGTGATGAAGTCCATGGAAATGACTTCCTATTTCCATTCGGGAATCATGATCGACTGTAACATTCCACCTAGATGTTTACATTCTGCTTTCACTCTCTAACAATCAAAACACCTCGCCACAAACTCTGCTATATCCCTCTTCAGATTCAGCCAATAATAATTCTTCTTCACCGCTGCCAATGTCTTCTGATAACCTGGGTGACCTAAATAAGGTTTCGCATGAAACTCCCTCAAGATCACCTTCTTGAGTTCACTGATATCTAGTACATATATCCTGTCTCGGAACCTGACCAATCCATCTATTGTAAGACAATAGTCCATGCCCTGTGCACTTGCACCTGTACTGCCACCTGTACCTGTACCATTACATGTACCTGTACCTATACCTGTACCTGTACTATCATCCTGCTGCAACCTGTGCACAATCTCCATAAACCTGACATCTTGTTGTTCTTCCTGTAAGATCCTATCCTATAAATCTGTCCTATAGGAGCTCATAGTTGCCAAGTGATGTACCTGTATCCGTCTACTAAGAGAATATGCCACCATGTTTTCCTTACCTTTAATGTACTTGATCTTGAAATCAAACTCGTTGATCGTGGCCAACCATCTAGCCTACCTGGCATTCAGATTCAGTTGGTCATATAAATACCTCAATCCAATGTGATCACTCATAAGCACAAATCGTCTTCCAAGAAGATAGCGCCTCCACATCTTCAATGCATGTATAATCGTTGCTAACTCAAGATCATGTGTCAAGTAGTTCTTCTCGTTCTCATTTGGTTTCCAGGACTTATAACATACCACCTGTCCATCCTGCATAAGGACTCCACCAAGACCTCTCTTTCAAGCATCTATGCATATCACAAACTCTTTGTCTGAATCTGCAATCTGTAGTATTGGTGCATGCGTCAACAACTACTTAAGCTACTCAAAGCTAGCTTCACACTCCTTTGTCCATTCGAACTTCTTACCTTTCCTTTGAAATGATGTAATGGGATAAGAAATATGTGAGAAGTTCCTGATGAACCTCCTATAATAGCCTGCCAGACCCATGAAAGATCTCACCTCATCCACATTCTTAGGAGCTACCTACTCCATGATGGCCCTTATCTTCTCTAGATCTACTGCAACGTCCTCCTTGGAGACCACATGCCACAATTAGTCTACCTTAGTTTGAAATAGACTTCACTTATGGAGCTTAGCATACAACTGATGCTCTCTCAACAACCTCAATACTGTTGCTAAGTGCTCGGCATGCTCTTCCTCATTTTTAGAATATACCAGTATATCATCAATGAACACAATAAAAAACTTATCCAAATATGGACACAACACACTATTCATCAAACACATGAATGTAGCTAGAGAATTAGTTAAGCAAAATGGAACAACAACAAACTCATAATGCCCATACCTAGTTCTGAATGCAATCTTGTAAATGTCCTCCTCTTTGATGCGTACCTGATGGTATCTAGATCTCATGTCAATCTTCAAGAACATTGTTGCTCCCTTCTGTTGATTGAACAATTCATCAATCCTTGACAAAAAATATCTATTCTTGATAGCCACTTTGTTTAACTGCCTCTGATCAATGCATAATCTGAGAGTACCATCCTTCTTCCTCACAAACAAGGTTGGTGCGCCCCAAGGTGATACTCTTGGCCTAATGTATCCCTTGTCCAACATTTTCTTCAACCGCAATTTTAACTCAACCAACTCAGGTGTGCTCATCCTGTAAGGTTCTTTCGATGCTGGAACTGCCCCTGGCACTAACTCAATCAAAAATTCTACCTCCCTGTGAGATGGCAACTCTGTAATGTCCTCATGGAATACATCCTAAAACTACTACAACACTGGATATCTTCTCAACGCATCTGCATCCTCAACCTCCTTGCCCCTATCAATAGAAATGTGTACTGCAAATAACATGCACCCTTTCCTGTGGCTACACTTTGCTTGCATATATGTCACCATCCTAACTGATGTGGGTTTCTTCTTACCTTGCAAGACTCTTGGTTCTCCATTGTCATCAACACACTCAATAGCTTTTTCATAGCAGTCAACCTTGGTTCTATGTAGATATAACCAATCCATGCCCAACAACATACTGTATGATCCCAACAGTAACACATTCAAATGTGTTGTTGTAGGCATACCATTTAAATCAAATGTGCAAGCTCTTTCCCAGTGATGAAATTGCTTCTTTGTACCTATAGTCAACTGCACTAACCAAGACTCTGCATGCAATTCCTTATTCAAACCACACGTATCCACCAAGTTAGGACTAACATAGCTATAATTAGATCCAGGGTCAATCAAAATATAAATAACTTGATCACAAAGCTTATTGTCCATCTCAATGAGAGATGCTTGATGTTCTGCCTGTTTATTGTCCACTACTACATAGATACGTGGAATACTCTTACCAATGTCCCCAATAGTCTGTGCCTCTTGTGCACTATATATCTTAGGCCTTCCACCCTGATGTTGCGAACAATGTCTCCTAAGGTGTTCCTCACCACATGTCCAACACTCCAACTGACCAGTGCCCTCACCTCTATGTTGTTTTTGCTGTTGTTGTGACCCATGTCTCTGTCTAACTGCATTAAATCTCTTTTGTGAAGCCACATTTTCTTTCCCATCTACATGTTGAGGCCTTGTCCTCTTAGGTTTCCATTTACCTCTACCTTTGTCTTTTCCCTTCCATCCATGATGAGATTCATTCTTATGCTTTGATTGCTCATAGCAATGCTTTAGTTTCCCAATAACTTCCTCAAGTGACCAAGGCTCATCATACTCAATCCGATCTCAAAATACCAATGGAAAACCACTGACAAGCCTCTAAACTTTAGCCTTCTCATCAGTAAGATACGGTACATAGCTCAATAGTTCCAAAAACTTGGTTGTCTACTCTTCATCTGTCATTGATCCCATCTTTAACTCACAAAATTCTCTAGCCTTACTGTCGTAGTACCTTTCTGACAAGTACTTCTTCCTAAAAAGCCTCTTGAATTCCCGACAACTCAAGTCATTTGTCCTGATGTCTCTAACCCTCTTAACATCTTCCCACCAGATGTATGCTTTACCTTTCAAGCTGAAGATAGCTATTTTAGTCTTCATGTTATCTGTGTACTCATGCAACTTAAATAATTTTTTCATCCCAAGTATCCAAGCCTCTGCATCTTCCAGCTTTTTCACATCTCCATCAAAAGTATGTGGTTTTGCTTTCTTGAATTCATCCAGTAAGTATCCCCTATCATTCCTCCTGTAAGGATGATAGCAATGATGATCATGACATCTATCAGAACCAGAACTAGAATAGTACCTGTACTCATCTCCCCTCCTTTCCATAGTGTCTAACAACCTGCCATATCTCACTGTGTCAGATCTATCTAACCTGTGTCTACCATGAGATCTACTACCATATGCTCCATTAGTCCCATCCTAATGTGCATGGTTGATCCGAAGCGGCCCTTGTCGCTGCAGTTCTGAAAAACTCTAAAGAATTTTATCATTGAAATCTACGTGCTTATCTTGTGCTTGTATGATATGATCATTATCTGCCTTACAACTCCTTATCTCTTCCTTCAATCTTCTCAATGTATCAGCTAAATCAGAAGTATGCCCCACACCATGTTGCTCATCTGATGAATAGGGATTCTATGTAATCTACCACCTTGCTAGCCATTTGATCTTTCTCTTCCGACAATGCATAATATGTCATATAAACCAAATGACAATAAACCAATGTACCTTAGTATAACTTGGGAAGGATACCTTATCTGCAATATTACCAAATCAGTGTGATACATGTATAACATAATCATAACAACATATAGACATTCACAAGTAATTGTATCAACACATAATAATCACTCTAGTTAGGATCCAATCCTCAATGCAAGGTCATATCAACAATGCATGTTATGACCTCATGCATGACAACAACTAGTACTCCATTATACACATTGCTACATGCATAAGCAATGCCTGATCAACTACACATACACATAAACACATGTAGTCGAACATAATTGATTAGTTCTTGCAATCAACCTACAAGACTAATACATGTAATCAAAATACTCAAGGATGTAAGTAGGCAACACAAAATCAACATGTAAGCAACAAATAACCAAATACAGTCAGTCACATACTCATGTCAAATACTCTTCATGAAAGCAACATCAAATTCTCCATGATAACCATAGTACAACCCTAATCCAACATTAAGCAATTCCAACAAGTATATAAGTGTAAGAGACACACATGTAACTGACATGCATGCATGACTAACACATTCAACCCATCCAGTTCGGGTGTTGAACTGGGGTAAACATGAGACGAGAGGCTACTACGATCAGATTCGACCTCCTATGTGACCTTAAGGAAGTGAATCGATGGAACATCACACACAGTCATCCAACATCATCAACAGAATCCTCAGGAGACAAGTCAACCACTTAGATAGCCTGTCCCTGGATCCCATCGTTGTTTTGGACCTCTTAGGCCATAGTCACTCTCATGCTATGGGCAAGGAAGCGACCAGAGACATAAAGTCGCTCTCATAGGCCTGCCTGCCAGTGACTGTGGACTAAAGTTGCCAGTTTTGTGCCAACGACCCCGGGATTTAAGCCACTTTTTCAGGCCTAGAGCCCAGGCCACTTCCCATAATGGAATGAAAGCTCAGAATCAAGTAAAGTACAAGGAAACAATGATGCAAAAACAATAAGTTGATCAAGACCTTAACCAAACCCCTACTAGCCATGACATGCATTTCATCAAACATATTGTCAACATGTAGCCTATAGGTGTAAACAACAGAATTAAGTGTAGGGATCTCATACTTATCTCAAAATCGCGATAAACCATTGTTCCCTCATGTCATTCACTGCATATTCATCTATTAGGTCATAGACACATTATCCATTCATATACAAGTAAAAACATGTTGAGAGCCAAACATAATTGTTGCCATAAAATGTACATGTAACCAACATAATAGGGACAGAAATAAATAAACATATCAACCATCAAAATCCATATATACACCAGTAAATTTACACATGAAAATAAATGGAGTGAATTTATCATTAATCAATGTAATGAACCAACTAATGATGGACTACCATGTTCCACCCGACCATAGATTGGCCGAGCCAAGTCTCTCTTAAGCCAATCACCCACGTGCCATATTCCAAGCATGAATGTGGGACTCATAGAACACATCAAAAACACCAATCAATGTGGACGCCACTAGAGTTCTCGGCCTACACCATGAGGAATTTGAATGCCTCCTAGTCTCTCACGCTTTACTATGCATCCGCAGTCTGATCCAGGGATCACTAGGCCCTAAAATGAGACATACTCTCCAGGGTTTACCGATCATTCCATCCTGGAATCACTAGGCCCAATGGAGATAAAATCCACCTCTTGGCTTTACCGTATATCTCGCCATTTACCGACAAGGATTCCTAGGCCCATCAAGGTACACAATCTGGATTTACCGCAACCCACAGTCTGGTTCAGGGGTTACTAGGCCAGTGGCTTCGTGCATCCTCAGTTCAGTTCAGGTACCACTACACCATGTGTTTGTCAATTCATAAATCCACCCCACTCAGCTTTGAATCCAATTCGGCCATCCCATATAAACCGAATGAGAGAACTCATCTCATCAAAGCTATCAAGAAATGGCAAGGCTAGGCTGAAAATATTGTCACACCTAGCAAAATCCATGCCATGGTAGAAAAGAAACACATGCAATCCCATGCATGCAAAATATAACTAGGAAAATACACATGCAAGTCGATACATGCAATGAAGCCTGTTGTAGCTGCTTAATCCTACCTTTCCCTGCTTAATTTTTTCTTCCTCTTGCCTTCTTTTCCTTTCTTGCTCCAATGCCAAAGTGTTCCAAGAAAACTCTAAGTGTCCAAGAGTATGAGAGAGAGAGAATAATGCAAGAGCTCCAAAGCTAAACTAACGAAAGCTTACCAACTAATCCTCAGAAGCCTTTTTATGAATGAGGCCTCTATTTTCTTCATTTTCCATTATTTTCCTTCAATTTCCTCCTCACATGCACCCTGTGACCTTTCACCTCCTTTTTCTCCTAATTTCCATTATTTTCATAAATAATTGTGCCAAAAATGCCATTTTTCCTTTCCAAGGCCTTAGCCATTGCCTTTGCCAATTTCCTTAGCCATAAACAACCAAATGAACACCCCCTAGGATGTCTTTCCCAACATTCATCTTGGAATAAGTGTCCCATTCATCTGTGGTTATTGTTTTTTTTTAACTTTTATTACATGAAATTTTCACGAGGGTTGTTACATTAGTGGTGGTGCTACCCTCATCGACACTTCAGGGTCTTGATTTTCCAGGTATCTCTTTCAAATGCCTAGTGTTGGTGTGCGACGTCTAGTACCCGCATAATTTATCCATATGGTTTTAATGGTGTCTCTTTCTTTGCTTCTCTAAAATTACAAAGGGGTTTACTTTATTTCCCAAGATGTCAATTTGGGGATTTTTCTCTTTTGTTCATGTTTACACAGGACTTGTCATTGGCATGGTATAACAAAAGGTTGCAAAGTAATTGGCCTCGCCATAACTATTGTTGCTAGTTTACCCTCCTCCTCATGAACATTGGTCCTTCACATCATTGTTTCTCTTTGCTCCCCTTCCTTGGTTATGAAACTGGTTGACCTTGAAGTGTCAAGGCAGTTTAGAGTGTGTTTAGTCCTCCTAGTTATGTCATTCTCAAACCCATTTGAATTAGTGGTGAAAAGAGTCTTTGGAGGGTATGGGCTTTCTCCCTCTCCGTGCATTTTCTGTTATGCAGATGTTATAGCCTTTTGTCGAATACCTCTCATCATTTCTTTGTTAATTTGATATCAATTTTGTTTCAAAACACTAAGGGAAATATTGCAGTGACTTTACATTGTCCTTTTCGTGCACCTCTCCAACTGGCTATGCCACCTTGATAGAGAATGCAAGTCGTAGGGGAGGCTCCAACAATAGGTCTAGTTCTCACTCCAGGCGTTTGTTCGGGTGGAACTTCGTGGAAACTATGTTTGACACAATCCCCCTAGAAGTCAGAAGGGAGATTCGACAACTTGAGTCTCGAGAATTTGGAGACAAAGCTTACTTTTCATATTCTGAAGTGGGTAATTTAGAATTCAATTGGATTCTATACCTTGGCAAATTCCGTAAGAGAAAATTGCATTTTCTATATTTTGTTGCAGGCTACCAATAGTTGGATTCTCTACTCTGTTTGGTCATCCAAGACAAACAAGTGGACCACTATAGGATATTTTCAAGACAAGAGGATTTGAAAAACCTTCTCAGAAGCATACGATACTATTTAGATGATATTCTAATACATCTACAAAGGGTGGAGAAGTATGTTGTGTCGGATTCAGATTTTGATTCAGGGAATGCCTCTGACACTCCAGGAGTGATCAACGCTCCACAAGTCAACATTGCACCACCTGTTCTACTGATCAACCATGCACCATCTATTCCCATTGTTCCTTCAACAAATGGGTCTCCTTCGTCCCCAATAGTTATCTCTAAGTAGAAGTATCAACACTCTAGTCGCTAGTATTTTTGGTTGTTCTCAGGTTTCTTGTGAAATTTTGGCTCAAGGGCTTACCAACATCCTCTCGATGGATGTGAAAGACTCTCTACTTTCCTTCATGGTTTTTCCTTGGTTATTTTGTGCTCTATATGTGGGTTCATGTTTGTTTATTTTTGTATTTAGTGACTTGTTCTTGTACTTCGCATATCTTCCTGGAATTGCTGGAGTAACATATATTTTGATGTTGTTAAAGATGAATAGTCAAGTTCTGTGAGCAAGAATGTGCTCTAGTAGGTTACAGAGGGCTTAGATTAAGAATTTTGTAAACTTTCAGATGATGTCAATTATATCTGTGTACTATTTGTAAACATTTTTTTATTAATGAAATATTTTGTGCCAATTTACAAAAAAAATGATGCTAGTTGTTTATAAATATATATTTTTTAAAATTGAAAGGTGTTTCCAACAATTTAATATAATAGAGATGTGTAAAAAAAAATTGTACATATGGAGTTGACACAAGACATTTGAAAAAGATATTAATAACAAGAAATCATGTCAATATTAATCATAAATAAAATATTTCAACTTCTATTTTCAATAAATTTATATGAACTTTATACATAGAAAAAAAAAAGTAATTGAACGGAAAAATATTCCTGGCAATACATAAATGTATAAATGTTTCACTATTAGAGATGAAGTTGATAAGTATCATTTCAAAATATATATATATATTTTGTGTTTACTAGTTTATGTGAGTACTCAAATTACTAGCACAACTAACCTATGGCTTATGAAGTTGATGTATATATATATATTTGCTACTTTATGTGAGTTATTAGATGACTGAGACACACCCAACATGAGCCACACCAGCTCTTAGCATGGTTGGATTTACACCACAAAGTGCCTTAAAAAAATCTGCTTTACACTCGTATCACGTAAAATACATATCTTAACAAAAACAAAAACAACTCTATATTAATAATAAATAAAATATTTAAGAAAAAAAAGTATTTTAATATCAATTATTGTATTTATGTGTATAAAAAATAGTTGAAAGCAAAAAAATTATATAGCTAAGACATTTTAATTACATGTTATGTGAGGGAGATTTGTAAGTACTTCATTGCTCAACATGAAATTGACACCTGATAAGACAGGGGATAAAAATACCAATAAAGAGAACCAGTGTAAATCACATTACTTTTAGATTTGATCAAATTCCTTAAAGTGCAAATGTAAAAGTTCAATCATCCCTTTCAACACATTGTAAATCTAAAGTTAAAATGAATCTACACCAATTGCCATCAATTAATGGCAAAATAACTTTTTCCTTCACTCCTAAAAATTAAGCATCTTCTTCACTCCTCTTTTACTCAAAAAGTTAACCATTCTTCTCTGCATATAATATCATAGCGGGAAGAGATGGGCATCCTTATGTAAATCTTAGATACTCCTCTTTCACTCAAAAAGTTAGCCATTCTTCTCTGCATATAATATCATAGCGAGAAGAGATGGGCATCTTTATGTAGATTCCAGATTATAAGAATCTGATGGTCAAATAAGAGATCAAATCTCTTCCCACTAAACTTATGTTAATTACAAATTTCTAAAATCATCCCAATAAGACCTCACATCAATCGAGATAAGACCTCACATCAATGCTCCCCTAAATAACTCTCTTCCCACTAAACTTACGTTGATTACAGATTTCTAAAATCGTCCCAATAAAACCCCACAGCGATTGAGATAAGACCTCACGTCAATTCTCCCCTAAATTTTTTCATATAGTTAATTGTTTCGAGGTGGCAAAAATTGTTCAGTTGGCTAGAAAGTGAATCAAGTGGCTATTTGGACTGCAAACGCGGATATCAAGTCCAAATCTATACAAACCCATGATTCGGGTTTGGATTCGTTGAGCCCTATAGAGGTCTCCAGTTGGAATGAAGTTTTCGACAAATGAGATGACTGGGTTAAACTTCAAACATTAAACAGAAAAATCAAAATATAAGTAGTATGGTAAGCTGCCCTAATTTTTTAAATTATTTTTTAAGTGTAGGTAAGAATCTGTTGCAATGACAAATCTGAGTAGTGAATTTTGCATAATCTTAATGTTATATAGTTTTTCATTTTTGTTTGTTTGTCAAGTTGTCTGTGTCAGCTAACAATAAGCTTAATTTTTGGTTTGATAAACTCTTATTTAAGGGTATTTAAGCCATCATAATCACCTGACATCGCACATAGCCTAGGCCACACCAGCGTTTAACATGGCTAAATTTTTACCCAAGGAATTTAGAACAAGTAACATTCACATCATGAAATAACAAAATAACTTAACAATACATATTTTATAACTTAACAGTACATATTAAAAAAAAATAAAAAAATAAAAAAATCACTATTTACCTAGCCAAAAATTACTCTATAACATTAACATAAAATGTGAAACAATTAGAGAACGGGCCATGAAAGTTTCTTAAAATTATGATAATAAGTATGCACCATTTTTCCTGTCACAAATGCAGAAATTGCCCTAGTGTAACAAGACTTTAAATTTGCCTAGAAAACCGTTGAAGATAATGGAGAATATCCTAGAATAGGTTGAGTTGGTTCACGTAACCTCAGGATAGGTATTAGTTTCTATTTCTTAGGATGTTGTTCTAACTTCCCTAAAACCTATTTAATGTGTAATGTGTATGAACAATGTAGAGTTTTTTGCAGAGCCAGACTCTCCTGGTTGAGACTCTCTTTCGTAGAGCTGACCAATGGGTTTTATTTTTTTTTAATACAACATTGCCATTTTTATCATGATATCAGAGCGTCAGGGCTGAGGAACTTGTACGCGGCTGGTGGGTGTCATTGAATAGGAATCATCGTTGTTTTGAGGAGTATAACTGCGACGAAACCGAAATCGTCGCAGGTTAAGAGGAGTATCACTACGACGAGTGCATTGTAACACCTTCGCACATATTTTTTATTTTCGTCGTTGCAGGTATTCCGTGTACAGTTGTGACGATGTCGCAGATAAGTCATGTACATCTGCGACGATCATGTAAATCATAAAAGCTACATGGGGAAGCCAAGAACAAGGTTGTAGCTGACAACAGAAGGTTGTCTGGAGGCTGTGAAGGAAGCCACGGTGATCAGCGGGTGTGCTGCGAGATCAAACAACATTGAAGATCAGTGATCTATCTCTGTCATAGATCTGGGGTAAATCTAACATCTTCTTTTACCTATCGATTTTTTTTTTCTTATAAATCGCCAAGATGAATAACAATATGTTTGAAGCATGCTTGAATGAGCATAACAAGCTCGATGGTTCCAATTATGCAAATTGGAAATTCAAGATGCAGACTCTGCTAGACATGCAGAGTGCTTGGACGATTGCGAATGGGGATGAACTAAAGCCCGTGGCTGGATCAGCATCGATCCCAGATTGAGAGAAGCGAGAAGGTAAAGCAAGGACACTATTGAAGATATCATTGAAAGACTGCATCATACCACACATTAGAGAATGTAAGACAGCGAACGAGATCTAGGGAATTCTGAAGGAGTTGTATGAGATCAGGAATTCAAATCGTCTTTTGTTCCTCAAGAGTAAGATCCTATCCCTGAAGATGGAGGAGAATGAAACAATTGCTTCATTTGTAGCAATGATCAAGGATCTGAAGATCAAATTGGCAGACATTGGTCATACAGTTGATTGTACAGATCTTGTAACAATTACCATGAATGGTGTCACTGATGATTACCAAATGTTCATCACTGGGATAAATGCCAGAGAGAAGATCCCGAAATTTGAAGAGCTGACAGGAATACTGATGCAGGAAGAAGAAAGAAGATCGACTCTGAAGCCCCAGAGTGCTGATCTTGCATTGATGGTGAAGAAAAACTTCTTCAAAGGGAAAGGAAGTCCACAACAGCAAAATGGAGCAAACTCACACAAAAGACCGAATCAGACCCAAGGTATGCATCCGAATAGAAACTACTCTGAAACTAAATGTTTTTATTGCAGAAAACTGGGTCATATTGCCAGGGAGTGCAGGAAGAAGAAATATCATGAAGAACAACAGAAGCAGAAAAGACATGCAGGTCATCTCACGAATGACAATCATGTGTAGAATTTTAGATTGTTCATGGCAGATCATGATGAGAATGTTGATGCAAACATCTGGTATGTAGATTCAGGAGCGTCAACACACATGACAAGGAACAAGCATTGGTTCGAAGATTTTAAAAAAATCAACGAAGGAGCACAGATTTACCTAGGTGATGATAGAAGTCATCAAATCAAAGGGTGTGGGAAAATTTCTATCATTCTACCTAATGGTAATATCAAACAAATTATGTGCCTAGTGGAACAAAGAACTTGATTTCTGTATCCATGATTACAGATCAAGATCTGAAAGTTGAATTCTTTAAATCTAACTATTATATTAAAGATCTGCTAGATGGCATGAAGACAATTGCTATAGGAATCCGAACATGAGGATTGTACAAGTTGGATGTAAGACCTGCACCAGTTCGAGCATTGACAACAGCGAGCCTAACTACAGAAGAGCTATGGCATCAGAGATTTGGCCACATCAACTACAATGATTTGTTGTTACTACAAAAGAAGGAAATGGTAAGAGATCTTCCTATGCTAAAGCAAGTACATAATGATTGTGATGCGTGTACATTAGGAAAAATGCATAGAAAAGAATTCCCTGTTCGAGTAGAAAAGAAACAGAGGGATATACTTGAATTAATGCACACGTACCTTTGTGGACCCATGCAGACAAAATCATTAGGAGGTGCACTGTATTTTCTATTGTTTATTGATGACTGTACGAAGTTTTCTTGGGTGTATTTTTTAAGTGAGAAGAGTCATACATTCAAATACTTTAAGCAATTTAAAAATATGATTGAAAGACAAACAGGGAAACAGATAAAAATTATCCGTTCTAATCAAGGGGGAGAATATAGGAAGGATGAGCTTATCAGGTATGGTAAAGATCACGGAATTTTGCAGCAATTCACAATACCCCATACTCCATAGCAGAATGGAGTAACAGAAAGAAAGAATAGAACAATGGTGGAATGTGCTAGAAGTATGTTGAAAGGTAAGAATCTTTCGAATAGTTTTTTGGGCTGAAGCAGTGAATACTGCAGTTTATTTGAAAAATATGAGTCCTACAAAGAGTCTTGAGTCTAAAACTCCTTATGAAGCATTATATGGATTTAAGCCTACAGTGAAACACTTAAGAATATTTGGATCTAAAGCATTTGCCCACATTCCAAAGGAAGATAGAAGACAATTAGATTCAAAAGCCATCCGATGTACCTTTATAGGGTATTGTTCACAGTATAAAGCTTACAAATTATTTAAACCCCTCTACTCACAAGATTTTTATTAGTAGAGATGTCAAATTCCATGAGCAGGATCATGAAGAATCTAATGAGCACAATGAGGAATGGAACATTCCGTACTTGGTGGAAGAAGAAGCAGAGAACAATTAGGGTCAACAACAGACAAAGGTAGAGGATGAACAACAACAACAACAAAAACAGCAACAATAGCAGCAGGAAGAAAAAGAAAATGATGATCAAATAAGGTTTGAAGCCACCCCACCATTGAAGAGATCAGGTAGGAAAGCTCAATTACTTGCAAGATATAGGGAAAATGCTTTTATAACTAGTATGATGAATGTGGTTGAACCTTTTAGTTATAAAGAAGCAAATAAATGTAGTGAATGGAAAACAACCACGGAATAGGAATATAATTCAATAATCAGAAATAACACTTGGGAATTGGTTGAACTTCCTAGAGGAAAACAAACCATAGGTTGTAAATGGTTATATAAACCGAAGATTAATGTAGATGGAACCATAGAAAAACTAAAAGCTAGGTTGGTAGCAAAGGGGTACTCACAAAAAGAAGTGATAGACTATGAAGAAACCTTCACCCTTGTAGCTAAATTGAATACTATCAGAATGTTAATTGCTTTAGCTACTAAGAAACATTAGATGATGCACCAACTAGATGTAAAGTCTGCATTTTTGAATGGAGAACTAAAAGAAGAGGTTTATCTAGAGCAACTAGAAGGGTTTGTCCAGAAAGGAAAATAACATTTAGTCTGTAGATTGAAGAAAGCACTTTATGGATTAAAACAAGCTCCCAGGTCTTGGTATGAAAAGATTGATTCGTTTTTTCTGCAAGCTGGCTATAATAGAAGTAAAAATGACCCCAATCTTTACACCATGAAAGATGAACAAGGGCGCGTAGTGTTGATTTCGTTGTATGTAGATGATTTGATCATTACAAGTGATGCTACATATCTAATCGATGAAATCAAGCAACAGATGTCACGGTGTTTGAAATGAAACACCTCGGTGAACTCAGATACTGTTTAGGGCTTAAGATTTAAAGAGATTCAGGTCAAAAATTTATGTCCCAAGCAAAGTATGTCAAAGGCCTGTTAGAAAAGTTTAGGATAGATCAGTGTAAGCCTGCAGCGGTACCATTCCAGCGGAACATCAAATTGCAGTGTGAGAATGGCTCAAAAGCGGCGGATGCAACACTTTACAGACAACGGGTTGAGAGTCTAATCTACCTAACCACCACCAGACCTGATTTGGCTTATGCAGTCAGTGTGCTAAGTCAATTTATGTCTAAGCCACTTGAAAGCCATTGGAATGTAGCAAAAGTGTTTTGAGGTATCTACAAGGTACTGTAGATTACGGTATTATTTACACTAACTCCTTTGATGTTAGATTGGCAGGATTTGCAGACTCAGATTGGGCTGGAAATGTAGATGATTGCAGATCTATAAGAGGTTATAGATTCATCATTGGATCGGGGGTGATCACATGGAGCAACAAGAAGCAGAACACAGTCTCCTTGTCCTCAGCGGACGCAGAGTATCAAGCCATGTGTGCAGCAACGTGTGAGGCAGTTTGGTTGCAGAGACTTCTCCAGGATGTTGGGGAAGAACAGATAGACGCAACAACAATCAGATGCGACAATCAGAGTTCAATCAAACTTGCCAATAATCCGGTGTTTCACAAAAACACTAAACATATTGATACACAATTCCACTTTGTTAGGGAGAAAGTGCAATCCAAAGAAATCCATTTGGAATATTGTAATACATGTGATAATGTTGCAGACATTTTCACTAAGCCTCTTGGAAAAGTTAAGTTTCAAATGTTTAGGGAGATGTTAGGCATATTTGTGAACCCATTCTCCATTAAGGGGGAGTGTTGAAGATAATGGAGAATATCCTAGAATAGGTTGAGTTGGTTCACGTAACCTCAGGATAGGAATTAGTTTCTATTTCTTAAGATGTTGTTCTAATTTCCCTAAAACCATGTTTTATATTTAATGCGTAATGTGCATGAAAAATGTAAAGCATTCTGCACAGCTAGACTCCCCTGGTTCAGACTTTCTTTCATAGCGTTGACCAGTGAATTTTATTTCTTTTAATACAACATTGTGATTTTTATCAAAAACTAGATAAATATAAAAATTGCTAAATAATTTTGATAAAACTCTGAGGAATTTTTTTGTAAATTGAAATTACAGCTTCAAAATTATGAGTGCCACAGATTCAAACAACTTTATTATCAAATTACAAAAAAGATTTATTTTGAGCCACAGAAAATTTTCCTACCAACGCCACCGGATATCATAATTCCGAGCAGTTCACACATACGCATCATAACGACTATGTTGCGTAAGGCCTCATCTCCGGAGAGCCATCATGATTCTGACAGCAAATATTTCAGCATCACACACCATCCCGTTTGTATCACTCCATCGAATTGAGACTCATCCCATTCGCCCATGAAATCTACGAATGCATTTCCTCTCGACACTCCATCTGCTCTAAATCTGGCCTTTGAGAATTAGATTAGTCACAGTAAAGTGCGAGAAACTGAAGCCAAATTCCTCATTATCTGTTTTCCCTCTGCCAGACCTCTCCCGTTGTCCATTCTGTGATTCTGGAGCATTCAATCATGAACAGAAGTAGCAGCGCGAGAAACTCTTGTTCGGAATCTGATCCCCTCTCTCAGCTTCATCGAATCGAAAGAAAGATCGAAGATATCATCAATCGTATGACTGCGAACATCGCCCTTGTCGATTACACGCTTAAGGAGACGCAGGGGAGGCTGAAAGAAACCGAGCAGAAAATTCTGAAACCTCATCCAATGATGATGGGATCGGGGACCCCAGTTGAAGAAGAGAAGTTAAGCCCTGAGGAATGATCCTCAGACTCACAATAATTGCGTTGGCCTCCTCATCATCTAGTATCTGCTATTCTGCTGGTTTGAATCTTTGATCAGGGCTTTTGTATTTTCTGTCATAGATTTCCATGGTAATAGATCTTTGTTCTTAGTTTTCTATGATTACATGTAATAGTTTAATTCTCAATCAACAACTCTAATTACGCAGCAGAATTCTTATGTAATCCCTCGGCCTTTATTAAGGGTTTTTGCAGTAATATATGTAATTGTCTTATCAATTGAATTAACAAATAAATTTAATAGAGTGTTTGAATCTTGTTTTTAATGGTGGAAATAGATTTATCAATATCAACAAAAATCTCTATGGTAACTAAAATTTTTAAATTCCAAAATCTTTAAATTTAATAATTATAATTTAAATTTCCCAAAATTTTTATAAGATTTTCACGAAATCTTATAAAAAATTCTATTATTTTCCCAACAAATTTGAAACCTCTTCAAACTAAACCAGATTATATTGCTCTTCCATAGAGGAGTATTCAACAATGTTCCTTGGGGTTTCCTAACATGTACTTGAAGGATTCAGTTGTAAATGTTATAACTCTTCTAAATTCCCTTTCAAAAGCATTGGGAGCATAACTCCATTGTTGTGAATCTCCGTAGAAAACTTGATCTAAGTTAAATAGTTAATTTTTCTTATTTTTATTAGAGTTTTAAAATATTCCAAAGTTAGTTATTTAAATAAGAATGAGTTTAAATACTATTATTTAAAAAAAAAACACTAAATGTCATGCATGGTAAAGGGCTCAATTTTAATTTGAGAGAATAGGAATAGTTCCATCTACCTATCAAGTAGAACCCATTCGGTCCCTTCTAGCTACCAAGTAGAGCCCATTCAAAATCATAGGAATGGTCTTATCTAGCCACCAAGTAGAGCCCATTCAAAATCATAGGAATGGTCCTATCTAGCCACCCAGTAGAGCTCATTCAAAACTATAGGTGGTGTAACGCCACATCCAAAAACTCACTGCAATGACAAAACCAATGCCACCATCCATCATTGCATTCCATCATGAATAGCCTGGCAAGCACAAGTGCTTGTAAGGGCAATGAGCATGGGTAAGGAGGGCTCCTATGGTCATTGCCTCCACTCATACATTAGTAAGGTTATTCAAGCCTAAGAATATTCCAAATTATATATAAATATTATAACCCTACGCGCACACACACACATTTTGTTGTCTTTCTTGATATGGGAGTAAGGAAAAATTTCAAACTCAAAAGTATTGATTCCACAACAACATATATAAGTAAGAAAAATAGAGTAGCCTAAGAATTAATTCCAACCCCATTATATTTAGTAGACTGTCTCAACCAATCAAGCTGCCCATAATGGCTATATGTTAAAATGAAGCCTGGTTCCACTTATGGACTACTAGCCCTTGGTTATCCTTTGAACTCAAGATTTGAAAGGTGTCATCAATTTCATAGATTAGTACATGCAAGTTTGGTTCAAATGTTCTGTGACGACTAAGCTCACTTTGTCATTTTTTGAAATTAAGATTTGATTTTAGTTTTCTTGCTTTCCAAAGAGAGATAAAACTACATAATCAACCCACATGTGGTCCTATGGTGGTTCCAACATCCACCATTCTACACATTCATAGTTGAATTAAACATTCTCAAGTTTCAATTGCACAAATGAATCTTTTACAAAGCATGATAGCACAAAACGATTTCATCTCTCTTTCATATATAGATGAAATAAGAGTAGCATTTTTTCCATAAATCAAATCTCCATGAGTTCGCTCGAGTGAACTAAGGAAACCAGTCCAAGCTACCCATAATTCCTTAAAGCGGACACGCCAATGACCTCAAGTCAATCAAAAGGTAATTGGCCTAGGCTTTTTAACCATTACAACTGAGATCACTATCTTTGCTAAACATCTCATCCCAATTGTAGGACATCCACCATTCATTTATGCACATTACCACATTCCAAACCATTATAGTTCAACATAGGCAAATTGGATCTACCAAATCATTTATGCATGTAGAAATTCACATGATTCATAACCATACAAACACCTTATCTTTGTACTCCAAATTTCAACATGTACGTAGCATGCAACTACTTACACTTGTGTAGAGAGGCCACTTAAATAATATATATAGGTTGGCTTCATTATCCATAGATTATCATTCATCCAACATTTCAATTCCTCATACATAAACTTAGGAATTATCATGCAAATGCATTTAAATGGATTTCCTATCCATGAGTTACATCATGCTAGATCTTACAATTGTAACCAAAGATTTCCATCCATTATATCTACCATAACATAGATATTTCATAAAAATCTACCTACCATAACATAGACATATCATAAAAATCTAGTTAGAGAGTAGTTCCATTTGAGTTTATTCATTCAAAAGACTTGGTCATAGTAAAAACATTTCATTCCCTTAAACACAGGAAACCGTAAACACCATTTATACCTACATATATAACATGTAATGAGATAAGAAACATTTACCTGAATTTGTGAGTTTCCAAATTGGCATGGCAAATTGACTGTGAATGAGCCATTTTCCACCCAAGCATAGGCTCAATTGCACATCATATTTTTACAACTAGCCACCCTTGATCTAGGCTATGATACCACAAGGGGCATGATCATCACTCAAAGATTTGGTTGAGTGAAGGAGACTCTCTTTCACAAATGTAAAATAGTTTGGGAACTCTTCTTCCCCATTTAGTCTAAGGTCTCTACAATCTTTGAATACATTTGAGCTAGCTTGTAATCAAATGAGAGAACCCTTTCACTACTTGAAAACCCCTCAACTATTTCCTTTCCTCTTACTTCTCACAGTTTCCCATCACACATTAAATCAAAAATTCCTCATCTCAGTTAGGTTTTGAGGCTCTTATGCAAGTACTTGGAAAGTATAAATCAATCCCAATAAGCCTGTTGTTAGGTCCCTATACTACTAGTGTAACCCCTTATTGTTATTAGTACAACCCCCTTATTATATTGTTGTGCTCATGTAGTCCCCATATTGTTATTATTGTGCCCCATAAAAGCCCACTATTGTTATTATTGTGCCCTTACATTATTATTGTTATGTTGGCTCTGATTATATTATGACCCCTTATACTCCTATATATAGAAAGGAGGTCTTTTCATTTGTATCATCCAAGAATTGTTCATTTGTGTAATGTAAAGGAGGTTTCCCCCTCGAAGAGGCTCATTTCTAAGGTGTTCCTCTATCTAATCTATCTTTTTGTGAGCTAGTTTCATAACATTTGGTATCAGAGCTGTCGATTCTAGGGTTTCGCTGCTCCAAACAGGTCATCATGGAATTTTTACTATAACTTTTTTTTTGCGACGTTTCAGACACTACAAAAAAACCCATTTGGGTTGAAATTGTTCTAAACCTCGAGTCCAAATTTTAGATATTTTTGCACTATATTTGTGGAGATATGATCTGAGGAAGTTGGCCTTTTTGTAGACTCCCGAATTACATTCCAAATAGGTGACCTGGGGAAAATAGTCATAACTTTTGTTCTGAGCATCAGATTGAAATTTTTAAGAAGTTACAGAAAGAGGACAGACTGTAGTTTCTTGTGTATATTTTTCAAATCCTAAGGTCAAAACAGTGACACGTGGAACTTCATAAAAGTTCGCTCTTCTGAAAAGGTATATAATTAGGTCATCTTGGGAGATTGTGCATAACTCTTTCTTGGAGAATCTAAATTCGATCAGATTGGTGGCATTGGAAAGAGGACACAGAGGGCTATTGCAGGTCGCAATTTCATAACTTAAAGATCCGAAAGTACAAAGTTACAGTCATTTCAAGATCGAGCTCCTAAAATTAAGAAAAAGCGAGATGAGGAAGTTTGATGGCAAGGATCCGGTAAAGTCGATACTACAGATGGAGAAATATTTTGATCTACATGGTGTACCACTATTACAAAAGGTATATATTGCATCTAATTATTTAGAACTGAATCAATTTTTATGGTATAAAGGGCTTTGTTCTCGTAAACCACTTGTCACGTGGTCAATTTTCATGGAGGAAATGATAGCACATTATAAGGATACAAAGAGAAACACCTTCTTTAGCCATGATAAATCTCAAACAAAAGGGTTCAATGGCAGAGCACATTGAGGACTTTCAAAAATTGAATATAAGGGTAAATGATATTTCAAAGAAGCAAATGATTGATTTCTTCATAGGTACTTTAACGGATAACATTCAACATGAGGTCTGTCTTTGGGAACCTGATTCATTAGAGAAGGCATTCAACTGGGCAAGAAAAATTGAAAGCGAAATTATGGAAATAAGGAATCACACCACTCATGACTATAATTATGGAAGTGTTTCTTCTCCTAGCCTTCCACAACCTACAAGGGTGACACCACAACAATTGGAAGAAAAAAAGAGAAAAAGGGCTTTGTTACAATTGTGATAGAAAATGCACTAAAGGTCATAAGTGTGCTGAGAAGAAATTATTTTACATAGATTATGAAGAGGAGGAAGAAAAGGATCAAGAAACATCAAAAGAAGAGGATATACACCAGGAACCAAACCCAGATAAAGAAGAAATGAATTTGACTATATCTGGTAATGCATTGGCTGGAATTACCACTCCTCAAACTATCAAGATAGAAGGACATATCAAGAAGAAAAATGTTCAAGAAGTGAAAGATGACATCAAGCATCAAGAAATGAATCTGACCATATCTTGTAAAGCATTGGAAGAAATTACCACTCCTCAAACTCTAAAGATAGAAGGACATATCAAGAAGAAAAAGGTTCAAGCAGTGAAAGATCACATCGAGCATCAACAACAAGTTCTCCAACTTTTAAAGGATAACGCCACTTTGGTGTAGAATTGAATGAAACAACAGGTATATCAACATCATAGTGAAAAATGTTTTGATGTAGGTGATTGGGTATTTTTATGGCTACATCTCAAGCAAACTGTTTATGAGAAGGAAATGTTAGCAATACTACATGCACTTAAAAAATGGCGACCTTACCCAATGGGAAGACACTTCAAGGTAAAAATGGATCATGATAGTCTTAAATACTTTTTAGAACAAATATTATCTTTAGATGAACAGAAAAAATGGGTCACAAATATGTTGGGTTATGACTTTGACATCATCTATAGAAAAAGGAAGCAAAATTTTGTTGCAAATGCACTCTCAAGAAAGGATGAGGATGTGGAAGCATTGTTTTGTGTTATTTCTATTATCCAACCATATTGGATAAACGAAGCAAGGGATGAATGGAAGAAGGACGAAGAAGTGTGGCAACTCATTCAAAAGTTGCAGAAGATCCCAATTCAAACAATATTGCCCGAACTTGAAGAGGAAGGAAAAATCATATTGGAACCTAGAGCAGTCACAAAAACAAGAACCTGACAACTACGAAATCGATCAATTTCAGAGTATGTCATCAAGTGGAAGAACTTACCCACTGAAGATTCCACATGGGAGGACAAGAATTTTATACAGAAGCATGAAGAACTATTCAAGTGTTGAGGACAACACTTTTTGAAGGAGAGGGGCATGTTAGGTCCCTATACTACTAGTGTAACCCCTTATTGTTATTAGTACAACCCCCTTATTATATTGTTGTGCCCATGTAGTCCCCATATTGTTATTATTGTGCCCCATAAAAGCCCACTATTGTTATTATTGTGCCCTTACATTATTATTGTTATGTCAGCTCTGATTATATTATGACCCCTTAGACTCCTATATATAGAAAGAAGGCCTTCTCATTTGTATCATCCAAGAATTGTTCGTTTGTGTAATGTAAAGGAGGTTGCCCCCTCAAAGAGGCTTATTTCTAAGGCATTTATCTATCTTTTCTATCTTTTTGTGAGTTGGTTTCATAACACCTGTTGACGGTGTTGGCCCCGCCAACATGTCAAGGGATCTCCCTGGTAAGAAGTCCCAACGAGACTTCAGACCATTTGGAGTAGGAGTCCCAACAATGGGTAGTAAAGTAGTTCCTTGACCGTGATAGCACGCAAAGGTAAGTATGATAACTCTATCGGAAGCAAGTGTGTGACCTTGCAGCGAGTCAAGTGAGATGCATGGGGGTTCTAACACACAGAAGGGAAAAAGAAGTGTGTCCCTTAGAAACCTGTAATAGTACGCAGCCTGAAAGGAACACACGAGCGGAATGACTTCACAAGTTCGAAGCGGAATAGTCCACAATCCAAAGTGACGGTTAATACAACAACGTGTTTTCAACAAGATTCATACAATTGCATGCAAAATAGTCCATACACAAATGTGTAAGTTAAATAACATATATTTCTAAAGTAACCCGAATAGTCGAACTACAATAACAACATATGCATGAAAATGTGTTGGCTTAGTTATATTATCAAGTGAAAGTTCCATCCATACATACACCATTGATAGCCACTAGCCCCAATAGTGGAACATTACAATCAACACCACCTGCTCATCCAAAGAGATGTACTCACTCTACATTGTGGAGAAGCCAAGGCTCGTCATAATACTCTTTAATCCTTCTCTAAGCAATGCCTAGCCAAAAGCTTGGCTCCCAAAATCCTGTACTATGAGATATGATGGTGCAATGCTCAAACTTAAAACAATATAAACTTCATTAAATTAAATCACACTCAAAACATGAGCATTACAAACAATTACATGACTATTTATTTAGAGGAGAGAAGTCTCTCGTATCTCTTCTAGAGAAACTTCCTCCTAGATATTTGGAGGAAGTTGAGAGTTATCCTCTCAATTTTAGGATTCTATCCTAACTTCCCTATCTCTTAATTAATTCTATAATGACTCACTAATTCTAGAAAATCCTAGATTCTTTAATTAAATAATTACATAAAAATTAAATATGAGATGCTCCTGCATCATATGAGGTTCTATATATAACAAAGGGTGGGGTGACCCTTGACATTTCCCTTTGACTCTTTGACTACCCTCATGAATCTTCACATTACATAGTGATTGTTCACATTCCACTAAAGACACTTGGAATTTCACTTATAATATATTTACAAATAATAATACAATTTCCACATATACCCATGTGGGACAAAATAGGCTTAAGTCAACCTAACAAGACAAACATCATCACTTGGGTTCTTTGGGAAAGACCAACTTGGAAACATCCTCTTGATGGTCTTCGATGAAGAATTGATACTAAGCTTGGTACTGTGCTATTGTGTCCCCGTACTATTTGGTGATGTCTTTATCAAAACAGACTCTTGCCTCGATGGCTTCTAGGTATATGGTTTTGTAACCTCTATCCAAATCATCTTGAAGCATGTGCAGCATTGTCCTGGGTGTGGCTGGACCACCGATGTAATTTTTCATGTTTTCTGTGCTCAGCTGCAAGTCATCGTTGGTGGCCTCTCGCATCAACTGCTCTATGTACCTGTCGACCTCTAATGGGAGTTGGTTCTTCTTCATGGCTTGAGTGAGTGTTCCGATTGAAGGGATCCTATGTGTCCTCACTATGAAATCCAGACTCTTGAACAACCATGCATAGGAAGCCTCAATGATGGTGATGAGCAGAGGGAGCTGCTCATAATTCTAGATCAACATACGAATATGTGCTTTGTCTAGCTCTGCCTACGGCTTCATTATCTTCTACAAGTAAAGTGGGGCTCCCTTGTACCTCATTGTCCATTCCTGTACATGCATAATAGCAGCGTGGATGTCTTTGAGAGTTTGGGCTATCTTCGTGCACTACTACTGAAAACCATATAGATGGACAACCACCTTATGCATGGTGACAAATCTGCCATACAATTTCTGCATGGTGGTGTCAAGAGTCAATACTTCAGCAAGTATCTCTTTTCTCATCTCTACCATAGTGGATCCTATGAATTGTTATATCCTCTACCTAACCTCCTGCAAGTCCTTTTCCATCTAATCATTCTCTGCTAATAAGAACTTGATAGTTGAACTCATGGCTTCTACATAAGCCTTAGAAGCATCAGCCATGGTAGCTTGATGTCTTCTAAAATTTGACACAATCACCCTTTGCTCTATGTGTGCAAGTGATGCATAATCATCAGGGAGCTTCTTTCTTCGTGCATGTACAATTCTTTTCTATGACTCATCAAATGACAGATTATACACATCCATCACTGGATCATCATCAAGGACTGGTTCTGATTCTGGAGGTGGTGGAGACTGTGAGGCAATCTCGGATGTTCTTAGCATGAGGTCAGTGTCTTGGTCTAGTGGCTCCTGTTCCAAATCCATGTCCATTTCTTCAACCATTTTCTCAATGTGCTGAGAAAGTTCCAAAACCTGCACCTGCTCACCCTCTTCTTCATCTACTGGCTTCTCTGACTCCTCAACCTATATAGGCACACTGTGTTCTGTCACTGCACCTTGCCTTTCCTCTTGTTCTTTTTTCTACTTCTCTTCCCTTTCTGTCCTCCTTAGGTCCTATTCTTCTTTCAACTTCTTTTCTGTCTCCTACAAATTTCTCTCTACATCCTCCAACCTTTGCTTCTCTCTCTTCCTTCATTCTACACTCCTTTTGCATTGTCGCCTCTACACCTTTATTTCCAACGTTAATTTCTCAACAAGAGGATATTATCTGAAATAGTAGCTTTGCTTGGCCTTTGGGTTCTCGGAAATCTTCCTCTTTCCTTTGTCCTGCACTAGTGTGCTGCTCACTATTGTTGTTGTTGCTGCTTACTATGGTGCTGCTGCCTACAGAGCTGATTTCCATTCTAAAGCCATGTTGACCGGTTCATTAAGCCTAGAGGAGTTGTAGCAATACCTCCAAGGGTCTTCCTCTGGCCAATGACATTCCCCATGGATCCATGGATAATACACCTTTGCACAATGGTTCTTGCATATGTAGTGGGGATCATACATATTGAAACTCTTGGTTCCGAACTCAAACTTCTTCAAGTCGTTGGCTTTGGCATCCACATCCTTCAAGCTCTAGATCTCGTACAATCCAATCCGCAAAGGAAGAGCAAGCCATGGTTCCTTCTTCCTCCTATGCAGTCCTGTTGATAACCATGTGGAGATGTGATACGCAACCTCTTACATGACCAACTTATCCATGGAAAACCTTGGTAGCACATGCAGAGGCTTCTCTCCACCAATCATCCTGATGAAGGTGCCACTGGGTGAGGCATTACAATCTGCAATGGTAAGTAATGCCTGCATCACTTCTTCGGACATGCAAAGTGGATCCTGCTCAAAGATCATCTTGTAAACCGAGGTGATGAAGTGGTCATATAGCCTCGCCATGACTCCTCGGTAACTGCACTTAGAAAGAAACTTACAATAGATGTTCACAACATCATCTTATGGTGTCCATGTCCAACCCATGCCACAAATTTGCTACTGGGCACAAATTGCATCAAGCAGGGACGTGGACATATAGAATCAAGTTTCCTCATCATTAGGTAGATTCCAGGCATTAGTCACATGCACTTTCAGCTGAAGAGCCAACATGTCCAACCAATTGAATGGCCTTCCTTCATTTTCCAACTGATCCAACACAACCACCCAATTTTGTGGAAAGATCTTCGTACTCTTTTGACTGTACAAGCAACATGCAAAGATGATCAATAATTGGCTGGCCTTCTTGAGTGACTTAGTCTTGTAGACCTGATTTGGTTTTGACCTAAAATTTGATGGCTCTTTTACTCAACACTTCATGATGTCTCTAGTGTTCACATTGTTGTTGGGAGTATAGAAGAGTGCATCCATGCAGTTCACCGGCTGTGGTAAGTGATACATCTAATGATAGTTTTCCATCCTGAAGGTAGCAAGTTGTGTTCCACTGGCACTGCTCAATGTCATCGTCTCGGGATCGGTATGTGAGACAATCCAGTGAATGATGTCCACACATGGGAAGGTGGGGTACCTACATGCAACCCTGTACAAGCATAACTTGTGGATATTGACATAGACCTATCAATCTTCCAAATATTCCTTGAAACTGCCTGCAAATATGTCCTTAATTTCCTACCATGTTATCTTCATGTTCTTCTCTATGAACAATTGTGTGTCTACATAGATTAGCAAGTTCATTGAAACTTGTTCAACTACATCTCCAGTGCTGCTCTCTATAGTATCCTTTGATCTAGCTCTCTTGGAAACCATGTTGCCTGTACTGTTGATAATTTTCTCAACAGCTGTCATACTTGGATATAGAGAGGACACTCATGGCATGCAAATGTTAGCTTGAAATCAAAAATCACTTCAAGGACCGATCATGCAACAAGCTAGGCAACTGTTAGGTGAGATTGCACAATTCTGACTTTCAGAGGTGAGGGATTGTTAGCTGGATCTACGCATTGTATAGTCCTAGCTGCCAGTGAGAGGTGATGATGAATGGAACTGCGCAATGCATAGTCCAATGTGGCTAGCTGATGACTGGAACTGCGCAATGTGCAGTTCAGTTTGGCTTTGCTACTGGTTGGGACTGCGCATTTCACAATCCTAGTGGGAAAGACTCTGGCACTGTCTCCTGGAACTGCGTCGTGCGTAGCTAGATCCAGTCACTAGTAACCTCTATGCAATTCTTAGAGCCAAGGTAGAGCCTTGAGATCCAGAAATGCGTAGTGCATGCCGGGAAGAGCTAGATATGAGCCAAGTCAGCCTAGATCTTCCCAAGGGCAACTTGAAAACTAGCAAATATGAATGTGTGAGTTAAGGATGGTGCAGATATGAGTGAATAGTGATGCATTCAATCAAAACAAATGTAAGAATAAGTCAAACATAAGAACAACAAAACTTGTGGGGAGAGTCGCCATAACGGTGAACGTTAGTGAAAAAACTGGGTTATGCATGCAATGCTTAGGAAGGCAATGAAAAACTTAAAACAACACTTCTACAAGCTAAAACAAACCAAAATGCTAGTGATCGTTCAATAAAACAGGAAAAACAACACTAACACAAGCCAAGGAAACAAAAGCGACAGAAAAAGTAGCAAAAGACAAGAAAAGCAAGACTTACCTGAAAAAGTTGTGCCGAATGTGCTGAAGGTTCCTAGACGCCTCAAGAATTCTAGAGCTCCAAGATCGAGTGTGAAAATGAGCTCTAGCGACATCCATTAAATAGATTTGATTGATTTAGGGTTTATGATGCGAAGGCCGAAAATCTAGGAAGGTGCAACAAGTGGCGACAATTTCTACAATTAACTCAAGGGTAACTCCCACTGCTAAAAATAGATCCCTATTTTTTAGGGATGTTTTTTCACTTTTTCGGGAAGAGCTTCCATGAATACATCAAGAAATTATGCAGTTCTGGGGGTAATCGAGCAACTTGTCGGCACATGCATCGGGAAACAGCTGAGGGAATGCTTCTGTGCAATCCCTAGGTTGAGTGTCTTTGGCTGCCTCTCATGTTCTGCACAGTTTCTCAACTGAAGACAAGCTTCCAGCTAGGTCTGTGCAGTTCTAGGGCCAAGTTCATTGCTGGGTTGAACTATGCATTTCCTAAGAGAAAGGTTAGTTTCCCTCTAGGACTGCACAGATTTCCAAGACAGTGTAAGAACCTGATTGCAACCAAGTCATGGGGTCAGCTTGTGGTTAAACAATAAAGAAAGTAAGCAACACAAGATGTAAAGCAAAAGATAAACTCAAATGAAAGCACAAGTACCTGGGCAGTGTAAGATAAGCTACTGATATTTTACTAGGGAGGCTCCAAACGAAGCGAAAGAAAAATTTTGGAGGGTGGTTGTAGCCGCTACAACATTGGCGACACACTGGTAGAACTCCATTTCTCTGTATGGGCCTTGTCTCGTGTAAAGCAAGTCTAACTCCTCAAGGAGTATTGTTCGATTCTTTGATCGTCATGGCTTCCTCACTAGCTTGAGTTAAAGATATAGTCCCTATCATTCTCTTGATTTGTCAACACACATACCAAGCCAAGTCAACTGAGTTGTTTCGATTGGGGATGATGGGTATATTGATGCACAAGTAATATAGATTGTTAGAGTTTTAGTTTCATCTTTGGTGTTTCTCTCTTGCCAGCAGGCCTGGATAGTACCCCGATAGAGTCATATTTTTAGTTTCACAAGCGTCGAGAGCCTGGACAGTACCCCGGCGGAGCTACTTGCTTCACCTCTCTGTGCAGGATGCCTTTCTCTTCTTTCACCTTTATTTTATTTTTTCAATTTTCATTTTCATTTTTAGATAAATGTGCATAGGCACTTATTTATTTCATGAGGCAGAAGAGGGATCCCGACTTATTGATAGTAGAAGAGGTTATCCCTTTAGAGAAGGATGTTATATATACCTTTGACATACTTGTTAAGGTTTTCCCCCTCACCTTACTCTACTTGACTAAGTTAACAAGGGTTAACCGAGAATAGAAAACTGATTAGGGTAGGCGGTACTTGTTAAAAGTGCAAGCGTTGTGTTTTCACCAAGACTCACTCTAAAAGGAATGTATTTTCCATTAGAGTATCATCGATTGAATAAATGCAAGCTCTTGATAAAGGGAGGAGATAACAGATAACCAAATGTTGATAGTTGTACACTTCCTCTTGTATTTCACCGTACTTGTCTCAAGAAGCCAAGACAATTTCATGGGAAGCTAATCCTATGGGTGCATGAACAAAAAAACAAGAAAAGGAAAGAAGTAAAACAAAATCAAAACCAATAAGCCAAAGAAAAACATGAAAGAAAACACTACTCCTACTCCAAAGCTAAACAATGCATGGGCCTACTCGCGTGAAGTGATATTTCCAATGCAACCACCAACGCATTGGTTGGCCCATGTAAGTGAAGGCATGGTTGAAAAGATACATATTCAGGAAAACAAGTAAGCAAGAAAGATAAAAGAATGAAAACCAACACGCTCAAAGTTTAAATGTGTCCATAGAAAAGAAAAGAGTAAAAACACACGATAGACACTTTGTAGATGTACCATGGTGTGGCAACACATTGTGCGCACACAAGGAGCATGTACACTCTTTCGATATTGACAAATGAGAAAACATGCATAAAGAAGAAAAAAATTGTTTCACAACATGACTTGCTATGTACGAATCCTCCAATGCATGAGCGATAGGATCGTGAGATTCTAGAGGAGGATGTGAAATTTGTAGATCAAATTGATTTTTGATGCAAACCAGAGAGTGATGAGGAGCCAGGGTTGTTTCAACAGATTTCTGATCGGAAGTGGAACTTTCCTCAGGGTTGCAAGAACCTAACATAACCATCAACTCGGGCTGAAATGCCTCGATAGCTTGAGGGGTTTCCACTTCATCAAATTATGTTTCATCAAATACTGATGTCTTCGAAATATCAATAAAAATTGAATCAACATCATGATTGAATGAGTGAGTGAAGAGATCACGAAAACCACGATCAGAAAATTCAAGATGTACATCGGCATCCTCATGATATGACAAATCATACAGAGGGATTGATGAGAAACAAACATTTTCACCCTCTGAATTTATAGAAAGAAAAGATGACAGATTGGGTGGATTCAAAAAGAAATATTGGTCCTCTCTGCAATCAAATGATGGACTAACATCCTGTGTGTCTTGTGAATGATTGGAAGTAGAAACATCCAGGAATGAATTTTCACAAGAAAAATTAGAAATGGAAGAATCACAAAAGATGTCAGGAAAAAACAGATGAGGTGCGAACGGAAGGTCATCCTTTACCATGACTTCTTCTTCAAATTCCCACACATACTCATAAAAAATGACAGCGTAGGTTGGATTCTCAACACCAACTCCGTCGACAACTTGATCCTCATGAACAACAGATGTGGAGTCCGGAACGGATGAACACAACACAGTACAATCCGGAGGATCAAAGGAACCAGAGGACAGAGGTTGAGAAGACAAGGTCTCATGACAACCAACAGGGTTGTAGTCCAAATCTGCACAGATGTTCAGAGTAGGTAGGGTGGGAGGATGTGACAGTTCAACATATGGGTTTGCAACTTCTCCCACCTCGTCCTGTGGATCTAGAGTTCTTTGATGAGAAGGGGATAAAGGGTCACTTGTGATAGCAAACTTGTTCGTCTTAGATTTGGAAGCAAAAACACCGAGGTATGCTGGGAGGGGTTCGAATGATTCTAACTCATGTATATTTTCAGACACGTGAAGAAGATATTGAAATATTTCTTTGAGAAATTTCCAATCAATTTCATCTTCTGGGATTTGAAAAGCGAGATTACAAAAGTGGTCCCAAAATTACGTAATAGATTCATCAGGTGCTTTTATGGTCATAACAATAGAGAGCACAACATAACTCTCTGATCATGTGATCAAACAAGTGAATAGAGGTTGCGGGAAATGTGCGACACCATTGGTCAACATTCCCTTCGAATGTGTAAGCGAACATCCAACAATCAATGTCATTCGAGGGGAATTCATTCCTCTCATAGAAGCCTAAGAATGCAACTCCATGTCTCGACAGGGTTGCTCCTCCTTCACCATTGTACTTGATTTGTGACAAGTCATCGACGACATCCTCTGGTGCTTCGAAATCACGTGCATGAGAAAAACACGTCGGAGTTGAGATTGCAATGTAAGTCCTAAATGATGTGCAAAGATTCAAAACAGACTTTGAGGGCTCAACTTGTCATTTGTCTCTCCTTCTAGCACCATAAATTTTGACGGTGCTAGACCTGCCAACATGTCAAGGGATCTCCACAGTAAGAAGTCCCAACTAGACCTCAAACCATTTGGATAAGGAGTCCAAGTAGTGGGTAGTAAAGTAGTACCTTGACCGCGATAGCATGCAGAGGTAAGTATGATAACTCTGTCGGAAGTAAGTGTGTGACCTTGCAGCTAGTCAAGTGAGATGCATGGGGTTCTAACACACGAAAGGGAAAAGGAAGTGTGTCCCTTAGAAGCTTGTAATAGTATGCAGTCTAAAAGGAACACACGAGAGGAATCACATAACAGGTTCGAAGTGGAATAGTCCACAATCCAAAGTGACGGGTTAATACAACAACACGACTTCAACAAGATTCATACAATTGCATACAAAATAATTCATACACAAATGCGTAAGTTAAATAACATACATTGCTAAAGTAACCAAAATAGTTGAACTACAATAACAACATATGCTTGAAAACATGTTGGCTCAGTTACATTATTAAGTGAAAATTCCATCCAACTCATCTTGAAGCATGCGCAACATTTTCTTGAGTGTGGTTGGACCACCAATGTACCTCTGCATGTTTTCTGTGATCAGTTGTAAGTCATCACTGGTGGCCTCTCACATCAACTGCTCTATGTACCTGTCGACCTCCAGCAGGACTTGGTTCTTCTTCATGGCTTGAGTGAGGGTTCTGATTGAAGGGATCATGTGTGTCCTCACTATGACATCCAGACTCTTGAACAATCATGCATAGGAAGCCTCAATGTTGGTGATGAGCAGAGGGAGATGCTCATAATTCTTGATTAACATCTGAATCCATGGTTTTTGTAGCTCTGCTTGCAGCTTCATTATCTTCTCTAAGTAAAGTGAGGCTCCCTTGTACCTCATTGTCCATTCGTGTACATGTGTAATAGCAGCGTGGATGTCCTTGAGAGTTTGAGATATCTTCACACACTGCTAATGAAAGCCATATAGATGGATAACTGCCTTGTGCACGGTGACAAATCTACCATACAATTTTTGCATGATGGTCTCAAGAGTCGATACTTTAGAAAGTATCGATTTTCTCATCTATGCCATAGAGGATCCTGCAGATTTTTCTATCCTCTGCCTGGCCTCCTGCAAGTCCTTTTCCATATGATCATTCTCTGCTAACAATAACTTTTTTGCTGAAATCGTGGCTTCTGCATAAGCCTTAGAAGCATCGACGATGGTAGCTAGATGTCTTCAAACATCTAACACAATCACCCTTTCTTTTATGTGTGCAGGTGATGTGTGATCATCAGGGAGCTACTTTCTTTGCACCTATACAATCCTTTTTTGTGACTCAACAAATGACAAATTGTACACATCCATCACTGGATCTTCATCAAGGAGAACAACCTCTCCTTACTCGCTTGGGACTAGTTCTAATTCTGGAGGTGGCAGAGACTGTGGGGCGACCTCAGATGCTCTCAGCATGAGGTTAGTGTCTTGGTCTTATGGCTCCTATTCCAACTCCATCTCCGTTGCTTCGACCATCTACTCAATTTTCTAAGAAAGTTTCCAAACTTGCACCTGCTCACCCTCTTCTTCATCTATTGGTTGCTCTAACTCCTCAACTTGTATAGGTGCAGTTTGCTTTGTCATTGCGCCTTGCCTTTCCTCCTATTCCTATTTATTCTTCTCTTACCTTTCTCTCCTCCTTATCTCCTGCTCTTCTTTCAACTTCTTTTTTGTTTCTTTCAACTTTCTCTCTGCATCCTCCAACCTTTTCTTCTCTGTCTTCCTTCGTTCTACTCTCCTTTCATGATGTCGCCTCTTTGCCTCTATTTCCAAATCTACTTTCTAAACAATAGGATCTTCTCTGATCTTGTAGCTTTTCTCGACCTTTGGGTTCTTGGCAAGCCTCCTCTTGCCTTTGTCCTATGTCGATTTGTTGCTCATTGTTGTTGTTGTTGCTACTTCCTTTGGTGTTAGTTCCTAGAGAGTTTCTTTCCATTCTATAGCCATGTTGACCAGTTCATTAAGCCTAGAGGAGTTGTAGCAATACCTCCAAGGGTATTCCTCTGTCCAATGACATGCTCCGTGGATCCATGGATAATACACCTTCACACAGTGGTTCTTGCACATGCAGTGGGGATCATACATATTGAAACTCTTGGTGCCAAAATCAAACTTCTTCAAGTCCTCAACCTCGACATCCACATCCTTCAAGATCCATATCTCATACAATCCAATCCGCAAAGGAAGAGCAGGCCATGGTGCCTTCTTCCTCCTATAAAATCCTATTGATAACCCTATGGAGATGTAATACACAATGTCTTGCATGACCAACTTATTCGTGGAAAACCTTGGTAGCACATTCAAAGGCTTCTCTCCATAAAAAATCCTGATGAAGGTGCCATCGGGTGAGGAATACCAATTTTCAATGTTAAGTAATGTCTTCATCGCTTCTTGGGACATGCAAGGTGGATTTGGTTCAAAGATAATCTTGTAAACTGGGGTGATGAAGTTGTCAGATAGCCTCACCATGAATTCTCGGTAACTATACTTAGAAAGAAAATTACAATAGATGTTCACAACATCATCTGACGGTGTCCATGTCCAACCCATGCCAGGAAACTGTTGTTGGGCATAGATTGCATCAAGAAGGTATGCAGACATATAGAATATCGCTTGCTCATCCTTAGGCAGATTCTGGGCATTAGTCACATGCACTTTCAACTGAACAGTGAACATGTCCGACCGGTTGAATGGCCTTTGTTCATTTTCCAGCTGATCCAACACAACAACCCAATTATGTGGAAAGGTGTTTGTACTCTCTTTACCATACAAGTGGCGTGCAAAGATGATCAAGAGTTGGTAGGCCTTCCTGAGTGACTTAGTCTTATAGACCTGATTGGGTTTCAACCTGAACTTTGATGGCTCTTTTACCCTATTATCACAAAACCTAACCCTGACAAGCTGTTGATCAGGTAGACCTTGAGTAATTGTTTCAAACCAACTTTTGGCTGAGTCTTAGCCTCCTCAACCTGAGAGGGCTCTCTCCTAGGTTAAAGATTTTGATAATGGATTAGATGGCTAACTCTATGAAATAAATGAAGGAGTGTAAATGGTTGAAACATAGTTCAATAAACATCCATTGGGCTTATGGAGTCAGAAAATGCTTAGTATGACAACAATATTAGCTGAACATGGAAATCAGGGCATCAGAAGTTCAATATATCAGTTAAAACATAGAAACATGTAAGGAACACAGTCTATAAATGCATGAAGGAAGTTAGAGCATTGACAATGAGTTCTAAGTATCATACATTCATACTACTGCAAATAAGGAAATGAGGACAAACATAAAACAAGCCACCATTGAACTCTTTTTGAATCCTGAGAAGTAAAGCCAAAGTCTATATTCATAAAAACATAATCTTCTACAATGACACAATATGAGTGCTTTTTTTTTTTACAAAATTTCCAACCCCTGGTGCATTACATCTCTTGTCATATATAGAGTTTCCTTACAAGCTTGAATTCCTTCCTCCAGCAAGAGGGGAATTCGAATTTGTCTAGACCTGACACCTATTGAACTTTAAACAAACTATTAGTTACAACTGACTGTAAACTTACAGTCTTAGAGACCTAATTTGACTAGGAGTATAACTCCTTATCTATGTTGACAACAACTTTAGCTATGAAAACAAACTCGTTCTTTGACATCTGTCCCTCTTCATCTTTGGCTTGAGTGATGACTTTAAACTTCATGCTCGCCTTTAATTGCTTGTCCTTTAACTATCCCTGGATACTAGGAGAACTGCCCCTGTTTTTTCTGCTTTGGTCTCCAAAGTGGTTCCTCGAATTATGCTAACCATTTTATCCCTTTTAATAACATGTGATGCCTTGAATTAGACCAAAGGTCCTGCTCATATACTCGTGCTAAGACAAAACCCCTTAGATGCTGGTTGTAGCATGACAACTGTTTGAGCTACGAAATGATTGTTGTTTTCGTAGCGCAGAGTTTGGAGTTATTAAATGCCTCTCATTCTTTGAATTTTCCTTTGCCTAGTCTTAAAAATTTATGAGGTGGCCCTTTTGTATCTTCTGCAACAGCATTCTTTCATAATGGCTCCCCCTTTTCATTTCAAAATTGATTCAAAAAACAAAACTAGCAGCTTCATCAGTTTCGTAGCGCGCTATGAAACTGCTGTGCATTATATGTCATTTTAGCACTTTCGTAGCGCGCTACGAAACTGTTGTATGAGTCACAAACATAGTTTTTGTCATTCTTGGGATTTTTAATGGCTTCTCCATATGCAAATGGGCCAAACAAGACTGACATTGTTCATCCAAAAATAATCTTTAATCTTCGAAAAGTAAGTTTCAGATCAAAATTGTGTCAAACTTTTTTCACTTATTGTCAACTTCACTTATGTTGAGACTGTTCTTCTGGTTCATTCAGTTGAATCTTCAAATGTTGAGACTGTTCTTCTGGTTCATTCAATTGAATCTTCAAATATTCAATCTGTCTTTTCATCATTCGGATTTTAGTTCTTAATTTTTCATTTACCCTTCTAATATATCTTGCCTCTTTTATTGCAGGGCCAGTCCAAGTGAAATATTGGTGATGACTGCACACTGCTTCATATCTTGGAACTTTTCCATCTTCCCAACTGGCTATCACTCTTTTGAACTTTGATTTTTCAACTATATGTTTCCTTGCCCTTTCCTTGAGTTGGGAAATCTCAAGAGGCAGACACCAATTTCTTTTTTATCTCCTCAAATCTATCTTCCTTATGAGTGATAATTGTCTTGCCTCTGTCATATTTATGCACGAGTGATGATTGTACTGATGGAACCACTGGATTTTCAAAGAATTCTGCGACCTCCCCTGTCTCACTTGCTTCTTGCTCTGCCTCTTGTATTCTTCTTAAATGTCTAGTCACAGGTCTTCTTGGCTTGAACCCAAACTCTGATACATGATCATCAAAGTGAAGCTTTTTAGAAGATTTAACTCTTATTGTTTTGTTCTTACCTACTTCAAGTAAATCTACTTGGACTAGAGGAGTCTCTTCTATATCGATAGCCTAGAGGAGATTGTTCAAACTTCCCTTTGAAGTTGGGCTTTCATCAACAATCACAGTCTTCCCCGTTTCCTTGGCTAATTGACTTCTTGTTACTCTTCTTTGGACAGTTTTATCAAAAGATTGCTCTTGTACCACCTCATTGATCTGAAACTTCTTCCTTTGTGACTGTTGAGGGGTGTCTTGAACTACTAGTAGTGTCATAGGCTCCTTCACCTGCTTTCTAGCTTTCAATTTCACAAACCTAGTTGATCTTCTTTCCTCCTGATGAATTGCTGCTGGTGAAGAAATCTCCTTAGCATTAGGACTAAGTCTTGTTTCTGTTTTAAAGCATTTCATAAACAAGAAAGCAGACCATTCTCTTCCAATCTTCTAAAGCTCATGCAAAACAATCAACTTGATCAAGCCATGATGGAATAAGGAGGTTTCACAAGCTTCTTTCTTCAATTGAACCTTATCAGACATTTTTCCTAAGCTACGAAACAGATAAAAAGGTAAATAAAGAGATATTTTTCTAGTGAAATGTAAGATGAGCTTAAAATGGTAAGAGTACACCTTATGATATCTTCCCTCACAGGTAAAATATCTTTGGATGCATGTCAGCAAGTTGGCATATGAATCCTTTACATAGCTTCTGGGCACTGATCTAGTTAAGTCTGAGCCTATGAATTTTGGCTTAAAAAATTTCTGGCAGGGTGCCATTTCGAATTTAAAGTTCTTGAACAATTTTTCCTAGCCCCTTGGTATCTTGGTGACTGTACATATGACCTCAGGAGAAATTGGAATTTCTAGCACTCCAACTCTTGAATTCAAACCAGTGAAATTGAAAGCAAAATCTTTGGTTACTTGAACATGACCACCTTGAAGTTTTTCGCAGAATCTCCAATAGCCCACCTGTTTGAATGCATGTTCAACCTCTTTCTTCTCATGAGCACATCTAAACCTTCAGGCTCAACTCTAAAGCACCGGCTTGATCTGTGATTTTTCCTTTCTTCAGACATGTTTATGAAATCCCTACAAGGAAACTTGAAGATAAACCTGCACTGTATTGGTTTGAACACTGCCTCGCTTGAGCTTTCAAAAAGTTCTGAGAGTGTCATCCTTAAGCTTTCCAATTGTCTTCTTATGCATGAAAGGAACACAGGAGAAACCAATACTAACTCACCTCACTTTACTTTTTTGAAATTTGAAAGAATGCGTACAAGACATCTAACAAATCTAATGATGAGAATGAATTGCTGCATGTGATAGGCGTGGTTCAAGGACTGACACATGGTGATGAACTATTAAAGGATTTTGATGGAAAAGACAACTAGACAACATCTGGCACGAATCCCCAATTTCGTAGCACAGCCAGTGCAAATTTTGGGTTTTGCGCTACGAAATCTCCTAACTACGAATCCCTTATTTCGTAGCCACGATGTATTTTCTAAGTTTTGCGCTACGAAAACTCCTAAGTGATTTTGTAGCACATGTCAATTTTGAAACAGCCTTGACACATGACACCTTTGAATCAATGTGGGATTAATGATAGGTAAAACAAGATTGTTGACCTTATTTGCTAATGGGAACAAGACTCCACTCTATGTTCTAGACTCCTTAAACAAAACAATAAAAATGACTTTGACCAGGACTAATCATAAAATTTTGGAACCAAACCAGTTGTCCAAAATTTTTTTAAAATTTTTTCAGTTGTAACAGTAGCTCCACTTGGGATAGTGTGCCCTTGTGGTACACTAAGAACTTGCAGTTCCAGTGCTGCTATCCATCTTTTAGAATAGAATTTTGAAATGTTGCCTAATTTGCTTTCCAAGCTTTAATGATTTCTGCAAGAGGGTCTCAACCTGCACCTACTAAAAAAATGCTCAGTCAACCTACCCTGAGCTTATTTGCACATTCCTACCTACCCTCTCAGCTGTAATTTCCACTTTAAATCAGGCAACATGATATTTCCAATAAAGCCAATCAATTGTCTTTTCTGATATTTGAGGCTCTTGACTGCATTCGACCTCAAAATAACCATGATAGTGAGATGACCAAATCAACTTATAATGTACCTGATCTTCATAATGCAAATGAAAATGAAATACTGGTGTGAAAAGATTTGCCATGTATTCATTTATAGGGTCAAAGAGGACATGGTTATTTTGATGATCATCATAACATTCTACATCTTCAGACAATTGATTCTCAGCCACACATGATTTCTTTGATATGCTATCCAACTACTTTTCTGAATGATTCCCACAAACAATGTAATTTTCCTCATTATTAAGATCATTCATTGACGTAAGCTGCTGCAAAGTATGACATAAAAAATAAACCTTTTCCTCTGCCTGAGGGTTATAAAAGCTATCTTCCAGTACTTCTTCTTGGTGTTTGCAATTATTTTCATCTTCATTATGATTCGAAGACTGACAAGTCTGCTGCATCTCTACATCAATCTCGGAGGATGTAATATGATTTTCATAGGTATACTCTTGCTGATTTCTATGTTGCATGTCATGGGATGTTATCCTTTCTTCTAGTTGTTGAAATGTATTGTTATGAAGAGCCTCTAAAATTTCTTCATCCATAAATTCATCATCATCATAACAATCCTCCAAATACTGAATAAGACTCAAAGAATGTTTACAGTAATCTTTGACTAGCAATAAGGAAGGATGACATTCTTTATACATCTCATAGAATTCATCATGAAAATTAGCAAGCGAATATATTGAACCATTTTCCAAAATTTTATACCAGGACCATGCTTTTCCTTCTAAAGTGGTCATAAACATCTTCATGACACAATCTTCAGGGAAATGAACCTTAATACTGCGTACATGCATATGGAACCTAACCAAATGAAGAGCATCATTGTCTTTCTTTTCATCTTTGAATATTGGAAGATCATCTAACCAATCAACCTTTGGCATAGGATTTGGAAAACCATGGATATGAGACCGATTCATAGGGGCATACCTGGTATTCATTCTTATAATGGAACTCATCTTGAAACTTCATCAAGCTATTGATCTTCTAGCAGTGGAGTCACCTTCCAATTTGTTATTCGAAGTGTGGAGTCGCCAAGGTAGATGCAGCCTCGAAAACTTTCTGAGCTCCTGCTACCTTCAAAAGTTCAACTTCTTGATTTCGAGAATGAATAATCTTTAGACTCTCAGCAGACGCACCAAAATGTTATCACAAAACCTAACCCTGACAAGCTGCTGATCAAATAAACCTTGAGTAACAGTTTCAAACCAACTTTTGGCTGAGGCTTAGCCTCCTCAACCTGAGAAGGCTCTCTCACTAGGTTAAATATTTTGATAATGGATTAGATGGCTAACTCTATGAAACAAATGAAGGAGTGTAAATGCTTGAAACACAGTTAAATAAACGTCCATTGGGCTTATGGAGTCAGAAAATTCTTAGTATGAGAACAATATTAGCTGAACATGGAAATCAGGGCATCAAAAGTTCAATATATCAGTTAAAACATAGAAACATGTAGGAAACACAGTCTACAAATGCATGAAGGAAGTTAGAGAATTGCCAATGAGTTCTAAGTATCATACATTCATACTACTGCAAATAAGGAAATGAGGACAAACATAAAACAAGCCACCATTGAACTCTTTCTGAATCCTGAGAAGTAAAGCCAAAGTCTGTATTCATAAAAACATAATCTTCTACAATGACACAATATGAGTGCTTTTTTTTTTACAAAATTTACAACCCCTGGTGCATTACATCTCTTGTCATATATAGAGTTTCCTTACAAGCTTGAATTCCTTCCTCCAGCAAGAGGGGAATTCGAATTTCTCTAGACCTGACACCTATTAAACTTTAAACAAACTATTAATTACAGCTCACTGTAAACTTACAGTCTTAGAGACCTAATTTGACTAGGAGTGTAACTCCTTATCTATGTTTACAAAAACTTTAGCTATGAAAACAAACTCGTTCTTTGACATCTGTCCCTCTTCATCTTTGGCTTGAGTGATGACTTTAAACTTCATGCTGGCCTTTGATTGCTTGTCCTTTAACTGTCCCTGGATACTAGGAAAACTGCCCCTGTTTTTTCTGCTTTGGTCTCCAAAGTGGTTCCTCGAATTCTGCTAACCATTTTATCCCTTTTAATAACATGTGATGCCTTGAATTAGACCAAAGGTCCTGCTCATATACTCGTGCTAAGACAAAACCCCTTAGATGCTGGTTGAAGCATGACAACTGTTTGAGCTACGAAATGATTGTTGTTTTCGTAGCGCAGAGTTTGGAGTTATTAAATGCCTCTCATTCTTTGAATTTTCCTTTTCCTAGTCTTCAAAATTTACCAGGTGGCCCTTTTGTATCTTCTGCGGCAGCATTCTTTCATAATGGATCCCCCTTTTCATTTCAAAATTGATTTGAAAAACAAAACTGGCAGCTTCAGCAGTTTTGTAGCGTCCTATGAAACTGCTGTGCATTATATGTCATTTTTAGCACTTTCGTAGCGCGCTACGAAACTGCTGTATGAGTCACAAACATAGTTTTTGTCATTCTTGGGATTTTTAATGGCTTCTCCATATGCAAATGGGCCAAACAAGACTGACATTGTTCATCCAAAAATAATCTTTAATCTTCAAAAAGTAAGTTTCGCATCAAAATTGTGTCAAAATTTTTTCACTTATTGTCAAGTTCACTTATGCTGAGACTGTTCTTTTGGTTCATTCAATTGAATCTTCAAATCCTCCATCTGTCATTTCATCATTCAGATTTTAGTTCTTAATTTTTCATTTACCCTTCTAATATATCTTGCCTCTTTTATTGTAGGGCCAGTCCAAGTGAAATATTGGTGATGACTGCACACTGCTTCATATCTTGGAACTTTTCCATCTTCCCAACTGGCTATCATTCTTTTGAACTTTGCTTTTTCAACTACATGTTTCCTTGCCCTTTCCTTGAGTTGGGAAATCTCAAGATTGGCAGACACCAATTTCTTTTTGATCTCCTCAAAGCTATCTTCCTTATGAGTGATAACTGTCTTGCCTCTGTCATTTTTGTGCGCTAGTGATGATTGTACAAATGGAACCACTAGTTCTTCAAATAATTTTGCAACCTCCCCTGTCTCACTTGCTTCTTTCTTTGCCTCTTGTATTCTTCTTAAATGTCTAGTCATAGGGCTTCTTGGCTTGAACACAAACTCTGATACCTGGTCATCAAATTGTAGCTTTTTAGAAGATTTAACTCTTTTTGTTTTGTTCTTACCTACTTCAAGTAAATCTACTTGGACCAGACGAGTCTCTTCTATATCGATAGCCTGGAGGAGATCATTCAAACTTCCCTTTGAAGCTGGGCTTTCATCAGCAATCACAGTCTTCCCCATTTCCTTGGCTAATTGACTTCTTATTACTCTTCTTTGGACAGTTTTATCAACAGACTGCTCTTGTACCACCTCATTGATCTCAACCTTCTTCCTCTGTGACTGTTGAGGGGTGTCTTGAACTACTAGTGGTTTCATAGGCTCCTTCACCTACTTTCTAGCTTTCAATTTCACAAACCTAGTTGATCATGTTTCCTCCTGATGACTTACTGCTGGTGAAAAAATCTCCTTAGCTTTAGGACTAAGTCCTGTTTCTGTTTTAAAGCCTGTCATAAACAAGAAAGCAGACCATTCTCTTCCAATCTTCTGAAGCTCATGTAAAACAATCAACTTGATCAACCCATGATGGAATAAGGAGGTTTCACAAGATTCTTTCTTCAATTGAACCTTATCAAACATTTTTCCTAAGCTACGAAACAGATAAAAAGGTAAATCAAGAGATATTTTTCCAGTGAAATGTAAGAGGAGCTTAAAATGGTAAGAGTACACCTTATGATATCTTCCCTCACAGGTAAAATAACTTTGGATGCATGTCATAAAGTTGGCATATGAATGCTTTACATAGCTTCTGGGCACTGATCTAGTTAAGTCCGAGCCTATGAATTCTTGCTTCAAAAATTCTTGGCAGGGTGCCATTTCGAATTTAAAGTTCTTGAACCATCTTTCCTGGCCTCTTGGTATCTCGATGACTACAAATATGACCTCAGGAGAAATTGGAATTTCTAGCACTCCAACTCTTGAATTCAAACCAGTGAAATTGAAAGAAAAATATTTGGTTACTTGAATGTGACCACCTTGAAGTTTTTCGCAGAATCTCCAACAGCCCACCTGTTTGAATTCATGTTCAACCTCTCTGCTTCTCATGACCACATCTAAACCTTCAAGCTCAACTCTAAGACACCGGCCTGATCTGTGATTTTTCCTTTCTTCAAACATGTCTATGAAATCCCTGCAAGGAAACTTGAAGATAAACCTGCACTGTATTGGTTTGAACACTGCCTCGCTTGAGCTTTCAAAAAGTTCTGATGAGTGTTGTCCTTACGCTTGCCAATTGTCTTCTTATGCATGAAAGGAACACGGTAAAAACCAAGACTAACTCACCTCACCTTACTTTTTTGAAATTTGAAAGAATGCGTACAAGACATCTAATGAATCTAATGATGAGAATGAATGGCTGCATGTGATAGGCATGGTTCAAGGACTGACACATGGTGATGAACTATTAACGGATTTTGATGGAAAAGACAGCTATACAAGATCTGGCAGGAATCCCCGATTTCATAGCGCAGCCAGTGTAAATTCTGGGTTTTGCGCTACGAAATCTCCTAACTACAAATCCCTGATTTCGTAGCGCACATAGTGTATTTTCCAAGTTTTGCACTATGAAAAATCCTAGGTGATTTCGTAGCGCATGTCAATTATGAAACAACCTTGACACATGACACTTTTGAATCAATGTGGGATTAATGATAGGTAAAACAAGATTGCTGACCTTATTTGCTAATGGGAACAAGACTCCACTCTATGTTCTAGACTCCTTAAACAAAACAATAAAAATGACTTTGACCAGGACTAATCATAAAACTTTGGAACCAAACCAGTTGTCCAAATTTTTTTTGAAATTTTTTCAGTGATAACATAACCAATGCTTCATGGTGTCTCTTGTGTTCACATTGCTATTGGGAGTATAGAAGAGTGCATCCATGTGGTTCATTGCCTATGGTAAGTGATACATTTGATGATAGTTTTATGTCCTGAAGGTAGAAAGTTGTGTTCCACTAGCACTGATCAATTTCATCATCTCAAGATCAGAATGTGAGACAATCTAGTGAATGATGTCCACACACGGGAAGATGGGGTACCTGCATGCAACCTTGTACAAGCCTAACTTGTGGATGTTGACATATACCTGTCGATCTTCGAAATCTTCCTTGAAACTACCGGCAAATATGTCCTTAATTTCCTGCCATGTTATCTTCATGTCCTTCTCTATGAACAATTATGTGTTTGCATACATTGGCAAGTTCATTGACACATGTTCAACTACATCTCTAGTGTTTCTCTCTACAATATCCTTTGATCTAGCTCTCTTGGAAACCATGTTGCTTGTACTGCTGAGAAGTTGCTCAACAACTGTTGTACCTAGAGACAGAGAGGACACTCATGGCATGCAAATGTTAGCTTAAAATAAAAAATCACTTCAAGGACCAATCATGCAACAAACTGGGAAACTATTGGGCAAGATTGCACAATTCTGACTTTCAGAGGTGAGGGAATGTCAGCTGGATCTGCGCATTGCACAGTCCCAGCTGCCAATGGGAGGTGATGATGACTGGAACTGCATAATGAGTAGTCTAGTGTGGATTGCTGATGACTGGAACTGCGCAATGTAAAGTTCATTTTGACTTTGATGTTGGCTGGGATTGCGCATTTTGCAATCCCAGTGGGTAAGAATCTAGGACTATCTCCTGGAACTGCATAGTGTGTAGTTGGAGCCAGTCACTAGCAACCTCTACGCAATTCCTAGAGCCAAGGCAGAGCCTTGAGATCCAAAAATGCACAATGCATGTTGGGAAGAGCTAGATCAGGGCCAAGGCAGCCCAGATCTGCCTAAGGGCAACTTGAAAATGAGCATATATGAATGTGAGAGTGAAGTCTGGTGAAGATATGAGTAAATAGTGGTGCATGTAATAAAAAAAATGCAGGAATCAGTCAAATAGAAGAACAACGAAACTTGTGGGGAGAGTCACCGCAACGGTGACCGTCAGTGCAAAAACTGGGTTATGCATGCGACGCTTAGGAAACACAATGAAAAACTTAAAAAAACATTTCTACAAGCTAAAACAAACCAAAACGCCAGCGTTCATTCAATAAAACATGCAAAACAACACTCACACAAGCCAAGGAAAGAAAATCGACAGAAAAAGAAGCAAAAGACAAGAAAGAAAGACACATAATAGTTGTGTCGATTGTACCGAAGGTTCTTAAATTCCTTGGGAATTCCAAAGCTCCAAGATCAAGTGTGAAAATGAGCTATGGTGGCATCCATTAAATATATTTGTCAATTTAGGGTTTATGGCATGAAAGCCAAAAATCTAGGAAAAAGAAACAAGTGGCGGTAGTTTCTACAAATAACTCAATTGTAACTCCCACTGCTAAAAATAGATCCCTATTTTTTAGGGATGATTTTTTTCTTTTTTAGGAAGGGCTTCCATGCATGCATGGAGAAATTACACAGTTCTGGGGGGGGAACCGAGCAACTTGTTGACACATTCATCGGGCACCAGATGAGGGAATTCTTCTGCACAATTCCTAGGCTGAGTGGCTCTGGCTGCCTCTCATGTTCTGCACAGTTTCCCAGCTAAAGACAAGCTTCTAGCTGAGTTTGCATAGTTTTGGAGCCAAATCTCAATGTTGGGTTGAACTGTGCATTTCCTAAGAGCAAGGCTAGTTTCCCTCTGGGACTGCGCATATTTCCAAGGCAAAGCAAGAACCAAATTGCAACCAAGTCATGGAGTCAGCTTGTCGTTAGGTAGTCTCCAAAACGAAGCGAAGGCAAAATTTTGGAGGGTAGTTGTAGCCTCTACAACAAAGCCTAGAATACTACAACTCTTACCCAATTCATGAATGGCACTTTTCACGATTTATTTGTTAGTTTTTGTAGAATCGGAGGTGTTCTATTCTCGAAAATTTGTGGAGAATCTATAACACTAGAGTTCTCCATAACCCAAAAATTGTTTCTAGAAAGTCCACTTAGAAGTGTCTCAATTAGATAATTAGCCTGTTTTTAAATATTTCCTAAGTCTAAACTTAGGAAAAGGGGTTAACAAATCATAATTAATTGAGATAAGGTGTGATTAATCTAGAAATTCATAGAGATCGACTCTGATATGATCATAGTGATCGATTAAGATTTAATCTTAGCCGTTGGAGTCCCAACATAATATTATAAGAGGAAGAACACACATAGAGAGATTAATTTCCTTGGAGAGTTTGATTTTTTACAGAGTAGTTGTTGCCAAAAGAGTTCGAGCTTTAGAAGGTAAGTAGAGAGAAAGAGGGGCAAGGATAGTGAAGTCGAAGGAATGTTTTTCCAGATTCGACGAGTACATTGCAGAGAGGCCAGAATTTCTCGAAGAAGCAACGTAAAAGCTTTAGAGGGCAGTTCGATTTCATTGGGGTGAAGTTGGTTATCAATTCCAGAGGTCGGAAATCAATTCTAGAGTACCAGAGAGACAATTTCCCATTTAGTAGCAGGCATGATGGCTTGATTTGTAGTTGTTCCGGGCTAAGCGTGTAGCAGACTGATCATAATCTGGATTAGGGGCAAAAATTAGCTCAAAACTCAAAGTGCTTGGAATCGTGCAAAACATAAATGAACAAATCTGTCTCGGTGACATGATCCCAACGCAAATTGTTTCATTCAAAATGAAGTTCGTATGAGGAAGTTAGAGCCCGTTGATCGTTTCAAAAAAAAAAAATTGCAGGTACTGTCCAGTCAGCTGTCCGTACTTTTGATGTGGCAGGTGACTGAGTAGGTCAAAGGTGTTCAATGCCCAATGAGGGCTCGCCAAGTGTCACCTTGGGGTTGGTTTCCAGTTGGGTGATGTGGCACAATTCTACTGGTTTTGGATGGGCCAATGAGAGGTCGCCATGTGGCACCTCCCAAATGGCCGAACAAGGTTTATGCGTTTGGTAAAAGAATTTGGTGGAGATTGGGATCGAACCCACAACCTCCCCTCCACAAGCCAACAACCATACCACTACACCACCACATTAATTCTTAATAATGTATGGGTGCAAATTATATTTAAAGAGTTAAAGGTGGAGGATTCAAAGGTAACAACAAATTTAACCGCCACATGTGACCACCTCCTTAAACCATGGGGTTATGGTTAGCTCTAAATACCAGTTAATTTGGCGGATATTTTGAAATATTCTGCCAAATCAGAACCGCCCCCAAATTTAGTGGGATTAACTGAAGTTTTCCAAATTTGGAGGAGATTCCCAGGGAAAAATTGAAAAGACCATAACTTGATGGGATTTCGACCAATTTTAGAAAATTAATAGTCAATTTTGGATGATTTCGACCTTATGAAGACAATGGAATAGGTTTCAAAGGCAATAGAAGACTTATATAGGTGATTTTTCCACAGGGAAGTTCAGGGAAGCTTAGGGCCACCAGGGAAGGAGGTCATGCCCAGATCAGCCAGAGTCAATTTTCAGAGATCTAATAGTCATTTTTGGGGTTTTTGGGTCCTCTGAACCCAATGGTACAATTTTCAAAGCCATTGGAGTTGAGAAGAATCTTGTAATCAGACATTTGACCAAATAATTCCAAGAGGGCCTAGCCATTGAAGGAGGTCCTAGGAGATGTAGCCCAGTACTGGAGGGTGAACTCCTTGATCAGATTTGTCTTATGATTTTGTTGTGTATATTTCTCTACATTTCATTTTCTGTCCATGTTATTTAATTAGCTAATTAACTCATAATTTTCTCACACATGACACATAAAATACATATAACTTGACACATAAACCTCTTTCATAACTAGGTAAATGAGGCGATCCTAAACATAATTTTAACTGATGAGGGAGCTTGCATAGCATTAACAAGTTTGCCCAAGATTTCAGATCATAGAATACTTAGGGGTGACACAGAAGTTGCGCAGGGCAAGGTGGACGACTTGCTTTTTAGAGGCAGTCAAGTGTCGGGATTGCTCGAAGAGAGGGTAATTTCCCTTGGATAATTTTTGCCAGTATTTCCTCTGCAGAATAACCAGTATTCGACATCCAAATTGTACTCAGATTATTTCACTGCTACATAATAATAAAATCTCTCAATTGCTGCATTGGTTTTCCTAAGTTGGGTTTGTGAAAATTATATAACTGCAACCACTGATTTATTTTACCTACTTATTTTCTCAATAAGTTATTTACGAAAACCCTTCAGTAAACATTAAAATAAATTATGTTGCAGATATCACAACATAATACAAAAAAAACACATGCACAAGAATCAACACATCAACACATATATTTTGGACAATTATCCCTGAAAAACCCAATGTGGGAAAACGGTGCGACAAAGGAGGATTTTATTATTAAGCAATTCTTCAATACAACTGAGTGCCAAACTGGCTTACCCAACAGAGAAATATTCTCCAGCACTTTTCCTAGTCTCAGCATCAGGCTTGTTGGCCTCTGTGTAGCTCCCAGACCCTCTGCGTCAGCTCCTACCTCTCTGCGTCAACACTGGGCCTCCCTGCGTCATCCACACAGGCCCTCTAGTGACTGCGGAGTCTACTGCCTCTGCGTTTGTCTGAGAGGCTCTGCGTCTGCCTCTTGAACCTTTGCATTGGCCTTCTGGTGTTGTTACCCACTCTCTGTTCCATACCGGCTACCTCTTCCTACTCTCCAAACCACTAGTTCGAATTTCTTAGCTAACCCCACTCGAGAAATCGAACTGACTGGTCTCCCTCATTTTGTCTTCCAACTGACCCTCAAACCTCCTCTTATACTTTTCTCGTCGGTCCTTCAACAACCGAGATTAAATATATAATCAACGGCTAAGATTAGATTTGGCTTGATCCATGAATTTTGGAACCTTCTAACCCAATTTTATATTAATACCCATTAATATTTTATTTTTCCTAAGTTTATACTTAGGGACTCCATTAAAAATATTAACTATTTTAATATCTCCCAAACCGGGTACAATCTATCTTAACCATTTCTGGGTCTTGGAGATATCATGTTCTTTAGCCTCTCCACCAATTTTCATGGGTATAGCGCATCCGATGCTACCCAAAATCAACCCTCCCTCTTAGCAAGGACTGTTCTTTAGTAATACTCCACACTAAGCATTACTCTAATTATATGGCACCAGTACCTATGCTGATGCTAGGCCTCCCCGCCCAATATCCTCTACACTGCTGCATCATGTACTGCTGCCCATGGATTTGTCTTTGCCACTACTGCATTCATATGACAACTCCCTTTGCATCTGTGTTGCTGTTGGTCCTTTCTCCCAACACTACATCTCCACTTCAACTCCCTCTACATCCGTGCTGTTGTTGGTCCTTCTTCCCAAAAATGCATTTGCATTGCAATCTCTTCTCATCATGCTGCATCATGCTAATGCTAATTGCTACTACACTTAAACATCTCCCCCATTTATGCTACTGAATTGGATTCTTTATCATCCCCATCTTTTCCTTGAAATAATCAAACTTTTTTCTTCCAAGGGCCTTGGTGAGGATGTCTGCGACCTATACTCCTGTAGGAGTGTAACTCAACTATACCACTCCTCGTTGGACACAGTCTCTAACAAAGTGACACCGGATATCTATATGTTTTGACTGATTGTGAAACACTGGATTCTCAGAGAGCTTGATGCAACTCTGATTATCACACATGATCCTAGTTGCCTCCATATTTCTTCTGAATAGGTTCACAAGCAGTTTTAAGCCATATGACATCACACGAAGCTATGCTTGCATCCATATATTCTAACTCAGCTGAGCTCAGAGCTACAGACTTATGTTTCCTACTGCACCAAGAGGTCATTCCTAATCCAATGCTGAAACAGTACCCAAAGGTACTTTTTTGATCTACTAAACTTCCATCCCAATCTGCATCAGTGAATCCACTCAATCTGATATCCTTACTCCTGGTGTACAAGAGTCCATAATCAATTGTTCCCTGTATATATCTGAGAACATGTTTGGCTGCTGCCCAGTGTGCCCTCTTCGGCTCCACCATGAATTGATTGAGGGTGTTGACAATGTAACAAATGTCTGGCCTGGTATTGACCAGATACATCAGGGACCCTATGAGCTGCCTGTATAAGGTGGGATCAACATCCTTGTATTCTGATGCATCAATTTTATTCTAGTTGGTGATCATTGGAGTAGCCATGGGTCTACAATCCTCCATCCTGAATCTCTTCAGAATTTCTATAGCATATCTCCCTTGTCCAAGGAAGATCTCCCCCTTTTGCTGCCAAACTTCCAACCCCAGGAAATAATGCATCTGTCCCAAATCCTTCATGCCAAATTCTGTGGCTAGATTCTTCTTGTAGTCCCATATAAGCTTGGATGATCCTGTCAAGAAGATATCATCCACATATAATACTAGGATTAGAGGCTCATTCTCTACAACCAGGTAGTAGAGATTTGGATCTGCGTCACTCTTGGCAAATCCGATCTTCTGCAAGTAGCCATTAGTTCGACCATACCATGCTCTAGGTGCCTGTTTCAGCTCATACAAGGCTTTCTTCAATCTACATACATGAGACTTCTTCTCATCTATCTCAAAGCCTTCTGGTTGTTCAATGTATACCTCTTCTTCTATCACCACATTCAAAAATGCCATTTTGACATCCATCTGATGAATCTCCCATCCCATCTGTGTTTCAAGAGATATCACAGTTCTAATAGATGTATACCTGGCTATTGGGGTGAAGGTCTCTTTGTAGTCAATTCCTTACTTCTGACCTTAGCCACAAACCTGGCTTTGTATTTTTCCTCACTGCCCTCTGCAGCGTATTCAATCTTGTAGATCCATCTCAAACCTACCACTGATCTATCTTGAGGCCTTGGCACTACCTCCCAGACATCGTTCACCATTATGGAGTTGTACTCCTCTACCATTGCATCCAACCAAACCTGATGTTAAGCATCCTCCTGAAAATTGGCAAGCTCCCCATCCTGAGCTACTAATGCCTGATATCTATTTGGTTGTTTTCACTCCCTCTTATTATTCTTTGGTGCACCGATGAAATCCTCTACATCTTGCAGAATCTGACGAAGTTCCCTGTTCGTTCTTCCTCTGTAAGCAGGTGCTTTTGTTGGCTCCTCCTCCTCCTGTGATTCTTCCTAATCTGAGGAAGAATTATTTACTTCCGTTGGTTGAAGAGGTTTGACCAATGACTCCTCTTTTCACTGCTCCTCTAAAGGCATTTCTCGAGATTTTCTAAAATCCCTATCCTCCATGAACTTCACATCTTGTCGAACTATTACCTTCCTTCTCCCTAGAAGATAGATTCTATATGCCTTAGCGTTCTCGCTATATCCCACTAGATATCCTTTCTCTACAGTTTGATCTAGCCTCTTCCTCTTTTCCTTGGGTATGTGACAATATGCTAAGCTCCCAAATATCCTGAAATGACTGACTTCAGGCGTCCTCCCTATGAAGACTTTCTCTAGAGTAATCTTGCCCAACGCCCGATGAAGAGTTCTATTGTGAACATAGACTGTCGTGTTGCATGCTTCTGCCCATAGGAATTTTTGCATATCTTGATCACACATCATGGCCCTAGCTGCTTCTACGATAGTCCTGTTCTTTCTTTCTGCTACTCCATTCTGTTCTGGATTGTAAGGAGTTGTTCACTCTCTTCTGATGCCCTCCTTAGCACAAGAATTAGTGAAGTCCTTATCAACATACTCTCCACCATTATTTGAGTGCAAAAAATTTATTTTCTTTCCAGTCAGATTCTCTATCAGAACCTTGAACTCTTTGAATTGACAAAAAACCTCGTCCTTGATTTTCAAAAAATAAATCCAAGTTTTCCTTGAGTGGTAATCAATGAAGGTGAGGAAGTACTCAGCACCACTAAGAGCTTTAGTGGACATAGGTCTGTAGATATCTGAGTGTATCAATCCTAGTACACTCTTGGCCATATTTTTACTTCTAGGAAATGTTTCTTTAGCATACTTTCCCATAGCACATCCTCTACATAGATCATCTCATTCCATACTAAGATCCAAAACTCCTAGTACAGTGTTCCTAAGAATTCGCAAAGCCCCATGGTGCAAATGTCCCATTCTTCTATGGCATAGTTTGTTCAAATCCTTGTCTTCATTACTACCTATTAGTGCCATTGGTGATTCTATTTATAGTTTGTATAACCTGTTACTTTTGATCCTGATCTGCACCTTCTTTTTCCAGCTCGAGTGCTTGATGTATACTTTCTCCTTAATGGAGAAAACATCATAGCCTTTACCTTGACACAGAAAGTAAGTTCATCCCCAAACCTGGTACATGTAGCACATTGGTAGCATGGAACCGCTCTCCCATTTCTGTTTGAAAAACTATGGTACCCCTCCCTATTGGAGTACATTTTTCCTTGTTCCCCATGGTGATCTGAAAGTTCATCCTCTCCTCTTGATAATCTGAGAAACATTCTCGGATTCCCGTCATATGTGAAGAGGCTCCATTGTCTATATACCATACCTATGATGATTTAGAGCTAGTCACATGAGCCACTTCTTCTTCTAGCCTAGAAGCCAACATAGACAAATCGAAATTACTGTCTCTTGTGCAATTTTCTGAAAATCTATGCGAGTCTCTTGACATAGATGCCTCTGCATCATGGTCTCGACCCATGATTGACTTTCGTTTCCTCTCTCTGATTACTTGCTATGATACCATGTGAAAATTCTATCACTGCAACAACTGATTTATTTTACCTACTTATTTTCTCAATAAGTTATTTACGAAAACCTTTTAGTAAACATTAAAATAAATTCTGTTGCAGATATCACACCATAATACAGAAACAAACACATGCACAAGAATCAACACATCAACACATATATTTTGGACAATTATCCCCGAAAAAACCCAATGTGGAAAAACGGTGCAATAGAGGAGGATTTTATTATTCACAATTCTTCAGTACAACCGGATGCCAAACTGGCTTATCCAACAAAGAAAAATTCTCCAACACTTCTCCTAGTCTCAGGGTCAGGCTTGCTAGCTTCTGCGTAGATCCTAAACCCTCTGCGTCAGCTCCTTCCTCTCTGCGTCACCCACGCAGGCCCTCCAGTGCCTGCGTAGTCTGCTGCCTTTGCGTTTGCCTGAGAGGCTCTGTGTCTACCTCTCAAACCTCTGCGCTGATCTTCTGGTGTTTTTCCCCACTCTCTGTTCCGTACCCACTACCTCTTCCTATTCTCCAAACCACTAGTTCGAATTTCTCAGCTAACCTCGCTCCAGAAATCGAACTGACTGGTCTCCCTCAGTGTGTCTTCCAACTGACCCTCAAGCCTCCTCTTATACTTTTCTCATTGGTCCTTCAACGACCGATATTAAATATCTAATCAATGGCTAAGATTATATTTGGCTTGATCCATGAATTTTGGAACCTTCTAACCATGTTTTATATTAATACCCATTAAAATATTAATTATTTTAATATCTCCCAAACCGGGTACAATCTGTCCAAACCATTTTTGGGTCTTGGAGATCTCATCTGCTTGAGCCTCTCCACCAAATTTCATGGCTAGAGCATATTCGATGCTACCCCAACTCAACATGGTTTTTCAAGGACTTTTGTCTAAAAATAAGTGTGTCAAATTTTTGTGCGTGCTACAATATTTCTTAGTTTCTAGCACTATTATTTTCTGCAGTATTATTTATGAAGGTTGTAGTGTGATTATTTGATATTTTTCGTAACGTATAAATTATTAAATTAATTAACAATTAGAAAAATTAATTCCAGCTATTGCAATAGGATTTGAAATTTGAAATTTTCACTGTATTTGGGTGGCCAAATCATGCTCTAATCACCAAAAGCACTATGACAATGAACCATTCATGCATGGCCTTTCCATTGAGATATTTGAGCAACCAAATCAGGTTATAATTGTTAAGAAAATTCTAGCTATCATTCCACTTGGGAATGGCAATACTCTACTTGCAAATTAACTTCTTCAATCACTCATGCACCCTATGTTATTTCTTCAAGTAGTAGATCTTTGTCAAACTTGGTCTTTCCCAAGTGCTTCTCCCCCATGGGTCTCTCTCTACTCCAAAATTTTCTCATGCTCAAACCTTTTTGATTCACCCATTTCCCATGGTAGTTATTGGTCATTCAAAGTTTTCTCCCACTCAATGCTCTCACCCATCCCTCTATTAATTTTTGAAAGAAACTTTTCATCTACCACCCAACTTCCATCAATTTAGAAGGTAGCTTCCTCAGCTACACCATTTAATGAGAATTATTCAAATTCAAATTTCTCTTCACAAATATAGTAGGCTTACTCAGTGTGATTATCTAACAGCCCCCTCATTAATGCTTACCTTTCCCCACTCATTTTATCATAACTCGTATCAGTGCTCATGTGTTCTTAGTGAATTGTGTGAGCATATTATTTAATCAAGTAATTAAATTACATATTTGTTGTTCCAAGCATCCAATTCGTATTGTCACGATAACCATATTATATATATGTCTAACACAAATAATGTAAATCAATTAAAAATTAATTACTATTCATTAGAAATTAAAATGGAAAAGTACGAAAATTTCTATAAAATAACATGAATTGAATAAGGAAAAAAAACAATATATAATTAATTATTTTGTATTTTTATTTTTTTAAATGCAAATTTTAATAATTTTTTTATTAAAGTAAATAAAATGTTAATTAAAAAATAAATATAAACAAAATAATTATAATTATAATTTCAAATTAATATATTTTAACAAAACATTGATATTGTAAATTAAATAAATATTATTAAAATATACAATAATTTAAGGGAAAAAATAAAAAATAAAACTCATTTTAATTCTTTATTTAATTTAAGAGTTATATGTTAATTAAACATTTTCCTTAATATTTTAGACGGGTTCATTCCCAAGCTTTTCTCATACACACAAATATTCATCACTACACATGAATGACCATAAGTGACTTCTCTTACAAAAATCATGACATTTTACGTTGTGTAATACAGGTAATGTTTTATATTTATATAGAATAGGAAAGTATTTAAAGAAATAAATATCTTTTTAAATAGAAGTTAGTACACTGTATTGAAATAAAAATGTTTTAGTTATAATAAATATTACATTACAAAATTGTTTCATAAAAGTTTAAAATAACCATTATATTATTCAACTTTGACATAGAGATGGATTTTTTAATATTATATATGATAAAATATATGTTTAATAATGTTATAATCTTGAAAGTTATATAAAGTAATAAAAAGTACAGTGAATATATGTCTTATTTAGATGTATATTTTTTGGTTTAAAGATTTTATTTCAATTTCTATTAAGCTAATACACTATTTCGTTTTCTTTTAGCTTACCTCCAGAGTATTTCAAAGTCTTTGATTTGAAGTTATGGACTAGTCAACTTTATTCAAATGAAGTATCAAATTTTAAAGAAGATGTATTCTACTTTCTTAAATGTTGGCTAGTGCTTCAATTCTATGGAAGATTCTATATTTATGCTCTATGCTTTCTAAGTTGTGGTTTGGCATTTTATTTTATGAATTTTTGAACATTGAGAATTGAAGAGTTATTGCAATCAACATGTTCCTCGTAACTTTTGAAGGGTCTGTGGATTTATAAGTGTGAATTGTGATCCATCATTTATGTTAATATAAATTATTTTATATTGTCTATAATATTTTTTTCACATTATTTTTTTGAGTCCCAAGGAAATTTTTCTATCTTAGATTCAAGAATTACGAATGTTTCTTTATATTCAGGTTGAAGAATTGAAGAAATTATAAGAGGCATGGATTAGGAAAACTCTACAAACTAAAGCTAACACTGATGGTATCCAAAAGTCACATGTTTCCCGATATTCTAATAAACCACTGGTCCACTAGGAGGGAGGTTCCCATAAAAACTTCCAATACTTAAGAAATCAGCAAAAATGCAAACATTAACTAAAAATAAATGAAGTTATTTACACAGTGAGAACTATTGTTATTCTCCCTACCCCTCTCTAACAACAATGCCATTATCTCACCACAAACCAAAGAAATAAGAAACCGCTAGAGATAGGCTTCTGAATTAAAAGCTAGTACATGCGAAGGAGGGACTCCCATCCCTTCTCATTATTGTTCAAATGCTCGGTGTAATGACTTCAGTTGCAAGCCATTTGATGGTGTAAGTGACTAAGGTTGCATGCTATATGACATGTTAATAGATTTAAATGACTTATTTGTATTTATTATTAGTAGGGGGGCAGTTTTTGATAAGTATACCATTAACCATAAGCAACCCTTATTGTAGAGTTGATACAAAATTAGCTCATCAATTTCCTACACTTCTTATGCTATTATTTTTTTGTCATGCATAATAATATTTGATATTGATAAAAGAGCTTTCTTCTTGTTTTTCTCATTTAAATATTGAGGCTAAGTTATCTCTCAACTTTAAATTATAAACCAAATCATTTAGGATAGTCTCAATTGATTTATGATAATCTCAAAGCATCATGTCATAATCAAAGATTGCACACCGACATCATTAACAATTTTAACTTTTATCACAATCCAAGCAGTTTAACTTTAATGTTGGAAGCAATCCTAAGTCTCCAAGTGAAGTAGCTTTCCATTACCCTTCAAAGTTCATACATAGATATATAATATCTCCCTCCACCTCCATAAATACATAATAAATTATTATAACCAATGATTGTATAACACGTTTATATTATATCTACTAAATATATTTTTGAATTTAATTACACTGATAGGCGTACTTATTTCAACTCACCATGGATGTGGGGTTGTAGAATTTCATTTTTTTTTAAATCAATGAGCAGGATTGAATTTCCACCGAATATTCTTCATCTGATTACCTGATCGACGAAAACTACAATTTATGGGAGTGAAAAACATTACATCTTATTTTCAATTTAAATTGGATCGAGCCTCGATCACTCTTGTCATTGCTAAGTGGCAGTTGAAGAAATTGAAAGGATTTAATTATGTCATCTCTCGTTAGCATCATTAATGATTAAATTTGGTCGATTTGAAATGTGGCACCATCATTGTTGCCATTGGTAACGTGGTTGTTGAGGAAATTGAAAGAATTCATCGTGTTGTGATGGTGTGTGCTTCTATTAGTCTATTCATTGTGTGTTTCCTCTAGGTTGTTGATCCTTTGCATTTCCAACTGGCTAACGTGTATGTTGAGGAAATTGAAATAATTTTAGCATGTTGCGATGATGTGCATTTCCATTAGGCTATTCACTATGAGTTTCCACCAAGTTGTTGATACCGTGCATTTCGACAAGGATTTTTAAAAGATTAATAATGTAGGCCGAATAAAGGAAATTTAAAAGACTAAAGACAACAAAAATCTTTCGTATTTTTGACATGGATCTCTTCAGCTACCAGAATTAACCAAGATCTTTTACTTCTGTGATTTTAGTAGAATTTCAAGTGAAAGAGTATGAAAAACCACATGTGCATACTTTAAAGAAGAGGAAACATAATGGCAGCCATCAAATCAAAGAACACACACACATTGATAACGGAGTTCACCCAGTGTGGGTTACATCTTCAGGCCTGGTGTCAAGAGTGGGGAGGCCGCTTCATTAAATGATGCAAGGTGATGATGATGTACATGGTATATTATTTTTCATTACAAGGATAAACTCCCTCAACAAGAGTGGCATGTCTCTCCACGAGCATTCTCCTACATGAACTCTCACTCATATGGGCCCTCCTTTAGCATGATAATATATCTAATTCTCACATGAAGTGGCATACGAGTATCCTCCAATAGAATGGTAAATAAGGATCTCAACATCAAAAACATCATCTCAACAAATCAAAAGAAAGACATGGCATCACTACATCATATACCTCCACTTCCGGGGATGGTCTAAAAATACACCTCTACTAAAGAAATGGATTGTACCATTGAATTCATGGCGCAAAATCGTGACGAATGATTATAAACTTGACCCCTTTCTGACACCGTCAAAATATGAACCCTCAGAAATCTCGAAGATTCCCCAAAGATTCCTTCTCGCTAGTTAATTGGTGTTCTGCTCTTCAGATGACAATTTTGAGTTCACATGGTGCTCCTTGTGAAAAAATGAGTAATTTGGGTAAAAAGCTGACTTGGTTCTTAAACTGGAAAAAGTCGACCCTTAGGGAATCTTTTAGATTCCTCATGATTCCACAAAGATTCATCTCTACAAGTTGACTGAATATCTGTTGTTCAGATCCAAAAACTGATTACGCCATCAGACTCCTGGAAAAATTTTGGTTAGTTTGAGTATAAAGTTGACATGATTCTAAAGCTATCGTTTTCAGGGGTCTAGGGAATCTAAAATATTCCTCAAGATTCCATAAAGATTCTTCACTACTGACTGTTTGAAATTATGTTACCCAAATGAGGAAACTAATCACACGATCACATTCCTTGCGAAATTCTGAGAAAAATGAGTATAAACTCTATATACTTCTGCCTTTGTTAAAAATCAACCTCCAAGAGAATCTAAAGATTCCTCCCCTGCATCAGAGAATATTCTTTTCAAAATCCATGCCAGGAATGGTTCCACTGCCTCGAAATCCATGAGTGCTCCTTTTCCATCCCTAGGCGAATGGTGGATCTGAGTTTACATAACAAAACTCGGGTGGACTTCACCAAGTCGTGCCCATTTGGCACATGGTTGGAGGAGTTAATTTAAGGCACTGTTTATGGTAGGTCAGTTGTTCAAAACTGGTTGCAAAAGAATCAATGGAGGCACATTGTATTTTTTATTTTGGCGACATGGTTTATTTTTGGAAGTATGGTTATATTCGGTGGCCCAGCCCCAGTTGGCACGGGTTCAAGTCTCGTCGACCCAAAATATATGGTCGTGGTTTGTTTTGATATGGTCGTTGGCCATTTAATATATATAACATATATGTTAATATATATGTAACACGAATGGGCAGGGTGGTGGGGGTGGTGGCCCACCACCCCATATATATATATATATATATATATATATATATATATATATAGATAGTTTTTTAAAAGAATTTGGTTAAAAACCATCAACCGAATTTTATGGATCACCAGAAAAATAAAGTAGGCAACAAATTCGCCTTTTTCGACCGTCGGAAACCATCACCGTAAAGTGCCAAATTGTCACCTCGTTAGTGGCTGCCAATGGACCTAGTTTGACTAAAACTTTGACTGGCCATAAATTTCACATACGAACTTAGATTGAGTTGTCGTTTGAACCGTTGGAAAGATTGCGACGAGATTTCGATCCAACCCTGGTTTCACTACAATCCAACAACTTTTATTTTTGAGATTTTCTAAAGCGACTTCTGAATTCTAAGTGTTTCTGGAGCCACCTATATCATTCCTCCCCACTGAGGAGAAAGTTGGCCCTCCAAAGGCATGAACATAATCTGCAACTGTTGCATTACATTGTTTGCACAACAAGTGTCCTGACAGGTCACACTTCCTTCTCCTTCACCCTTGTTCTTCAGAGCCATAAGTGATGAACCGACACCTGCATCCTCTGCAAACCTGTAGTACAATATTTGAAAACTACATGTTCAATTACATGACCAATCATGAACCAATAATCCCCATACTTGCCAAGAGTTTATAATGCACAGTTTATGGTCAAGCTACATCATAATGTAAACCAATACCTGAGCTATCAATAAAAAGCCAAAACATCATCATTTATTTAATAAATGATGGAAAACACATCATCACTTTTACAATTATATTGCAACAAATCATTTACAAAATGTGGCCATGACAAGCTACCATATCTAGTAAAACCATCTCTTACTCAATAAAGTGAATGGATAATCTCCCTGTGGAAGACTCGATTGTTGAACATCTTCACTAGCTAGTTTCTGCACAAGCCCTTTTTCCTTCAAACACTGCTCTAGATGGAGCCTCCAACATGTGGCTCTTTGTTGTCCACTTTTGTTGCAATGATTGTAAAAATTATTCTTCCTGCAAAACTGCTTAACCTTCTTCCTTCCTTGATGTGGAGAATGCCTTTCACGTCTCGTCCTCTTTCTTGCTACCATTCTCTTCCAACACTCGGAAACCATGTGGTTATGCAAACCACAAAAACTAAATTGTTTTCTACACCATGATTTTTTCTCATCATTAACAATATGATTGTATCAAAATTAACTTTAGAATAATGAGACTTTGTATATCTCCCTTGGTTGTCTCTGGTGCAATCCTAGCGATGAGAGCTTGTCTTAGCTCTTCCTCTGTAATGCACATTGTCATGGGAGGATTTTGATGTGTTCCCATCATCCTCTTTCATCAATGGTTTTGACAATTCCTTGGAAGCTTCTGCTACCTTCGAGTGTTAGAAAAATATTATATATGACAGAGAAATGCAAGACATATAATATGCGGAAAAACACAAACACATAAAACCAGAGAGACACAGATATACGTGGTTCACCCAGTTTGGGCTACGTCCACCCCAAACAACCAATCCTTCCTTTCTATTATCCAACAAAATGAAGAGACACAACCTACATCAGATCTGCTGTAATATCCTTTATTTTCTCTCATAGTCTCACCTATCTATTTCTCGCTAAGAGAATACATATATATTCCACAGCCTCAATACAATACCCTCATATAAAGAGAGGGGTTGCCTTCTAGGGAAAAAAACCCTAAACTAAACATAAATTCTACAGTCAGATCATCCACCTAATGAATGGCCCAGATTGACTAGAAATTACTATACTTTTACAAGGAAATTTTACATCTATTTTTCAGCTTCGGGGGTGCTGCCCCCAGAACCCTCGTCAGGGGACCACTAGCCCCTGGACCCCCCAGCCAGGGAGGATGCCCCCCCCCTTGAACCCCTGTGGGGGGGACAAGTCCCCCCCCCGCACCCCTCTGCATGGAGGGGTGTACAATCTTCCTGGGTTATACATTCGGCTGAAACAAAGACCTCTAAATTAGGATGATAATCATGCTCCACACCCAACATCGAGCACTCTCCTTCAGCGTATCCCAATCTTGAAAATCGAGGTATTTGTACAACCTCCAATGGTTGAGTCATTCCTTGGCCATTAACACCAAGTCCTCCTCCTTTATATCAAATCTTGGTAAGGAGTCTCATGTTGATTCTTGAAATAGGTACCTCAAGGCTTCCAATAAAAATAGCGTCATGTGAAAATGAAATTGAATAACTACCAACACTATTTACCTCAGACGTCAATTCTGAAGCAGGTGATGATGGCTTCATTAAGCCTTTGTTGCACTTCAAATTTCCAAGGACTCTTCCATATCTCATAACTGAAGCTGCAATCTCTACTTCTCCTCTTTTTCTTCTTATAGAAGTCTCATCAATTTTGCGTTCTCTGCTTGAAGGCTTTGATTTACCTCCTCATTCATATGATGAGAAGACGATGGAGAAGATGAATAATCACTGGAAGATGGAGATGGAGAATTTTCCTATGCTATTTCTCTTTCTTGTTCCTCTCTTGCCATTTTCTCTTCATAATCTGAATACATTATATCTACCATGTTGGCCATCCTACAGAAGGCCTCGTAGAGATCTCTGTCATCCTCCATTTTCTTTCTAACTACATGTCCAATTATTCACACTCGCAATTCACATCAACGAGAAGACCTCTCTGATACCAAACTTGATCCAGATCTCTTCAGCTATTGGAATTAACCAAGATCTTTTACTTTTGTGATGTTAGCAGAATTGCATGTGAAAGAGTATGAAAAACCACATGTGCATACTTTAAAGAAGAGGAAACATAATGAAAGCCATCAAATCAAAGAACACACACACATTGATCACGGAATTCACCAAGTGTGGATTACATCTCCGAGCCTGGTGTTAAGAGTGGGAAGACCACTTCATTAAATGTTGCAAGATGATGATAATGTGCATGGTACATTCTTTGCCATTACAGAGATAAAATCTCTCAACAAAAGTGAAATGTCTCTCCACGAGACGTTCTCCTATAGGAATTCTCACTCGTATGGGCCCTCCTTGATCATGACAAGATATCTAATTCTCACATGAAGTGGCATACGAGTATCCTCCAACAGAATGGTAAACAAGGATCTCAACATCAAAAACATCATCTCAACAAATCAAAAGAAAGACATGGCATCACAACATCATATACCTCCACTTCCAAGATGGATTGAAAATGCACAGGTTTGCTAAATAAATGGACTGCATCTTTGAATTTGTGGTGCGAAATCATGTCGAATGAGTGTAAACTCGACCCCTTTCTGCTACTGTTAAAATCTGGACCCTCGGGAATCTTGAAGATTCCCAAAAGATTCCTTCTCACTGGTTGACTAGATTTCTACAGCTGATATGACAATTCTGAGTTCCACATTGCGCTCCTTGAAAAAAACTGAGTAATATGATTATAAAGTCGGCCTGATTTTGAAATTATCAAAAATCGACCTTTAGGGAATCTTTTAGATTCTTCATCATTCCACAAATATTCCTCTTTGCAAGTTGAATGAAGATACGCTAGTCATATCCAAAACCTGATTACGCCAGCAGACTCCTAGAGAAATTCTGGTTCGTTTGAGTATAAAGTTGACGTGATTATGAAACTGTCATTTTTAGGCCTCCAAGGAATCTAAAATATTCCTTAAGACTCTACAAAGATTCTCAATGTTGGCTGTTGAAAATAACAACAACAAATGTTAAAAATAGAATCTAGAAATTCCAATTTAATTTTTCCTTGAATTAAGTTGTGAATTAAAATTGTAATTCTTTCTCATAGCAACTTGTAATAGTTAACTAAGTTAATTTGACTTAGTTAACTTGGGAATTTCAAGTTGGAAGTCTATCTGAAGTCATGTAAGTGTGATCCCTAAGTTTTAGGGGTCCAGGATGAGTGTAATTGTGAGTTGTAATTAGATCACCCAGTTTACTAAGTTATGTTCAGTTAAATTAGTTCCAAACTGTTTGTGGAACTAATAGAGAGTTAACAGTCAGTTGGTGCACTGGTGCATCAATTAGTGTCACTTTAGTTAAATGAAGATTTCCTCATCAGAAACTCATGCATGTCAGTTCAGAGAAAGACCCAGTTAAGACTAGAGTGCAGGGACAGTGTACTATCAATTGTATGATTTACTGAGTTGTATAAATCATGCATGCAATCAAAGAAGGACCTATGTTTGGATTGCCCAGTTTTGGAAGCATGAACTCCCTTTAAATACATGTTATGCATCCTAGGAATTATGGAAGAGATTAGGGGCTTGGAGAGCTATTGAATAGGCTAAGGATTTGGCTTGAGATAGCTTGTGAGCTAAGAGAGTTGAACATACTTGTGCAGAATTTTTCTAATGAGAAAACCCTTTGTATCTTCACTCATATTTCTGATATATGCAATACAGATAGCAAGGTTTTGAGCAGTGGATTTCCCTATATACAAATTGTGTTATGTGCCATTGATTTATCTTCTTCTTGTTCTTATTGTTTTCATCGATCTATTGGCTTCCGTTGGTTGAAAATAGAAGTAGAATCTTGTCCTATGCTTTAGTACATTGCATGAGCTTGTGAATCTACAAGATTTTCTACATTGTCTACATGAATTTTTTTTTGTCCTGATGAGGAAACTAATCACGCCATCGTGTTCCTTGTGAAATTATGAGAAAAATGAGTATGAAGTCGATATACTTCTTCCTCTGTCAAAAATCAGCGTCTAAGGGAATCTAAAGATTCTTCCCCTGCATCAGATAATATTCTTCTCGAAATCCATGCGAGGCTTGGTTCCACTACCTCAACATCTATGTGCGTTTCTCTTCCCTCCCTGGGCGAATGGCAAATATGAGTTTATATAACAAAACTCGGGTGGAGTTTACCAAGTCGTGCCCATTAGGCACATGGTTGGCAGAGTTAATTTAAGGCATTATTTATGGGAGGTCGGCGTTCAAAATCAGCCACAACTGAATCAATGGAGGCGCATTGTATTTTTTTAAGGTGTGTTTTATTTCGGCGATATGGTTGTAATGGGCTGCTGGTTGGTGGGCTGACCCTGACAGACACAAGTTCAAGTCCCGCAAGCCCAAAATATGTGGTCGTGGTTTGTTTTGATATGGTATTTGGCCATTTAATACATAAAACATATATGTTAATATATATGTAACGGATGGGAGGGGTGATGGGGGTGGTGGCCAACCACCCCATTTATATATATATATATATATATATATATATATATATATTTTTGTTTTTAAAATAATTTGGTTAAAAACCATCAACCAAGTTTTATGGGTCACTATAAAAATTAAGTAGGCAACAAATTCGCCTTTTCTGGCCATCTGAAACCGTTACTAGGAAGTGCCAAATTGTCACCTCATTAGTGGCTGTCAATGGGCCTAGTTTGACCAAAACTTTGACTGGCCATAATTTTTCATACAAACTCGAATTTAGGTGACATTTACGTCATTGGAAAGCTTGTGACGAGATCTTCGATCTAACCCTAGTTTCACTTCAATAAAACAACTTTTATTTTTGAGATTTTCCAAAGCCACTTATTGGAAAGAAAGAGTTACTTCATTCCTTAGTCTGTAGAGTAAGGCCCTAAGGTCGCTTTCCATTTCCATTCCTTAGAGTCAGCAAAACTTGTTAGGTTTACAAAGTCAGAGACTAAAAAAATATCTATAATATTGTTTGATCCACATCATAAATGGTATGTGGTGATGTGTATGCCAGGGTCTTCATTGTGAGTTTTCCCTAGGCATGTGTTTCTTGTTTTTGAGGGGATAACAAAAGAGAAGCAGGGTATTTTCCATTTCAGAGATGATTGGTTGATCACTTTCTACATGAGCATGAGCGCCCTCGATTATGGGTTCTGATTCTGAATGTTCAGAGCCCATGAGGTAACGAGGCTTCTCAACCAAAGCCAGACACAACATATGCATTCTCTTTATGCATGCAAAACCTCTAAGATAAAGGAGCAAGTTGGTCAATGTTACGTCTTAAATCCTCATTTTTGCAATCTTTTCTTATTTCACACTTAGGATCTGTATTGGTGAATCGTTTTGGCCATAGGTCATATGATTACATATCATATTGGTATCGGAGAGTAGTTCCTCACCTTAGGAAATCTAACTACTACTACTTCCAGTCCCTTATTCTTCTAGTTATAGGAGCAATATTATTGTCGCCTTGAGTTAGTAGGTAGGCACTCGAAGGGAGGGAAGCAACGACACTAGCCCCTACTTTAGCCTACATGCTGGCACAATTCTTACTAACAAAGAATTATAATTATTTACTTTTAATTACAAACTTCATAAACTCACACTTATATTAAATCTATAAAAGCATTTATCAAAAGAAATATCATTTAACATTTCGTTATCACTCAACTTCATTGAATATAGTTCTTATAAAACTCGCATGGAATATTAGGTTCATAAAAAAAACATGAAGAAACACGAATGTTTGTGATAACACAACCAACTTCAAAATTGATAGCATCTCCTTTGGTCATTGATGTACTTTGAATTTTATATTATGCAAGTATTGAAGGCAAGATGGTTATCCAAACCTGATATTAAACATTAAGTAATAGTTGAAGATAATATGAATATGAAATCTCATTCCTCATATCCATTTACATTTATATATTAATACTTTTATTATAAGACAGACTCCAATGTTAAACAAATGATAATTTTTAAATAAATAGGTGAATAATACTCATAATCCTGACTAGGCTTTCAGGAGTTTGGATACATCAGTGATTTGTAGGGAAATCGAATGTGAATACATATTATTTCATTATTGATATGATATTCTCGGAAATTTCAACAAAATAAGCTTGACTTGATTTCGTAATTGAGTTTTTCAACCATGGAAACAAAATATTAAAAACTTGATAGTTGTTCACCAAAATGTTGATTATATTTTGACGAAATTCGATTATTGAGTTTTATTTTAAGAGGTCTGAATAAGAGACGAATGTAAACAGAAATGTGAAGAAGAAAAAAATTCCAAGAGAACACCAAAATATGTAGGGTTTAGGGTTGTTGCATCATGTTTGGACTTATTAGGGAGAAGTATTTTGTTAAAAAAGTAATGAAGATAAAGGCTTGACATTATTTTTTTGAAGAACTGAATTTTGACGAAATTTGATTATTGAGTTTCATATAGAGGCCTGAATAAGAGATGAATGTAAACAAAAATGCGAACAAGAAAAAAATTCCAAGAGAACACCAAATTATGTAGGGTTTAGGGTTGTTGTATAATTTTTGGACTTATTAGGAAAAAGTATTTTATTAAAAAAGTAATGAAGATAAAGGGTTGACATTATTTTTTTAAAGAATTGAATTTTGAGTCTTAAAGGCATTTAAATTAAACTATATATTTTTCCAAATTTGTCTGCCAACAAAATCAAATTAAAACCCCTTTAAAAACCTTAGAGTAGATATGGTTGAAGGAAAGGTAAAGAGTAAAAGGCTTAGCTGAAATTCTTTAACAAAATGGTTTAACCTTAACGATACACTGCTTTGAAAATATATACATTTTGGGATTAGACGCTCTAGGAATGCCTTTGTCTTTGAGAACTAGACCCCTGATTTCCATACTACCAATGTCAAAATTGTTGGTTACTTTCTTGAGATTGACCTCTGGACCCCTAGGCCTCCTTGGTGTTCTGTTCACTTTCAAGATATGGGGTCGCATTTTCCTTTTGGATTCTTTGATGGAGCCTCTGTTGATGGTCACTATGGTTGCAGAGCTCTTATCAAGCTTTTTCCAAGCAAGGAATTTGGCTTCTATTGAAACGAAGGAGGTGACACAAATTGTCAGACAGAGATCATGGCATTGTGGGGATTACTTTAGAGTGTTGTCTGGCTTGCCATCGATTCCATCAAGATTGTTGGAGATTCTAAAATTTTCATTGATTGGTTGTAGGGGCAGAACTCTCTTGAGGTTCCTTTGTTTCACCATTGGGTGGAAAGCATCACTGCTCTCCTCTCTTCCTTCAATGATATATCTTTCCTACATGTGTATAAAGAGAAATATATGGAAGAGGATGCTCTATCCAAAAGTGGGATTCCTATTTTCCTTGGAAAAGTACTTTTTGAACTCTTTATTAAGAGGCCCATTCATAATTTGGGCTGCTTAATTGAGTTATGAATTCCTTAATGATTTTTCTCTCGACGGTTTGGGTTCACGAATATTTTTACTTGAGCCTCAGAAAGTGCTTAGCCATGTTTTTGTCTTTTCATTCCTATGATGTACTTTGATCCTACTTTGTTCTACTCTGTTATTTTTCTATTCTATTTTGGTTTGTCTTGCTTTTAATTCCCATTTCTAGGGCGACATCTGGCTATTTATGAAATATGTAGCTTCTCATTTAGTAATGAAGAATGTTTGTTTTTTTCTTTTGAAAAAAAAAGAGAAATGAATATTTTTTCATTTGGTTTGTTAAAACTCATTTATGTCAATTTGGTTGGAAACCTAATTAATTAAAATAAATCATCTATCAGCTTGATAAAATAAATCATTTGTCTGCTTGCAGTGTAATCTTTGAGATGGGATTCCTCCCTGTTAGTGATCTAGTTTCAAACCCGGACGACCATAAAGGCTTGGATTTCAAGTTCGATGAGTTTTTCATGTTCAAATAAAATATGATGTAATGGGGATATATAGATTCTTTGTAAACATTCACATTAAAAATATTATGTGAAAAATTTCACATTTTTTTAAACTATTATGTCTTAACATTCACCGTGAAGTGCAAAATTGTCACCTCATTAGTGGCTGCCAATGGGCCTAGTCTGACCAAAACATTGACTAGCCATAACTTTCACATATGAACTTAGATTGAGGTGATGTTTGTTCCGTTGGAAACATTGAAATCTGATATTTGATCTAACCCTAATTTCACTTCAATATAGCAAATTTTATTTATGAGCTTTTCCAAAGCTACTTCTGAATTTTGAGCATTTCTAGAGCCACTTGGTTCAAATTTTCAACTCAGTTCCCGTCTGTATTGCTCGACTAGTTGTGTATGGTTGTGTATTATTTGTCTCGAATTGTTTGGATTGTTTGGCGTGTGTTGCTCACATCGACTAGGCTCTCTATTCCTTCCATTTATCGGTGTCATCAAACTTAGTAAGACAATTGTGTCTTCACAATTTTATATTGTGAATGTTAAGGCAGAATAGTTTAAGCAGAATGTGGATGTTTGTGCATAATAGTTTTAATGTGAATGTTTACAGAGAATCTACAAATCCCCATTACTTAATATTTGATTTGAACGTGAAAAGCTCATCCAACTTGAAATCCAAGCCTTTATAGCCATTGGGGTTTGAAACTGGATCATTAATAGGGTGACATCCCATCTCAAGGACTACACTGCAAGTAGAGAAATGATTTATTTTATCAAGCCAACATATGATTTATTTTAATTAATTATGTTTCTGACCAAATTCAAATAAAGGATTTTTTAACAAACCAAATGAAAAAATATTCATTTCTATTTTTTTTCAAAAGAAAAGAAAAGAAAAAAATCATTCTTCATTACTAAATGAGAAGCTACATATTTTAGAAACAAGCATATTTTTCCCTAGAGAAGGGGAATTAAAAGTGAGACAAACCAAAATAGAACAGAAAAACAACATAGTAAAATAGAGTAGGACCGAAGTACATCATAGGAACGAAAAGACAAAAACATGGCCAAGCCCTTTTTGAGGCTCAACTAAAAATATTCATGAACCCAAATTGTCGAGAGAGAAACCACTAAGGCATTCAGAGCTCAATTAAGGAGATTGTGAATGGACCTGTTAATAAAGAGTTCAAAAAACATTTTTCTAGGGAAAAGAGGAATCCCACATTTGGATAGAGAATTTTCTTCCATATTTTTCTCTTTGTACACATGGAGGAAAGATATATCATTGAAGTAAGATCGAAGAGAAGTGATGTTTTCCATCCAGTGGTGAAGCAAAGGAACCTCAAGAGAGTTTTGTCCCTGCAACCAATCAATCAAAATTTTAGAATCTCAAAAAATCTTGATGGAATCAATGGCAAGCTAGACAACGCTATGAAGTAATCCCCACAGTGCCATGATCTCTAACTGGAAATTTGTGCCACCTCCTTCGTTCCAATCGAAGCCAAATTCCCTTCTTGGATAAAACTTGATAAGAGCTTTGTAACCATAGTGACCATCAATAGAGGCTCCATCAAAGAATTCAAAAGGAAAATGTGACCCCTGATCTTGAAAGTGAACAGAATGCCAAGGAGACCTAGGGGTCTAGGGGCCAATCTCAAGGAAATAACCAACAATTTTGACATTGATAGTATGGAAATCAGAGATCCAGATCTCAAAGACAAAGGCGTTCCTGGAGTGCTAGATCCAAATATATATATATATATATATATATATATATATATATATATATATATATATATATGTATATATGTATATATGTATATATGTATATATGTATATATGTATATATATATATATATATGTATATATACATATATATATATATAGATGTATATATATATATGTATATATACATGTATGTATATATACATGTATATATATATATACATGTATATATATATATACATGTATATATATATATACATGTATATATATATATATATATCAAAGCAGTGTAGCATTAAGGTTAAACAATTATGTTAAATAATTTCAGCTAAGTCTTTTACTCTTTACCTTTCCTTCAACTGTATCTACTCTAAGGTTTTTAAAGAGGTTTTAATTTGTTTTTGTTGGAAGATAAATTTGGAAAAATGCATAGTTTAATTTAAATGCATTTAAGACTCAAAATTCAGTTCTTCAAAAAAATATTGTCAAGCCTTTATCTTCATTAATTTTTTAACAAAATACTTCTCCCTAATAAGTCCAAACATGATGCAACAACCCTAAACCCTACAGAGTTTGGTGTTCTCTTGGAATCTTTTTCTTCTTCACATTTTTTTTTGACGTTCATCTATTAATCAAACCTCTTAAAATGAAACTCAATAATCAAATTTCATCAAAATATAATCAACATTTGTGTGAACAACTATTAGGTTTTTAATATTTTGTTTCCACAATTCAAAAACTCAATTATGAAATTAAGTCAAGCTTATTTTGTTGAAATTTCCAAAAATATCATATCAATAATGAAATAATGTTGTATCCATGTTTGATTTCCCTGCAAATCACTGATGTATCCAAACTCCTAAAAGCCTAGTCAGGATTATGAGGATTATTCAAGGGAGATAGATAGATAGATAGATATGTATATATATGATAGAACTTGCACGATGGGAGGGATGAGCTCTAAAGATGGCAATCACAATAGAAATCATGACAGTGCTGAGTAAAGCCAGTGCTCCTTGCCAACCAGATGTTGCATGCTGTGTAAGTGATTTTCAAGCGTTCCTGTGGAATGAAACCCTCATTCACTTGCCCTCCACATCATCTAGAATATTGATGGTCGTAATGTAAATGAGTCAAGGGTTTGAGAAGATTGGTATACTTCTGCAAAGTCGCATTCTAAGATATCCGAGGAACCTAGATCTAGATCTACCTCACCCTATCGAAGATCTCGACTCCATAGTGGTAGATTGGCACCCGCATTGGACGAATCTAGTTTTTTTCTCGAGGATATGTGACCACTTCCCATATTTGGTGCTCCAAGTAGTAGATTGGTCTCTATTTCGGCTAGATCTCTTAGATCTAGAGCTCTTCATAGCAGATCGACCCCCATTATGGACAAATCTAGTGTGCTCTTTCTAGTTTTGAGTGGTTCCAAAGCATGATGTCTGGGAGGAAATGGCGGAGGATTGCAGCAAGAGGGGTCAGAGGTGACCACGACCTGCAGCAATGGAAACACGAAGGCGATGAAGATGGTCTGCACCTCTCTTTTGTAGAACGACACAAACGAAATCGATGCTTGGTTACAAGGATTGGGAATCGATCCAACCTTGCAAATAATTGCATATAAGCGGATTGACTTCCTAGAACAAGAAGAACATAAAATTTTCCAAATTTTCATAAAAACCTCGGCAGGTAAATCTAAAGCACTTTGGATACATGCTTCTGACAGGGTATTACAATTGAAGAAAAATATTATGAATAAGCTCAGATATCCATACCACCTTTGAAGCCTGATCTACGATGCTAGATATTTACAAGATGAATAAAGTATACATCACTACAACATACTACCTTCTACCACCATCATCCTCAATCTGAGATTGAGAGGAGGAGCAATGGGATCAAGTAAATCCAAAGGAACAAGAGGTGTTGTTGGATCTAAATTACCCAAAGGAACATAACTGAATCAGGAACATAATAATGTTGGACTCTCCTACAAAAACATCCTCCAAGGGAAATCAACAGCTACAACAAACTCAAATCAGACACATAATAATCCCAATCCATACATTGTGGAGCAGGAAAATTATGTCCCAGAACTGAACATAGACCTTCCAGAAACAAATGATTTTTGCACAATCTATGAGGCACAAGCCCTCATCTGCAGATTTAACAGTTTTTGGCCAAAACCAATGGATATTTTTCACTGGATCTTCACAAATTGGACAATAAATTGTGACATACACCTCTGCTCCAAAGGCTTCTTCATTGTAAAGTTTGCATCATCAAAAGCACGAGAAATTATCCTAAAGGAAGGCCCATGGTTTTCGGGATCAATGGGGCTCTTCGTCAATCCATGGTTCCCATATTTTGACGTTAACACCAGATTGTATCAAGGATGCTGGTTTGGGTTAGGCTACATAACCTACCACTTCATTTCTGGCATAATCAAGCACTAAAAGGCATTGGAAATATCTTAGGATGCTACATAAAGACCGACAAACAAAGGAAGGAAGAATGAATCTATACTTTTGCACGCATATGTGTGGAGGTGGATCTCAATAAAGGCTTACCAGATCACATCCAACTGACACGCAACAATTAGAGTTGGACTCAAATTCTGGATTTTGAGAACGCAACCCTCAAATGTCGAATATGTTGCCAAACAAGACACTTATAAAATATGTGGCCTGATGCCAAGAAAGAGAAGCAAAGGAAGATGAAACTAGGGAAGCAACCAAAAGGATGGAAATTTCCCCCAAATGAACCAAATGAGGAAGAGGAAGAAGTAGGAGAGGAACCCATCCAAAATAAGGAAGACCAACACATAAAAAAAAAGACAAAAAAGATGAAAAGACACACATACCAACATAACTACAAGGCCCTACAAATCAAGTAATAAGGATACCTGAAGAAAAGGACAATGGAGGAATCAAACATCAACATCCTCCTGATAATTCAAATTAAGACAAGGAAACCTCAAGTATAGAATAAAATCATCTAACTATCGTCTCATCCATGCCATGTCAAGGATAATGGAGAAAGGTTGAAAAAAAGAAATGGAGAAAAGTCTAACTTTGTTCCTCGCCTTTTATTTTATTGTTTTTGTATGAACTTATGATCATCAGTCTTTGACTAGATGATGGACATCTTGTAAGAAGCTACAACTTGTAATTTTGTTTTCATTAATAAAATTATGATTTTTTCCTTAGAATTTATTTATTTATTAATATATAAATGTAAATGGATATGAGGAATAAGATTTCATATTCATATTATACTCAACTGTCACTCAATGTTTAATATAAGCAGGATTGGATAACCCTCTTACCTTCAATACTTGCATAATATAAAATTCAAAGTACATCAATGACCAAATGAGATACTATGAATTTTGAAGGTGGTTGTGTTATCACAAACATTCGTGTTTCTTCACGTTTTTTTTATGAGCTTAATATTCCATGTGAGTTCTATAAGAACTATATTCAGTGAAGTTGAGTGATAACAAAATGTTAAATGATATTTCTTTTGATAAATGCTTTTATAAATTTAATATAAGTGTGATTTTATGAAGTTTGTAATTAAAAGTAAATAATTATAATACTGATGTTGAAAATTATAATTATATATATGAAAAAATAATTAAAAAGAATAATAAGTATTTTCATAGTATTTGGTTGTGCATGTTCTTAATATATTCCCTTGGGGTATATCAACCACATTTATGATTCACTATTTCTACTATTTAAAAACAAAGTTTTCATAATTAAAATCATATTTCATGAATTAAAATGGGGCATTACTGTTAGACCCCTATACTACTAGTGTAACCCCTTATTGTTATTAGTACAACCCCCTTATTATATTGTTGTACCCATGTAGTCCCCATATTGTTACTATTGTGCCCCATAGAATCCCACTATTGTTATTATTATGCCCTTACATTATTATTGTTATGTCGGCTCTGATTATATTATGACTCCTTAGACTCCTATATATAGAAAGGAGGTCTTGTCATTTGTATCATCCAAGAATTGTTCATTTATGTAATGTAAAGGAGGTTGCCCCCTCGAAGAGGCTGAATTCTAAGGCGTTGATCTATCTTTTCTATCTTTTTCTTGAGCTGGTTTCATAACATTTGGTATCAAAGCTTTGGATTCTAGGGTTTCACTACTCAAAATAGGTCATCGTGGAATTTTCGCTATAACTTTTTTCTACAACGTTTTAGAAGCAAAAAAAAACCAATTTGAGACAAAATCGCAATGAACCTCAGGTCCGAATTTCATAGCTTTTCGCACTATATTTGCGGAGATATGATCTGAGGAAGTTGGTATTTTTGCAGAATCCTGAATTACATTCCAAACAGGTGACCTGGGGAAAATCGTCATAACTTTCTCTTTGAGCATCTAATTGAAATTTTGTTAGAAGGTACAGAAACATGACGGACTATAGTTTCTTGTATATATTTTTTAGAGCCAAAGGTCAAAACAAGGACACGTGGCACGTCGTTCAAATTCGCTCTACTGAACTAGTCTATAATCAGGTCACTGTGGGAGATTTGGCATAACTCTTCCTTGGAGAATCCAATTTGGATCAGATTGGTGGCTTTGGAAAGAGGACAAAGAGGGCTACTACAAGTTGCGATTTCAGAACTGGAAGAATAAAATTATAGAGTTACAGTTGTTTCAAGATTGAGCTCCTAAAATCAAGAAAAAGCGAGATGAGGAAGTTTGATGACAAGGATCCGGTAAGTTGGATACTACAGATGGAGAAATATTTTGATCTACATGGTGTGCCACTATTATGAAAGGTATGTATTGCATCTTTATATTTAGAACCGGATCAATTTTTATGGTATAAAGGGCTTTGTTCTCGTAAACCGCTTGTGACGTGGTCAATTTTCACAGAGGAAATGATAGCACATTATGAGGATACTAAGAGAAAGACCTTGTTTAGCCAATTGATAAATCTCAAACAAAAGTGTTCAATGGAAGAACACATTGAGGACTTTCAAAAATTGAATATAAGGGTAAATGATATTCCAGAGAAGCAAAGGATTGATGTCTTCATAGGTACTTTAAAGGATAACATTCAACATGAGCTTCGTCTTTGGGAACCTGATTCATTGGAGAAGGCATTCAAGTGGGCAAGAAAAATTGAAAGTGAAATTATGGAAACAAGGAATCCAACCACTCACGACTATAATTATGGAAGTTTTTCTTCTCCTAGCCTTCCACAACCTACAAGGGTGACACCACAACAATTGGAAGAAAAAAGAGAAAAAGGGATTTGTTACAATTGTGATAGCAAATGCACTAAAGGTCATAAGTGTGCTGAGAAGAAATTATTTTATATAGATTATGAAGAGGAGGAAGAAAAGGATCAAGAAACATAAAAAAAAGAGTATATACACCAGGAACCAACCCCAAAGAAAGAATAAATGAATCCGACCATATCTTGTAAAGCATTGGTAAGAATTACCACTCCTCAAACTCTCAAGATAGAAGGACATATCAAGAAGAAAAAGGTTCAAGAAGTGAAAGATCATATCGAGAAAGAAGAAATGAATCCAACCATATCTTGTAATGCATTGGCCGGAATTACCACTCCTCAAATTATCAAGATAGAAGGACATATCAAGAAGAAAAATATTCAAGAAGTGAAAGATCACATCGAGCATCAAGAAATGAATTCGACCATATCTTATAAAGCATTGGAAGAAATTACCACTCCTCAAACCCTAAAGCTAGAAGGACATATCAAGAAGAAAAAAGTTCAAGAAATGAAAGATCACATCGAGCATCAACAACAAGTTCTCCAACTTTTAAAGGATAATGCCACTTTGGTGCAAAATTGAATGAAACAATTGGTAGATCAACATCGCAGTGAAAAATGTTTTGATGTAGGTGATTGGATATTTTTACGGTTACATCTCAAGCAAGCTATTTATGAGAAGGAAATGTTAGCAATACTACATGCACTTAAGAAATGGCAACCTTACCCAATGGGAAGACACTTCAAGGTAAAAATGGATCATGATAGTCTTAAATACTTTTTAGAACAAATATTATCTATAGAAGAACAAAAAAAATGGGTCACAAATATATTGGGTTATGAGTTTGACATCACCTAGAGAAAAGGGAAGCAAAATTTTGTTGCAGATGCACTCTCAAGAAAGGATGAGGATGTGGAAGAATTGTTTTGTGCTATTTCTATTATCCAACCAGATTGGATAAACAAAGCAAGGGATGAATGGAAGAAGGATGAAGAAGTGTGGCCACTCATTCAAAAGTTGCAGAAGATCCCAATTACAAAAATATTGCCAGAACTTGAAGAGGAAGGAAAAATCATATTGGAACCTGGAGCAGTCACAGAAACAAGAACTCGACAGCTACGGAATCGATCAATTTCAAAGTATCTAATCAAGTGGAAGAACTTACCCGCTGAAGATTCCACATGGGAGGACAAGAATATTCTACAGAAGCATCGAGAACTACTCAAGCGTTGAGGACAACACTTTTTGAAGGAGAGGGGCATGTTAGGCCCCTATACTACTAGTGTAATCCCTTATTGTTATTAGTACAACCCCCATTATTATATTGCTGTACCCATGTAGTCCCCATATTGTTACTATTGTGCCCCATAGAAGCCCACTATTGTTATTATTATGCCCTTACATTATTATTGTTATGTCGGCTCTGATTATATTATGACTCCTTAGACTCCTATATATAGAAAGGAGGTCTTGTCATTTGTATCATCCAAGAATTGTTCATTTATGTAATGTAAAGGAGGTTGCCCCCTCGAAGAGGCTGAATTATAAGGCGTTGATCTATCTTTCTATCTTTTTCTTGAGCTGGTTTCATAACAATTACACTATTATGCTAGAATGCAATAAAAGCAATAAAAAACAAAACTTCCCATTGTCAATCAAAACTAGGTCAAAAGCCATGAATCCATCTAAAGTAATTAGTATCTAATTTTGAATTGAGTGCATGATGTAACTAATTCAAATCTAGTGTATGATAATGAATTTCCTTTATGGTATTAAATTTGTTTGTTTCCAAGGTGAAACGATCAATGATTTTTTAGCGCAGTCACAGGGGATTCTGCTTGAATAATCAAAATTTTTGAACATCTATTAGCTTGAAAGGAGAGTTGGGCCTCTCTCTTTGACCTTTCTGAAAATCCTGAATATCTCAATTACATATCTCATGAATAAGGGTTCTTCAAATCATGAATTCAAAGGCAAGAGGGGGCTTCCCCTCCTTCTGAAAGATTCTCACAGGTAGATCAATTGAAGAAGAAAGGAAATCGGGAACGAAGTGTGGTTCTTCAGGCTACCTGCATTTTCCTGTCATGGGTGATATGTGGTAAAAAAGGGTTGAGGGGTCATTGTATTCCAAAATCCCCAAAAAATCTTAGATTCACCATTCCTACAAAATGTCTTGACGGTCACACAAAAAGAATGAGAGAACATGCTTTTATTTGCAAATTTATGGGAATATGGCCAACAGAAAAGGAGGTAGAACACTAGATACAGTTAAATTAGCAACCCAAGGGAGAGGTTGATTTGAGGCTAGGATCGAAAGGTTTTTTCACAGTTATTTTCTCAAACCTAGAAGACAAAGGTAGAATTATTGAAATGGGGCCCTATTTCCTAAACAATGTGGGCCTTAATATCAAACACTAGGAAGCTTGTTTCAACCCAGACAAGGAGGCATTTACAACAATGCAAATATGGGTAAGTTTATATTCTTTACCAGTTGAATTTTGGATACCAGAAATTCCTGAAGGCATAGGTTAAGCATTGGGGTGCTTTGTTAAGGCTTCAGAGGTTAGCAAAAGGGGGAGGAACATGTCTTATTCTAGGTTATGTGTGTACATGAATATCTCACAACCGTTACCAACTATGTAAACTTTGAAACGGGAACTATAAAATCAAAATAGGAACTCTGGCAAAAAAACCCCGAAAAAACATCAAAAACAATCCTAAAAATGAAAAGTGTGTATACTGGTACGATGATTTTATTTTTTAGGGGTCAATTTTGAACATGTTTTAAAAATGGCAGTGACTACAAAATTTACTACAAAATTTTCGTGCAAAATATAGCTTCAAAACGAAAGTGATGATACTGGAACAATGATTTTTTTTTAGGGTCAATTTTCAAGCATTTTAAAAAATGCTAGTAAAACCAAATTATTATGTGCCAAACAAAGTTGTTTATGAGTAAAAAAACACATTAATGTTTTTGGTAGAATATCATTTTTCTTTCCTACATATAAATTCAACATGTTTTCAACCATAACATGCTAGATACAAAAGAAATTGAATTTTTTTCAACTATAAAATTAAAAAACCATGACATTATGAACGAATTACATCACTAAATGAATTCAAAAGTCATTATTTGTATATTGAATAAAACATACATTATATCTCTAATTTAATATTGCATTGTAGATATTTTAAACAATAAAAATTATCATAATTAAGACATATAATCCAACAACATAAAAATGCCTCATAACTTCTCATTTAACACCATATGGAAATCATTAATTTTATTTCAAGATACGATGCATACATTAGTTATATAAACTATCTTAAAAAATTATTCAAAATCACTCATATTTTCTTGCACACCATCAGAATTCACATCTTCAGATGAGTGACTGGATGCTGACGAAGATGTTCCATATTCTTCTCTTTCATCAACTAGTGCCCCATCTGAGTCCACATGCATGCCCAACACTTCAGGTTCCAAAATTCTTCTAGATCTACAACTGGTTTCAGCAGACTCCCATCTCAACACTGTTCCTTCTGGTAACAACCTTTTCAGGATCTCTATCATCTTGAAGCGAAGAGTTCCTCTCTTTGTTAAATTGAAGTCATAAACAAGTATGTCAACATCCTCCAATTTTAATATGTCTGGGCGGCGACAATTTATATTTGTACCCTTTCCTTTTCTCTTTCCGCCATTTTTTTTGTCAACTACCATCTCTGGCTTATAGACACCATTGAATGGGTGTGTATTTGTGGCATACCAATGTACTTCAACACTTGTAACATCCTCATTTTCTGTAAATACCTTTATAACTTTAACAACCCAGAATGGATAGCCATTGGGATATCCATCTACTAGCACTGCAATCATGCAACCCTCCTTAATACCTTGTATTGAACCCCTGTAAAGGTCTTCCATGGCTTCACATTGTGCACGAGATCTTCTGGAACCAATATACATCTCTCTTTCCTCTGCCCGTGAAGAATTCATAATACCTTGAGATTGTTGCTGTTCAACAATGTATATTTCCTCATGTTCATTTGACACATTTTGTGGCCAAATAAATGGATTTTTCAAAGGTATATCTTCATTTGTTGTTGTCGAAATGATATCACTTTGATTATTGAAAAATGACTCCCACCAAACTAAATCAGCAATGTCAAAGTACTCATATGTATATCTAATACATTTTTAAATTTCTTCCAGGAAATCAGAATAATTTGTATCTCCATTTTGTCTGTGTTCTTTCTGAACTTCACCAACTGATTGTAATAACAATATTTTTGATACAAATATTGGATGATCTAGAATGAAATTCAAAAATTGCAAACCTGATGATGGTGCCCATTCCGCAGTAGTTGAATACTTCTAGCCCCTTATTAGTGTTTTCCCATCAATTTTTTTGATACGAAATTGATGTTGGAAGCTAATGCCATTAAGTTGTTCAATGCATTTCCCCTCACCATATGATCCCAGAATAAACCTTCGCTTGTCAACAATTTCTTCCAACACATCAAAAGTAGGCTCTGGGTGGTTTCTTAAGACATTCAATTAGCGATAGCAAGCTCCCAACTTGTTTCCTCCTCAATATGACTGAAAAATGATGGAACATCTGATCAATATGGTCATGAGTGTGCCCAACAAGAAGGAAACCAACCTTTACCTTTTGAAAAATTCTCAATTCAACAAGCATGTTTAGATATCCAAAAACTACCTGATTTTTGTTTTCACGGCAAGTGTTGTCCAATTGTAGATACAAAACTTCAGGAAGATTACCAGACCAATTAGAAATCACATCATGAATTATGGTTATGGTCAAATTTGCATCATTATGAATATTTAGAGCTGTGAAGTACACCCTTGGCAACATTTTCCCATTGAAGACCATACAACCAACCAAGTGAAATTGAATAAAATTTTCCTCCTGTAAATTTTTGGGTGTGCGAACAAAATGTGGTAAAAGTGTTTTCTTCTGGTCCATACCATCAATTATCAAACCCAAATATTTATTTGGATTATCATAACACTTCTTTCGATGCTTGTACAACTTCTTCCTTTCATTTGTTTGTTGTTCGCAATGCTCCTAAAGTTCTTTGACAATTAAATCTACACAACATAAAAGAAATTCATTAAGAAATATGTTTTCATAGTTGATGACTATACAATTTTAAAAGTTAAAGTTATGAATGCTTACCTCTTTCTGACCCTTCACATTTGTCCCTTTTTTATTTAAGAGAAGCACATGTACTGCAAATCCCCATCCTTATTTTCTTAGGAATACAGACATTGTTGAATTCTTTCTTCCATACTTTCACAAAATATCGATATGTAATAATCCGGCCATGTCCCTCAACACCTTCTGCATATTCTTTGTATAAGTTGTAGATTTCTCATCTTGAAAAATTATCTAGAATATGTATTGTCTCTCTATTTGGCATACACTCTCCATGCTTTGAAAAGAAATCTTTCATCCATGACATTGCAGTATTTGATAATGGCCCAAACTGTCTTTTATGACGTACTTCTGAATAAAATGTGGGATCCTTTTCCAAATTTTCTTGAATTCTCGAGAGACGAAAATTCCCAATCGAATGAAACATTTTGAAAGCTTTTCTACAGATAAATAAAGCCCCAACATGATAATCATAACCCGACAATGTAGATTGCATGCACCCACATAGATATGAATTTTTCATGCTTTTATTCATTGACAAATATCTCTTCCTGCTTTCTAATGCAAATTTGAAATCCATATGTTTCAAGTAATATTTTTGGCAACATTCACTTGAAATGAGAGCACTGATAGAACTTCTTCTCGTTGGATATTCTGCTCTACCCCTTGTATAACTAGAACAGCTTGCATTGATACGAAAAGGTTTGCTCCTACTCCTCGATACAATATTTCTTGGAAACATCTCCATCATTGGATCATCATTTGTATAAGGATTTTCATCATCATTAAGAGGAATGTTATCCACACTATGATTAGCTCTGCTTTTCAAATATTGACTTGGAGGATATTCTTCATCTTCCTCTTCTTCAGTGCTACTGTCGTAGTCCTTAGAATTCAGACTGAATGGAAAATCTGACTCGATGTTTAATGGATATTCTTCCTCATGTGCATTGTCAGTGCTACTCTCATAGTCTATAGAATTAGGACTACGTTGAAAATGTGATTGTTTACTTATTGAAAATGCTACATCTTGTCCTTTGTCACTGCTACCTTTATACTCATTAGAATTAGGACTAAGTGCATCATCGTGTCCTTCATCACTGCTGCTCTCATAGTCCTTAGAATTAGGACTAAGAGGACACTGTGACACTCCATTCTTTTGAAATTCATCATCACGCTCTTCATAACTGTTGCTCTCATAGTCCTTAGAATTAGGACTAAGTGGACACCATGACACTCCAATCTTTTGAAATTCATCATCCCGCTCTTCATCACTGTTGCTCTCATAGTCCTTAGAATTAGGACTAATTGGACACCATGACACTCCATGCTTTTGAAATTCATCATCATGCTCTTCATCACTACTGCTCTCATAGTCCTTAGAATTAGGACTAAGTGGACACTTTGACACTCCATCCTTTTGAAATTCATTATCACGCTCTTCATCGTTGCTGCTCTCATAGTCCTTAGAATTAGGACTAAGTGGACACCATGACACTCCGTTCTTTTGAAATTCACCATCATGCTCTTCAAAACTGCTGCTCTCATAGTCCTCAGAATTAGGACTAAGTGGACAACGTTACACTCCATTCTTTTGAACTTTACCATCATGCTCTTAAAAAATGATGCTCTCATAATCCTCAGAATTAGGACTAACTGGACATCATGAAACTCCATTATTTTGAACTTCACCATCATGCTCTTCATCACTTCTGCTTTCATAGTCCTTAGAATTAGGACTAAGTGGAATCTGTGACTCTCTATTTATTTGAAATTCTCCATCCCCTCTTTCATCAATGCTGCTCTCATAGTCCTTAGAATCAGGACTAAGTGGAAGAATTGACTTTCTATTCATAGTGGAAGAATTCCCGCTATATTCATCAATATGAATAAAGTTGTTACGCGATGAAGATGTTGATGGTGTATAAATCGAAACTTCAGTATCAAAACAATCCATCCCTTTCAAATAGAAGATGTTGAATGATACAAATGGAGAGTCTCCTAAAGATATTATATAGCTTAGAGAATGAAATTTTCCCTCCAAAAAGTTTCGTGAAAATATTTCCCTCCAAAAACTTTGGAGAAAATATTTCCCTCCAAAAATTTTCGCGAAAATATTTCCATCCAAAAAGTTTGTTAGATTTATTTACCTTCATTATTTTATTTACAATTTATTGAAAAATGTAAACTAATTTTTTTTATGAAATAAATCATTAAAATTAAAATTATAAACTACAACTTCTACATTAATTATTTTAATAGTTAAAGTATATAATATTTACTAAACAATTGAATATTTTTTTTTAATTTTTATAATATATTATAAAACAAATTAATCCCACATTCAACCCGTTGTAAAACAATTCTACAATATTCGCTTTATAATATTTTAAAACAAATTATCCCGCATTAATCGTACGGTAAAACATCTCCGTAATTTCACTTATATAATAAATTTCATTATCACTATTACTCACATCACATCCAGGTTTTCTGAATTTTGTTGCAAGACCTGTGAATTTGTGGAGCAACGAAATTGTTATCAACAACATATTTAACGAAGAATTCTCGCAATTGAAAGGTAAGTTAAATTTTTTTCCTTGAAAATTTTAATATTAAATTAGTTTAATGAAGAAGAATTTTTTTTTTAATTAAATTCTAAGCCAAAATAACAATTAAGTCCATCACGAGCATGGTGGGCCCGACCAAACTCAATCACCCAACAGTGGTGGGCAGGCCATCGTGGTGTCACGGGGTGGGCGGGATGTGAGGGCGTAGGTGGGGCAGTAGAGGCGGGCCGCCGGGGTGGGCGCCGCAGCCCCACCCGTCCCCACACCCGCTATAGCCCCACCCACTACACCCTCACCCCCTCCACCCACACCCAACCCCCCCTGCCCCCTCACACGCACCCTCCACAACCACCCCCCCCCAACCCCCCTCACACCCTACCCCCGCCCCCTCACCCTCTCCACCCTCTCCCCCTCACACCCTCCCCCTCACACCCTCAACCCCTGTCTCCTCCTTACCCCCACCCCCTCACACACTCAACCCCCCCTCGCCCTGTCACACCTCGCCCCCTGCCTACCCCCGCCCCCTCACACACTCATCCCCCCCTCTCCACCCCCTTACCCCCCCTCTCCAACCCCTCACCCCCTTACACACCCACACCCCACCCACCCTCATGCCACCCCACCTCGCCCCCTCACACCCTGCCCACCCTCACGCCACCCCACCCCGCCCCCTCACACCGCGCCCACCCAACCCCCGCCCACCCTTACGCTACCCCCGCGCCCACCCTACCCCTGCCCCCTCACACCCCACTCACCCTCACGCTACCCAAAACATATTATATGCAGCACATAGAATAGCATCAACCCAAAACATTATCTTTACATTTTTTAAGAAGAGCATGGATCGTACCATATTTAAGATTGTCATATTCATTCTTTTAGCTACACTATTCTGTTGGGGATTATAAGGAACAGTTGTTTGATGTTTGATCCCATGTTGGCGAAGATAGTTTTCAAATTCATTTGATGTGTACTCTTTTCCATTATCAATGGGAATAGACCCAATATGAGATTGTGCATCATTTTCAATCCATTTATGAAAATTCTTGAATGTTTGAAAAGCATCAGATTTGTTCTTCAATAAATAAACCCAACACATTCTGGTGTAGTCATTAATAAATGTCATCATATATTTATTTCCATTTGCACAAGGAACAGGCATTGGACCACATAAATATAAATGAACGAGTTCAAGTTTTCTATTTGCTCTTGGATGTGAATCATGAAAAGACTGTTTGTTATGCTTTCCTAGAATGCAAGCATCACATTGCTTAAGTTTTCTAGGAATTGTAGGCAAACCAACAATACCATTTTTCTTCAACAAGCGGAGGCTTTCATAGTTCAAATGTCCAAGTCTAGCATGCCATAATAAACTTGATGGAAGTGCACCTTCTTCATGATGAGAATTGTATGAGAAATGTTGTGCACGAGCAGAGGTTCCTTGCAGCTTGAGAAACATTTCTTCTTCTTTTCCCCTCATGACAAGTGAGTGGTCAGATGCTTTTGTTACCTCAAGCTTGCCATCAAACATATGAATGGAGTGACCTTGTTGGTGGCTGTGGACCAAAGACAGCAAGTTTCTCTTGAGTTGTGGGAGATATAGAACATGATGTAGAAGAAAGTCTGGAAGACCGGGCAGTGTAAGCTTGATTGTGCCAAGCCCTAATGGCTTGATTTTTTATTGTTCTGCAAAGTATACTGCTCCATCAACATTTTCAGTAAATTCTTCAAAAAAATATTTTCTATGAGTCCTGTGGTAGGTTGCTCCTGAATCAAGCAACCAATCATTTTTCCAAGAAGCAAGTGAAGCATTAAATAAATCTTCATTTACTCCAATATTACATTGTGCCACAACATAGTGAGCGGATTCAGGTGCTTTACCTTTGTCTATATCATCAGTTTTACCTTTCTGTTGGTTTCTTTGCTGCTCAATTTTGTCCCATGGTAGCTTTCGTGTAGAGGCATCATGTGATCCATTTCTGTTGCAGCGTATGCAATGTAAATCTACCTTTTCTCCTTGAGATTGTCTGCCCCCCTGCCTCTGAAATGTCTTCCTCTTCCTCTTCGACCACCTCTTCCTCTGGAAGAATCTTTAACAGGATTCTTTTCTTTATGAGCAAGGCACATAGCCTCTTCAAAAGATTCAAGGGCTATCTTCTTTCCAAAATCTTTCTCTCTTTCAGCAAACGTTTTCACAAGAGAGTCAAAGGTGATATCTTTGAGATTTCGATTTGCTTGCAATGACTCAAGGTAATTGGAGTAAGTAGGATAAAGTTCCTTGAGAAAAGCGATAAGAGGAATATCCAATCCAACCTTAGTGGATTTGATATCATGCATTATAGACTTTACTTCAGATGCAAGAGCAAGAGGATCATTATTTTGCAATTCAAGAGTGAAGAGTTTAATCATGAGTTGAACAACTTCAAGTGCAGAATGTGAGTCATAGAGTTCTTTCAGCTTTTGTAAGGCTTCAAAAGTAGTTGAAAATGGCAAAATATGGCAACTCACCTCTTCATTTACAGATGTTACAATTAATGCATAAGCTTTGTTGTTCTTGTTTTCCCAAATGACGAGCCCTTTGTCTGATGTAGGCTGTTCTGGCTCATTGTCTCCGTCTCCAACACACACTCCTTTCCACAACTAATTGAAAATGAGGGTGTGTTTTATCATCCGAGACCACTCAAGATAGTTCTCCTTGTCGATGAGAACTATTCCCACAATAGATATGGTTGAATGCATACTATAAAAAATACTTGTGCCAATATACAGTAAAATTGTTCTTCTGGTGGTAATTTTTTTTTTAATTACACATCAAAGGGGCATTCTCTCCATATAGGGCTTTGTACTATCTTTGTCTTTAATGTTAAGGATGAAACCCAACAATAATAAATGAAAATTGATTATTATAAAACATTTCCCAAAGAAATATTCAGATCAGCTATGCACTCTCAAAAAAAATTTCAAATCTCTTCCTCATCAATTTTTCCCTTTTTTTGAAAATTATAACAGATAGTAATCAGTGCCAAAGTATGGAAAAAATTGCTTCATAATCTGCCAGTTCTCTCTATTTGATACCACACATGAATACTTATGGAATCAGCATTCTTCAAAACAGTTCAATGCAGCATTCTGAAATACTTATGAAATACCAGGAGCAATGTTCAAAATAGTTCAATGCATGTCTCAAATCAACTTATATACTCATTTAATAGGAATGTCAATGTACCAAAAAACGGCTCAATACAATGTCATGAACAGCGTACCAAAAAAGGCTCAATACAATGCCAAAAACTTCAATCGTATACCATAGACAACTCACTAATGTCATAGACAACGTTAACTTACAACTCAAATAAATAAACAACGTACGCATCTGCCACTGCAAATGTGGAGGTCTTCATTGCCATTGTCATTACAGGTTATGAATAGAAATTGGGATTTCGGGGCAAGAATGCGCCAAACTCTGAGATAAAACTGACGAAACGCTTGCTCTCCAAAAGCAAAACCAACCAAACCAAGCAAAGTCACCCACTACTTCACATCCTCCATGACTCCACAACGAAAAACCCCCCAAACTCTTCGAGATGAGACCACGTACGTGCCTCCTCAAATTTGAAACTGGAGAGAATCAATCAAAAGCTGAATCATAGCACTGAGCGAAGCAGCCAAATCCAAGATGCTAATCTCAAATAACCTCTGGGACACAAATGCCTTAAACGGTGAAACTTCAGATGAATCGTTCAAATAATGGCATAGAGCTCCTAGCAAGGCGTGTCTATGCCACAACTAGTTTGCCAGGAGAAAATAGCCGGAGAGAGTGGGAAGATTCACCAACGTTAACTAACAGAGAGCATCACTCAAGCAGTAAAGAGATGCTCTGATATCAAGATAGTAAAAATACCACTAAATTTCTAGCAATTCCAGTTAGACCACCGAGAAGAACTGGTAGAGGGTGGACTGGTCTATGCACAGAATATGGTAGAAAATGATTATGGCAGAAGCCACATAGATAATGCATCATTTAGACAGAGGCAGTCACTGTCGAGGGGACAGAGAGTGCACCAGTGGACAGACTACAAGAAACTAGCAGAAGGGAGTTACAAGACTATGCCAAAAATGAACTTGGCTCTGATACCATGTCAGGCCTGTTGAAAATAATACTAGGGGGGGGGGTGAATCAGTATTATCAAATTCTTTTTCAACTTATAGAAAGATTAGCAAATCTGACTAATGAAACTTGTGTATACCTTCCTGACTTATAATTTAATTTATTCTTCAAATATTGATCATTAATCTGTGTGTCAGAACCATATAACAGTAAGCAGGAACGGAAAAGGAGAGCAAACAATCACACAAAGGAACACAAGATATAAGGTGGAAACCCAATGTGGGTGAAAACCACCTGCTGCAATATGTCTCTATCTTCTTTCAATTAGAAACTTCCTTTTACAATGATTCTGTACTAGTGCAGTCTTATACCAGCACACAGGCTTCAACCTACAGAAGGCTACAACCTTCTCTCGTTCTCCATACTCTTCTGGAAGGGAGCTACAACCCCCTTAGCTCTTGCGCTAGTTGAGGTACTTGTACGTAGGTGCTGACCTATAGAGGACTTCTCTTTTCTTCCAGGGACCATGTTTCATAAATTTTCAAATTGGATCCATGAATATCAATCAAACATCAAATAGATCTACAATCAACCAACTTCCTTGTACAAATACTGAATCAATAACTTCTCAAAACACAGTACCCATAACCAGAAACCAAGTCAGACCCCTGAACACTGCAGAAATAGATAAAATCAGCTAAAATATATTTCAAGGAAAAAGTCCGCAACTTCACGAATAGAAACCTGCGTACGTCCACAGTATTCCCTTCTTTACCCTACGGGTATCCGCACCTCCTCTGTGTCAAACCTGTGGTATCTGCACCTGCGCTCTGCCGGGCCTGTGGGTATCCACACCTCTTCTGTGTTGAACCTGTGTGTATCCGCACCTGCGCTGTGTCGAGCCTACTGGTATCCGCGCCTGCGATGTGTCGAGCCTGCGGGTAACCGCACCTGTGCTGAGTTGGGCCTACGGGTATAGAAATTTATCAGACTTCGATTATACCCTAGATTATCAGATTTTCAAATCTGATCACGCGCCAAAGAGATCTCGACCCCTCAGTAGATTCGTGTTGTAATGCTCAGGTTTCTCCTTGATTCAGGTCCAACTCACCAACCGATCATAAATATTTTAGATCTTGCTCATCTCAATATATTCAACACATTATTTTCCCAAACCAAATGATCTCCTTTCCTTTTTATAGTCTAGGCCTTACTCAAAACCATGGTCTAAAACCATAGAGATCCAATACTAGGGACCCAAAACCTGGGTTCAATACTTTAGATGTAAAACCACGGACCAAAACCATAGGATCAAAGATGTCAGACTAAATACCATGGACCAACCATAAGATTTCCCACGTGCGCACTTTTCTCTGCATGAAAGTGCGTGTACTTTATGTTCGCACTTTTTGATCGAAGAACCTACATACATGTCCGCAACTTTTGTTCGATGCACTTGTGTACATCCGCGGCTTCGTGAACAGGAACCTGCAGGTATCTCATTTTCTACTATTTTGAGAGCCTGAACTTGTGATCTGCTATTTGAGTGAGTTGCCATCAAGGACAACACTTATGCCATCAAGCCAAACCTGTGTCATAATGCCAACAATCTCCCCCTTTGGACTTGATGGCAACCCAAAGTCACTCAAAGTATTTTCTCCCCCTTTGACATCAAGGGCAAAGGGTTATGCTCCCCCTGAGTACATGCTGAAATCTCTGCTCTACTGTGTTGTCCAAGCTCCCCCTGACATATAGGCAAGATCTGCAAGAAGATGTTCTACAAAAGAAATATGACTTTATACATCATAACTGACCTTCCTATCACCAAAGACTCATACATACAACTCCCAACCAAGTGGGGATACATGATATAATAGGCATATGACATTATCCATCCCAGGCATAGTGGGGCAACCAAGATAGGCTGTTACATGACCTTGACAAAAGAAAGATAGAGACAAAATATCAGCAGCATCTGTCAAGCACTATTCAAATCAGTATCCATGTTCTCCTTCTACACTTGCTCCTCCTAAAATCAAGACAACCGAAGAATTGAACCAAGATCTTCTATGATAATGCCAACAATGCATTATTAGAAGAATATATGCTCCCCCTGAACCTGTGCGAGATTGTCTCTGATAGACCCATATCGGACTCTTCATCCTTGCTTTTCTTCAAGTCGACTGTACCCACATAAACCAGCATATGTACGCGTATACCCCATATGAAACTCGCGTACAACCAACAATCTCTGAAACAGACAAGATTCAACAACAAGATGATGCATCAACTACCCCCAACTTTTGTCTGAGGTATTCAAAGGTCTCCCTGGGCAGTGGTTTGGTGAGAATATCAGCAACTTGTTCCTTAGAGGGAACATACTCCAATTTGACCTTTTGTTCAAGCACTTGTTCTTGGAGAAAATGATACTTGATTGGTATGTGCTTAGTCTTTGAATGCATGACAGGATTCTTTGAAATACTGATTGCACTTGTATTGTCATAGAAAATAGAGATAGGTGGAGTGCAGGTGATTTGAAGATCTTGCAATGTTTGCATCATCCAAAGGAGTTGTGTGCAGCAAGATGCAACAGCTACATATTCTGCTTCAGCTGTAGATAATGCAATAGAGCTTTGTTTCTTGCTGAACCAAGATACTAATCTAGGACCCATGAAGAATGCACCACCACTAGTGCTTTTCCTGTCATCCACGCTTCCTGCCCAATCCGCATCTGTGTATGCATGAAGTGTGAGATTTGTACCTCTAGGATACCATAAGCCATAGTTTTGAGTTCCTTGAAGATACTTGAAAATTCTCTTAACTTCCTGAAGATGAGTTTCCTTTGGATTTTCCTGATTTAGATAGAGCAGACTACCAATCATGGATATATAGGTTGGTTGATGTACTGTTGCCAATTCATCATTTGAGTTGAGGCTGCATCCTGTCACCATAGGGGTACATACTGGTTTCGAATCCTCCATCCCATATTTCTTCAAGATCTATTTGAGATATTTGGTTTGTGATAGAAAAATGCCATCTTTGTTTTGTTGGACTTGTAAACCAAGAAAATATGTGAGCTCACTAAGCATGGACATTTCAAACTCTTTCTGCATCACCAAGGCAAAATTTTGACTCATGTCTTCTTCATTGCTACCAAAGATGATATCATCAACATACACAACAAGTATCAACAACTTATCCTTGTCAATTTTTATATACAGATTGCTATCAGTTGATCCTTTTATAAAACCTTGTTGATTGAGGTACTTATCCAACTGATAATACCACGCCCTTGGTGCCTGTTTAAGGCCATAGTGTACCTTTTTGAGCCTGCATACAAGTTTTGGATCATTTCCAAGAATAAACCCATCCGGTTGTTCAATATATACTTCTTCATTTAAGTCTCCATTCAGAAAGGCTGATTTTACGTCCATTTGAAATACTTTGAACTTCTGAAAGCTAGAGAGAGCAAGGAACATTCTTATGGCCACAAGTCTGGCAACTAGAGCAAAAGTTTCTTCAAAGTCTATTCCTTCTTGTTGCGCATATCCTTTAAAAACAAGTCTTGCCTTGTTTCTAACCACATCCCCATTTTCATTTAGCTTATTTTTGAAAATCCACTTTGTCCCTATGACATTCTTATCTTTTGGTCTAGGAACCAACTCCCAAGTGTTATTCTTTTCAATCTTCTCAAGTTCTTCTTCCATGGCCTTGACCCAGCATTCATATTTGCAAGCCTCTCTTACGTTCTGCGGTTCAGTGGATGAGAGTAATGCTAGATAGCTTGAAGCTTCTGAAATGGTTCTTCTTGTTTGTACACCTGCCTCTTTCTGCCCTAAAATTTGAGATTCTGGATGATTCTTTTGAACATATCTGGATGGAGTCTTTTATTCTATCCTTATCTGTTCTTTTGGTGCCTCATGGGTTTCTTCTTTGTCATGAATCTGATTTGATGTTGTTTTGATGTTGACGGATAGTCTTCTTCGAAATCTTTAGATTTTGCCTGCCTAGGAGTGTTTCCTTCTTCATCAACCACTACATCAATGCTTTCAACAATTTTACCAAGTCTTTTGTTGTAACATTTGTAAGCTTTGCTGTGGGGAGAGTAGCCAAGTAAAATGCCTTCATCTGCTCTAGGTTCAAACTTGCCAAGATTTTCATCAGTCCTTTTAATGTAGCATTTGCTTACAAAAGTTTTGAAGCATTTTACCGTGGGAGTCTTACCGTACCAAAGTTCATGAGGAGTCTGAGTGCTATTTACTCGAAAATTTGTCTTGTTGAGAATAGTAACATCGGAAAATGCGGCTTCACCCCAGAATATTGCGGGAGTTCCAGACTCATCAAGCATAGCACGAGCCATTTGTTGAACCGTTCTGTTCATCCTTTCCACAACTCCATTTTGCTGAGGAGTCCTTGCAGCAGAAAATTCCCTTCTTATTCCATGTTCTTCACAAAAATCGAAAAATTCATCTAAGGTAAATTCCCCTCCTCGATCAGATCTGAGGCATTTGATTCTGCGATCTGATTCGTTTTCAACCAAGGCTTTGAATGACTTGAAATTTTCGAAAGCTTCATCTTTATACTTCATGAGTCCTATCCAACACATCCTTGAAAAGTCGTCAATGAACAATATGAAATACTCTTCTCCTCGAGGTGATCTCTTCCTAGTTGGACCACATATATCTGTGTGAACAAGTTCAAGTGGCCTGCTAGTTGATCCTTCCTTCTCAGGGAAATTAGTTCTGGTTTTCTTACCAAATTGACATGATTTGCATATTGTATTGTCTGGAATTCTGATGTCAGGAAGATCACGAACTGCCTGATATTTGCATGCTTTCCTTATCTGAGAGAAGCTAAGATGCCCCAGTCTTTTGTGCCATAGCCAGTGTTCATCATTCTTGCTTAAATAGCATTGTTGTTGTTCTCCCTTGAGTACGTATAAGTTATTTGGTGTTCTTATGCCTTTGATCACTATCTTTCCTGTATCTAGCTCATGAACAATACATCCATTTGATCGAAATATTACCTTAGTTCCTTGATCGCACATCTGACTGACACTTAATAGATTGTGCTTTAAGCCATCAACATACATAACATTACCAACCTTGACCTTTTCTTTCAAACGAACAGAGCCTTTACCTTTTATGAATGCAGGGGTGTCATTTCCAAATGAGACCTTCTTTTCCTTGTCTAAGGCACTATATGACTGAAGTTTTTCTTTATTACCTGTCATATGTTTTGAGCACCCACTGTCGATGTACCATTGATTTTCCTGTCCCTCTGCATATAGGGCTATCCCACATCTTTCCGGTTGCGTTTCTTTCTTTTTCCATGTTTTGGAATTCAATGAGGCTTGCTCCTTCTGAGTTGTTTGCCGAAACCTACTTCTGCATTCAGAATCTTCATGACCGAAGTTGTTACAGATAGAACATTCTATTTCATTTTCAAGAGTAGAGAAATTATTGTAGGTTATTTTCATGATTCCTGTCGTACTCCTTTGTTTTTGAGCTTCCCTAGTTATGATGGTCTTGTAGGCAACACATTGAGCAGCTTTATGACCAAAGTTATGACAAGAGAAACATTGGCCATTGAAGAAATTCCTGCGATTATCAAATCTACCAACCATATGATTGTAGTTTCCATACATTCTTGAGCCAATATGAGAATGATTTGCCTGTGGTCGGTTGAGGCTTCTATTCATCCTTGAGGTAGATTTCCCTCGATAATCTATTCTTGAAGCAAATTGTCCCTGATTTACCTGGTGATCTGTATTATGCTTTTGTTGTCGATTGTCAACTTGTTCACTTCTCCTTGCTGCATCAAGATAACTTTTGGAGGTGGATGGCTTCTGTGCTTGCTTCTGAGCTTGATATGCTTCATTGGAATATCCGAGACCAGTCTTGATTAGAGGAGAACGCTGCACTTTGATGATCTCATCTAGAGTTTCAGATCCTTTAGCAAATCTGATATTAAGGGCTTTTGTTTTCTCAATTTCTTTTCTAAGTCCCACAATTTAACATTCTAACTCTTCATTGTGTTTATCCTTTTCAACAAGTTGGAATGTTAGAGTATCTATAATCATATTCTTTTCCTCTAAATAAACTTTAAGTTTAGAAATTTCTTCATAAAGACCTTCTTCATTTATAGCATCCAAGAAATCATCATCTTCAAAAGCCATCAAAAGTCTATCATCATTACCTTGTTCATCTTCATCACTATTTGACAATCCATCACTGTCTTCATGCGTGTAATAGCTCTTCTTATTCTATTTTCTGTTCCATCTAACAGGTCCCTTACCTTTGTTTAGTTTATCCTTCTGAGGACATTTTGCAGCATAATGACCGACACTCCCACAAGCAAAGCATTTGAAAGGCAGCTTACCTCTGAATCTTCCAGTTCCTCGTTGAAGATTCTTGACAAAATTTGATTCTTCCTCTTCTTCTGACACATGTCCTGCCTCATAGTAATCTCCTTTTCCTGAAGCCTTGAATGTAGCTTCTCTCCTGTCTGATGGTCCTCCTTTTCTCATCTCGTAAGCAGTTAGAATTCCGTGCAGCTGTGACATGGTAAGGCTCTATAGATTCTTCTTTTCTTCTATGGCAGAAACTTTTGAATCAAACTTAGGAGACAAAGATCTTAGAACTTTTTCAACCAAAACAACTTCTTTTATTTCTTCACCCAAGTTTTTCATACAATTTACGATCTCATCTATACGTAGGAAATAGCTAGCCACACTTTCATCATTATGCATTCTGAGACTTTCATATTGAATTCTAAGAGTTTGTGACTTTGCTCGTTTTACCTGTTCATCTCCCTCATAGCTCAGAACGATCTTGTCCCATATTTCTTTTGCTCTTTTGAGCTGCATAACCTTGACGAATTCTAATTGAGATAGACTTCCTAATAGAGTATTGACATCTTTTGCATTTGTTTCATACTGCTTCTTACCGGCTGCATCTGTAGGAGTTGTTGATGGAAATGCGTATCCAGTTTCCACAATATCCCAAACTTCTGTACCAAGAGATTGAAGATAAGCAGTGATTCTTACCTTCCAATAGATGAAGTTGCTTCCATAAAAAATCGGTGGCCTGATAGATGCTTCTTTTCGTAGTTTCTCATGATGATAGATCTTCCTTCAAGCGATCAAGCTTTTCCTGAAGAACCTGCTCTGATACCAATTGTTGAAAATAATACTGAGAGGGGGGGGGTGAATCAGTATTATCAAATTCTTTTTCAACTTATATAAAGATTAGCAGATCTGACTAATGAAACTTGTGTATACCTTCCTGACTTATAATTTAATTTATTCTTCAGATATTGATCATTAATCTGTGTGTCAGAACCATATAACAGTAAGCAGGAACAGAAAAAGAGAGCAAACAATCACAGAAAAGAACACAAGATATAAGGTGGAAACCCAATGTGGGTGAAAACAACTTATTGCAATATGTCTCTATCTTCTTTCAATTAGAAACTTCCTTTTACAATGATTCTATACTGGTGCAGTATTATACTAGCATGCAGGCTTCAACCTACAGAAGGCTACAACCTTCTCTCATTCTCCAGACTCTTCTGGAAGGGAGCTGCAACCCCCTTAGCTCTTGCACTAGCTGAGGTACTTGTACATAGGTGCTGACCTAAAAAGGACTTCTCTTTTCTTCCAAGGACCACGTTTCATAAATTTTCAAACTGGATCCATTAATATCAATCAAACATCAAATAGATCTGCAATCAACCAACTTCCTTGTACAAATATTGAATCAATAACTTCTCAGAACACAGTACCAGTAACCAGACACCAAGTTAGACCCCTGAACACTGCAGAAATAGATAAAAGCAGCTAAAATATATTTCAAGGAAAAATTCTGCAACTTCACCAATAGAAACCTGTGTATATCCACAGTATTCCCTTCTTTACCCTGCAGGTATCCGCACCTCCTCTGTGTCGAACCTACGGTATCCGCACCTGCGCTCTGCTGGGGCTGTGGGTATCCGCACCTCTTCTGTGTTGAACCTGTAGGTATCCGCACCTGCGCTGTGCCGAGCCTGTGGGTATCCGCACCTGCGATGTGTCGAGCCTACGGGTATCCGCACCTGCGCTGAGTTGGGCCTACGGGTATAGAAATTTATCAAACTTCGATTATACCCCAGATTATCAGATTTACAGATCTGATCATGTGCCAAAGAGATCTCGACCCCTCAGTAGATTCGTCTTGTAATGCTCAGGTTTCTCCTTGATTCAGGTCCAGCTCACCAACCAATCACAAATATTTCATATCTTGCTCATCTCAAGATATTCAACACATTAGTTACCCAAGACAAATGATCTCCTTTCCTTTTTATAGTCTAGGCCTTACTCAAAACCATGGTCCAAAACCATAGAGATCCAATACTAGGGACCCAAAACCTGGGTTCAATACTTTAGATGCAAAACCACGGACCAAAACCATAGGAGCAAAAATATCAGACTAAATACCATGGACCAACCATAAGATTTCCCATGTGCACGCTTTTCTCTGCATGAAAGTGCATGTAATTTACATCTGCAATTTTTTATCAGAGAACCTACATACATGTCTGCAACTTTTGTTCGACGCACCTGTGTACATCCACGGCTTCATGAACAGGAACCTATGGGTATCTCATTTTCTACTGTTTTGAGAGCCTGAACTTGTGATCTGCTATTTGAGCGAGTTTCCATCAAAGACAACACTTATGCCATTGAGCCAAACCTGTGTCATAATGCCAACAAGGCCAGGTAGTAACTCCACAAATTTAATTCACGTTATTCCTTTAGGTTGGTCTTTATTATATACATGAGGGAGACTGTTCACTTCATCTCTCGATGACTATTCATATTACTTATTTAATTATTTACATTATATTTACTCAATCCTGATTATTGAGTGTCAACAACAACCCTTAGATTATGAGCATGTTCCATTTAGATGTAGATGTTGTCATGAACATGGTCACCTCATTAGAGAATGTACCCCGAAGAAGAAGGAATAATCCTTTGGAGGCCATATGGAAAGTGATGGTTTCACAAGAGTTTCAAATCAATGTCATAATAAAAGGAACTGACCATTTTCTAATACAAAGGGTTTTGAGGAGAAGAATTCATTCTCCCTGTTGTAAGCTATGGAGGAGGACTCTTAAGATGTGGAGGCTACCAAATGGATATCGTTCCAATAGAAAAAACTCAGGACAAGATGGCTTTGAAACACAAGTTGGAGGACAATGAAAACTCAAAAGGAGGTTTTTATCTATTGGTGCTCCTGATTTTTGAGGAAGTGGTTCCTCTAGTGGACCAAAATCTCTCCAAGCTCTAAAAAGAAGAGAAAACATTAGTCACTATGATAAATGACTGGGTAATGCAGGACCTGGGTGACCTATCCAAAGAGGAGAAGGAGAGATACTTCAAAGCTTATCTCCAGTGGAAAACAAAGAGATAGTCTGCACCAGAAGACCCAATAGCTCAATATTTTCAAGCCTTCAAAGATAAAGGAAAACAAATTCTCTCTAAATACTTAAATAAGGAACCAAAGAAGAAGATAACTAAACCTAAGAGAGAAGCAAGGAAAAACATGGGAACAAATTAGAACACCTCAGACCAAACACCAGTTCTATCGAAGAAGTCTTTGACTGTACCTAAGCCCCCATAAATGAAAGTCCTTTCTTGGAACATAAGAAAAATAAAGGGTAGGAGAAAACAAATATATCTTAGAGATCAAATCAGGAAGTAAAACCCAATGATTGTTATCATACGAGAAACAAAATTATAGAGGAGAAAAATAATGAAATAGCCGGTTTTTGTTGGAAAGGGTGTGAGCTTATGTCCATAAATACAACCAAGAATGCAAGAGGATTAGAAATGTGGTGGAACCCCCAAATGGTATTATTCAAGGAATGGTTTGCATCAACTAGAATTTTAATAGGTAAATTTCATTCTATGGGAACAAAGGACTCTATCTTCCTCTCAGCGGTCTATGCACCCTCCAACCCTTCGAAAATAAGGTTTTTTTATGAAACAATTGCAGGACATGCAACGAATCATAGGGAATACATTATGGATTGCGGGTGGAGATTTTAATATTATGATATCACTACAGGAGAAAAAGGGTGGTATCCACAGGTTGGATCCTATCTCTATGGTTTTTGATGAATTGTTGGAAAATCTATGACTTGTTGACATTCAAACAATAAATGGATTCTTCACATGGAACAATCGTTGTGGAGGAAGGAAACAAATAGCTTTCTACCTAGATCATTTTTTCTATCAGAAGAAGTCCTAATGTTGGCGGAAAAGTTTAAATTAAGTTTGACCCAGGGTTCGGCCTAGGTGCCAACAAAAGTCTCCGCATAGTCTAGCACTTTGCCAGAATTTTCACTCCATTGGAGTAAAGGAGCATCTCTCCCAAGGCGATCTAGAACCATAGAAAAGTGTTAGGGGTATAGATTTAGTTATTTAAACAACTTATGCAACCATTGACGCATTCATTCGCAACTATTTAACTCATGCATTTAACTAGAAATAAACATAAGCGGAAATTTTTTAAAAGGGGGCACAAAGTACACAAACAATTGACATAACTCCTATTCTCCTTTTATCATTAAAATAGCATAGACCAATTACAACAACAATTCTCCATTACAACTTGTGGCACACTACAAATTGTGGCCAACATTACAATTCAAAACAACTATCAAAACTGATCATTAAATATAAGCAGTCATTCTCCCATATAACCTAGATCCTTAACATTACAACAAAATCTAGACTCTGCAAAATAATTCAAATTCTACCACACTGTTTGAACTTTTCAAAATTGGCTAAACTTTGAAAGGCTCTCAAAACATGTTTCTTGTTGCTCTTCATTCTCTTTTATAATTGTGCTTGCTTGATTTATTCTTTGGTCCCTCGCTTGCTTAATCCATGATTTTCAAATACCTAGTTCCATTACCTTGGTTCTCTGTTGACTGAATCAAAATCGACTCCTCGTTCTTTGGTGCGTACCCTTATTTTCCACTACACAAGTCCCAAAATAAGTATTCCACTATTGCTTTGATTTTTCGGTGTTCTGCTTCTTACATCTTTGTCCAAAATGTCCTCTGCAACTAATATTCCTTCAAAAATGAAGGATCCAACATGCCTCGACCACAACCCATTGATTCGCCCTCAAGTCATTGTGTTGTTGCTATTGGATCTGAATTTTGTGAAGAGTGGCTTCCACTTGGATCAACTACAGTACCTTCAAATGAAGGACCCAGCTCTATAATGTTTTGAAGAGCCAACTCTTTGAATGTTGTATAGGCGGAAACCAATGAGTTCCACGAGTCCAACAAAGTAAACATTTTGCTTGAAATTTTTTCCGCTATCTACGCACTAAGATCAGTGGGTTGTGACTGCACGAGTTCCTAGAGCTGCTAATCAGAAATAGTAGAGAGTGTGCTCAAAGTGAGGAAGTGTTTATGTGCTTCTAAGCAAAGGTTGTGGAAAACTTTCTCTGTTACTTGAGCCGCATATTCCAATTTGTTGATCTAGGAATCTATAACATCATCTTGATCAAGAAGTTGCTTCTTTACCTCTAGATTAGTAGTTACAAGTGCTTGCTAGAATAGTTGTTGAACATTCTCTTGCAAGGGATCAAGAGCTACATTATTCTTCGTCAGAATGCCACCACCATCCGAAATTTGGCAGAACATGTGTTGAGACTCCTGCATAATTTGTGTTAGAGTGTCATGAGCAAAAGTGGCAGTCTGAATGTTATCATCAATCTGATCCTGATAGAGTGCCAAAGGGTCTGATGAAGACTATTGCATAGTGGTGACAGTGTCCTAGAGCTTGATATGGTTGGTAACCAATTGCTTGCACGCCACTTCAACAAAAGTGCAACATTCGATAGGGGAACATGTGGTGAGATATTCAGATTGAGCTTCAACATAGGGAGCAAGAGTAGTCCATAGTGACTGCAGGTGAGAATGTATATCACCTATTTGAGTCTCCAATATATCTTTCTTGAAACGCAACTGTGTTTGGATTATGGCGACAACATTGAGCTAATGTTGTCGTTCTTCACAAGTGACCTGAAGACCAGTGCACCTAGTCTCTGTCTGAACTAAATGATGCTCCAACTAAGAAATTGAATAATGAATAGACTAAAACAATTGCAGTGAAGACCAGGTACTAAGGGTGTTGACTGAAACCATGTATGTTGGAGTAATTCTCCATTATAATGGTTGGACACTTGCAACCAAATGCTCTGATTGGTCCTTCTTTGAAGATTCTCATTGGACAACAACCTTTTGATTCTCTGCAATTCTATGATGAATAGGGGCCGAAATAAAAGTAATAAGGTCATGTTGCTAGGTAGCAAGGGAAATCACTTGGCGACATTGCTCAGGTTCTTTCATAAACTCATCCACTTGCTCGACATAAATGAATGAAGTGGTGGAAGGAGATGGATGAGATGAAGTGGTAGTAGGAAGAGGAGTGGTTGGTGGTGGGGAGATAACATTGGTAAGCAGACCAGTGGACGAGACAAGAGAAGATTTAGTTTCCATATTCTCTAGCTCATTCGTGACGATAGGTGAGTTTGGACAGTGTGATAAGGTTTCTTGTGACGAATGAGGTGTCACGAAGGTTTTATGTGGGGATAAGGGTTGTTCTTCCTCAATGGTAATGACATGATTAGTGGATGGTGGCTCGACATCAAGGTCAATGCTGGTAGTGGTAGCGGGTGGTATGGTGGTGACAATGGCAGGGGGTGCAATGGACATAGGATCGACTTGATGTACCCAAATATTTTGCTAAACATAGGAGTCGATTGCAGACCAAGTAGCATAGGCCGAACTCATACACTCCATATCCTTCTTTAGTAGGGGTTGAAAATCTTCTGGCACATCTTCAAAATTCTTGTGCAATGATGAAGGGGCATCTTTAGTAGGCTTCATTGCATCAAAGTTGTATATAATCTGGGCATCCTTCACCCATGATGCAACCCCTAGCCAAGCAATGACTTTAGAATGGAAGTCATTCTCACTGATGTAGAACGACAATGGATGCATAGAAAACATGGCAGAAGAGACATGCAGTGGTCGAATATAACAAGAACTATGAGAGATACCGAACTAGACCAAGGGAGAGTACTGTTCGAGTAGAGGGAGTGGCACCTACAAAATTGTTCTTATCACAACATCCATTTTGTTGAACCAATGGCCAAATGCTTGATCATTAAATTCTTTATTGATGGCATCTTCAGTGTTGTGCCAAGGTGCATATGCATATGCAAGAGGTTCATATTTTGAAATTGTGGCAAGATCGCGACCTTGTCGAGCATGCCATTTGGACATAACAAGAGGAAGAAGCAAAAAGCCAAAAATAAAATATGTAGGCCGAGCATAAGCATCATTAGCAACTTCAAATAACTCATGAAGGAGATAGCTGGACCAATTCAACTAATCACTTTGGACACAAGCTTATGTAACTGCAATGGCATCCAACATAAATTTGACTCTACTATAATGGCGCATGATTTTGGTGGTGATAGTTGTACTAGAAATGTGAATCAACAAATTATTGATCATATTGAGGAAAAACCATTGGCCCTTCTTGGTGGTTCCATACTTCTTATACAAATTGTTCTCATCTGACTTCTTGCCATGCTTAGCAATTTTCTGAAAAGATAAGCTAATTTCAATTGCATGAATATGGTATTCCTGATCCAACCAAAGAGAACCCCCATGGAGCTGACTAATTAAGAACTTGGTGTAGTGTAATACTTCACTACTGGCGCCAAAAATAGGTAAGTCGGACAAAAGGAAGAGATTAGATTGTGTTAAGGGACGAAAAATTGTTTTGAATTTCATGGTAGAGCGAGCATCAAGACGAGTATTGGGATCCATAAAAGCTTTGGTATGAAGCATAGGGAACAAAGTGGGATCAAGGAGTTCGTTATCGACAAGATGGGATTTATTATACTTCCCCAAGAGGTCATCCTTGTGGTGAATACGAGAGTCAATAGGGTACATACTGATAACAGTTTTAACTTGGCAACCATGGTTATAGAATGACAGGTGTACACAAAATGGACAGGGGGGAAACAAGGCAAGGAGGATTCAAGGATAGGCGATAGTGGAGCCAAAGTGGAAACTGAGAATGTGCGAAGGGAAAGAATGAAAATCAAGATGAATAAGAGGAATATAGAATATTCGACGGGGTGGAGGCCTTAGCCATTAGGTGCGACAAATGTAAATTAAATTTGAATCACTGACAGGCAATCCATACACATATCGATGAATGTTGTGACGTAATAGAAAATCTAACAATAGAAAGATATCTTATCAGGAATTGGGAGACTGATTTGGTAACTAACTCTGACATGACTAAAAATAATGGCAGACAAGACAAACATTAATGACACTGACAAGACAAGATACGACAAAATCTCCCCAACCATAATGGGTTGTGGTGGGTCACAACTGAAAAGATAGAAAACTTGTAGAAAAGACAGAAAACATAGAAACAACTAACTTGTCAAAATACTTATTGAGGCTACTACCCTAACCCATACTTACTACTCTCGTGAGGGGAGGATACATTATTTCAAAGTCAGAACAGAAAAATAGGGCTTCTGCCAAGCACCATTCGCTCATCCAAAGAAAAGTGTACAATCGAGTTGAGCAAGCCGAACAACACTAGAATCTTTGATTTCTGCAACATAAAAAGGACCAAGCCAATGAATTTGGAGCTTACCTAGATGCTTGTAATACTTGTTTTCATAGAGAAATACTTGGTCGCCCACAGAAAATGTAACACCCTCCTACCACATCCATCCAAGTAACCATGCCAACTGGGGTAAACATGAGACGAGAGGATACTATGATAAAATTCAACCTCCTATGTGACCTTCAGGAAGTGGAATCAACAGAAACATCACACACAGTCATCCAACATCAACTTCAGGATTGTCAGGAGACATGTCAGCCACTTAGACAGCATGTCCCTAGGTCCCACTATTGTTCTGGATCTCTTAAGCCACATTCATTCTCATTCTATGGGAAAAGAAGAGACCAACATCCCAAATTCCCTCTCACAGGCTTCCCTGCCAACAACCAGAGACTAAAGTTGTCAGTTTTGTGTAGCAACCCTGGGATTTAAGCCACTTTTTCAGGCCCAGAGCCCAGGTCACTGCCCAGAATGGAGTAATAGCTTAAAATCAGTAAAAGTACAGGGACACAATGATGTAATAACAAGACATTAATCAGACCTCTACTAGCCATGCCAGGCATTTCGTCAAACATATCATCAACATGTAACCTACAGGTGTAAACAACATAATTAAGTGTAGGGATCTCATACTTATCTGAGAATCGATATGAATCATTTTTCCCTCATGTCATTTTTTGTGTTATCATCTATTAGGCCATAGATACATTATCCATTAATTTACAAGTAAAAACATGCTGAGAGCCATACATAATTGCTATCATAAAACATACATATAACTAGCATAATAGGGACAAAAATATCATAAGCATATCAGTCATAAAATCCACATATTATCAGTACATTTACACATGATAATCAAGGGAATTAATTTCTCATTAATTAATGCAATGAACTAACTAGAGATGGGACACCCACATTCCATCTGACCATAGAATGGTTGAGCCAAATCTCTCTTCAACCATTCACACATGTGCCATATTCCAAGCATGAATGTGGGACTTCAACCAAAAGAACTCAACCAGGGCATACCGAGGCTAAACCACCTCACCCTCATCAATAGAAACTAGGCTTTACCATATTCCATCCTGGATCACTAGGCCAACACAATGAACACATCATAACAAGATTTACTGTGATATCCACCTGATCACTAGGCCAAAAAAGCATGGATGCAACCAGATTTCTCCACCTACACCGTGAGGAATTTTCTTGTCTCCTAGTCTCTTAGGATTTACCGCAATACAAACCTGGATCACTAGGCCCTAAACCGAGAGTCACTCTCTAAGATTTACCAGATATCCCAAACCCGAGATTACTAGACCCAATGGAGAGAAAACCACCTCTTGGCTTTACCTTATATCCTGCCATTCACTGGCAAGGATTCCTAGGCCATTTGAGGCAACACAAAATCCAGCTTTATTGCAACCCACAGTCCGACTCACGGGTTACTAGGCCATGTGTTCTATCATTTCGGAGACACACCTCACTCAGCTTTGAATCCATCTGATAATCCAGCTCAACAAAAAAATGAGAACCCCATCACACCATGGCTATCTGGAAATGGAAAGGCTAGGTTGAAAATACTGTTACACCTGGAAAAACCCATGCAATGATAGAAAAGAACCACATAAAATTCCATGAATGCCAAACCTAGCAAGGAAAATACACATGCAATGTTAGGTCCCTATACTACTAGTGTAACCCTTATTGTTATTAGTGCAACCCCCTTATTATATTTTTGTGCCCATTTAGTCTCTATATTGTTATTATTGTGCCCCATAGAAGCCCACTATTTTTATTGTTGTGCCCTTACATTATTATTGTTATGTCGGCTTTGATTACATTATCACCCCTTAGACTCCTATATATAGAAAGGAGGACTTGTCATTTGTATCATCCAAGAATTATTCATTTGTGTAATGTAAAGGAGGTTTCCCCCTCGAAGACGTTGATTTCTAAGGCATTGATCTATCTTTTCTATCTTTTTGTGAGTTGGTTTCATAACATTTGGTATCAGAATTTTGGATTCTAGGGTTTCGCTGCTCCAAACAGGTCATCGTGGAATTTTAGATATGTCATTTTTTCTACGACTTTTCAGAAGCTAAAAAAAAACCATTTGAGCCAAAACCGTTCTGAACATCAAGATCAAATTTCAGATCTTGTATCACTATATTTTCAGAGATATGATCTGAGGCAGTTAGTGTTTTGTCAAGATCCATAATTCCATCTCAAAGAGGTCATCATGGCATTTTCACTATAATTTGTTTTCTACGAAGGTTCAAACTCTGAAATTAAAACCCATTTGAGAGGAAACTGTGATGAAGCTTGGAACCAAATTTCAGACCTTGTTGTCCTATATTTTCGGAGATACAGTCCAATACATTTAGGGTTTCTGTAGCCTCCCGAATTACATCCCAAATAGGTGACCTAGGGAAAATCATCATAACTTTCTTTCTGAGCATCAGATTGAAATTTCGTAAGAATACACAGAAAGAGGATGGACTTTACTTTTCTTTCTATTGTTTTTAGGTCCGAAGGTCAAAACAGTAACATGTGAAACTTCATACAAGTTCGGTATACTGAAAAAGTATATAAGCAGGTCATCATGGGAGATTGGGCATAACTATTCCTTGGAGAATCCAATTTCGATCAGACTGGTGGCATTGGAAAGAGGACATAGAGGGCTATTTCAGTTCACAATTTTAGACCTTGGATATCCCAAATTATAGAGTTAAAGTCGTTTCAATATCGAGCTCCTAAAATCAAGAAAAGACGATATGAGGAAGTTTGGTGGCAAGGATCTGGTAAATTGGATACTACAGATGGAACAATATTTTGATCTACATGATGTACAACTGTTACAAGAGGTACGTATTGCATCTTTATATTTAGAATCAAATCAATTTTTATGGTATAAATGGCTTTGTTCTCGTAAACCACTTGTCACTTAATCAATTTTCACGAAGGAAATGATAGCACATTATTAGGATACAAAGAGCAACACCTTCTTTAGCCAATTGATAAATCTCAAAAAAAGGGTTCAATGGTAGAGCAAATTGAGGACTTCCAAAAATTTAATATAAGGGTAAATTATATTCCAAAGAAGCAAAGGATTGATGTCTTCATAGGGACTTTAAAGGATAACATTCAACATGAGGTTCGTCCTTAGGAACCTGATTCATTGGAGAAGGCATTCAGGTTGGCAAGAAAAATTGAAAGCGGAATAATGGAAAAAAGGAATCCTACCACTCACAACTATAAATATGGAAGTGTTTTTTCTCCTAGTCTTCCACAACTTACAAGGTTTACACCACAATAATTGGAAGAAAAAAGAGAAAAAGGGATTTGTTACATTTGTGATAGCAAATACACTAAATGTCATAAGTATGCTGAGAAGAAATTATTTTACATAGATTGTGAAGAGGAGGAAGAAAAGGATCAAGAAACATCAAAAGAAGAGGATATACACCAGGAACCAACCCCAGAGAAAGAATAAATGAATCCGATCATATCTTGTAAAGCATTGGCAAGAATTACCACTTCTCAAACTCTCAAGATAGAAGGACATATCAAGAAGAAAAAGGTTCAAGAAGTGAAAGATCACATCGAGCATCAAGAAATGAATCCAACCATATATTGTAATGCATTGGAAGGAATTACCACTCCTCAAACTATCAATATAGAAGGACATATTAAGAAGAAAAAGGTAATAATGTTGATTGATTCAGGCAATACCCATAATTTTATTCATTGTAAGATAGTGAAGGAATTGAATTTCTTCCTATATCCAACACTAGAGTGTCAAGTGATGGTTGAAAATGGAAGAACCATAAATTGCTTGGGAAAGTGCCATAATATCAAGCTATCCATGGGAAAATCTGTTTTGAATAGTCCAATGCTTTTCATTCCAATGGGTGGTGTTGATGTTGTACTAGGAGTCCAATGGCTACAATCTTTGGGGAAACCGGGAAAGATAATCAGCTCTAACGGCATGACAGAGCTTCTAAAGGAAGAACAACATGGTGTAATTTCACAATTATGTTCACTAGAGGTTCCCACATCGAAATCATCTATTTCTCCATATCTCCAAAAAGTCTTGGACAATCATTTCAAGGTATTTGAGACTCCCAAAGGCCTCCCACCTATTTTTTATCATGATCATGCTATTCATTTTCCAGGAAGTGTTCCTCCAAACATTAGGCCTTACAAATATCCCTTTGCACAAAAGAGTGAAATTGAACGTATGGTTACAGAAATGCTAGAGGCTGGTATAATTCAACCTAGTCAAATTTCTTTCTCTGCTCCAATAGTATTGGTACACAAGAAGGATGGATCATGGTGCATGTGTCTAGATTATAGAGATATCAACAAGATTACTATTAAAGATAAATTTCCCATTCCTCTCATTGATGAATTATTGGATGAATTGCATGGATAAATTTACTTCAGCAAGTTGGACCTTCATGCAGGGTATCATCAAATCAGAATGAAGACTGAAGACATTTTGAAAACAACATTTAGAACTCATGAGGGTCATTATGAATTTGTGGTCATGCCTTTTGGCGTTGCCAATGCACCTTCTACATTCCAAGGTTTGATGAATTCCATTTTCAAACCCTTCCTTAAAAATTTGTGTTAATATTTTTTTGATGATATACTAATCTATAGCAAATCTTGGAAGGATCATGTTCAACATGTTGATAGAGTGCTCAGACTATTGGACGAGAAACAATTATATGCAAAAACTCCAAATGTTTCTTTGGAGTACAAGAGGTGGAATACTTGGGTCATATTGTATCTCATGAAGGTGTTAAGGTAGACCCTCAACAACAACAAGTTATCCAACTCTTAAAGGATAACCTCATTTTGGCACAGAATCGAATTTAACAACAGGAAGATCAACATCGCAACAAAAGAAGTTTTGATATAGGCGACTGGGTATTTTTACAAATACAACCATAGAAACAAATGTCCCTCAAGTAAGATAAGAAGGATAATAAATTATCACCAAATTACTCTGGTCCTTACAAGGTGTTGCAATATATTGGTACTATGGCATACAAATTGGAGCTTCCTGCATCTTCCCGAATGCCCCCAGTTTTCCATGTTTCATGATTAAAGAAGTTTATAAGTGACAAGCTCCCAGTTCAAACAATATTGTTGGAACTTGATGAGGAAGGAGAAATCGTATTGGAACCTGAAGCAGTCATAGAAACAAGAACCCGACAGCTACGAAATCGATCAATTTTAGAATATCTCATCAAGTGGAAGAACTTACCTGTTGAAGGTTCCACATGGGAGGACGAGAATTTTATACAGAAGCATTCAAAACTACTCAAGTGTTGAGGAAATCACTTTTTGAAGGACAGGGGCATGTTAGATCCCTATACTACTAGTGTAACCCATTATTGTTATTAGTGCAACCCCCTTATTATATTTTTGTGCCCATGTAGTCCCCATATTGTTATTATTGTGCCCCATAGAAGCCCACTATTGTTATTGTTGTGCACTTACATTATTATTGTTATGTCGACTCTGATTACATTATCACCCCTTAGACTCCTATATATAGAAAGGAGGTCTTGTCATTTGCATCATCCAAGAATTGTTCATTTGTGTAATGTAAAGGAGGTTTCCCCCTCGAAGAGGCTGATTTCTAAGGAGTTGATCTATCTTTTCTATATTTTTGTGAGCTGGTTTCATAGCATGCAAGTCAATACCTCCAATGAAGCCTGTTGTAGCTTCTTGATCCTGCCTTTCCCTGCTTGATCTTTTCTTTGTCTTGCCTTCTTTGCCTTTCCTGCTCCAATGCAAAAATGCTCCAAGAAAACTCTAAGTGTCCAAGATTGAGAGAGAGAGAGATCCAAAGATAAACTCACAAAAGGTTACCAACTGATCCTCATAAGCCTTTTTATGAATGAGGCCTCTATTTTCTTCATTTTCCATTATTTTCCTTCATCTTCCTCCTCACACGCAACCTGTGACCTTCCACCTTCCTTTTCTCCTAATTTCCATTATTTTCATAAATAAATGTGCCAAAAATGCCATTTTTCCTTTCCAAAGCCTTAGCCATTGCCTTTGCCAATTTCCTTAGCCATAATCAACCAAATGAACACCCCCCAAGATGTATTTCCCAACATTCAGCTTGGAATAAGTGTCCCATCAACCATGGTTATTATTTTTGTCTTTATTAATTTTTATTACATGGAATTTTCACTGGGGATGTTACAAAACCGTCCCCCTTGGTGAACACTATCCTTTGTGTTAGACCACACCAAGACCTTAGAAAAACTGTTGAAAATAAAGCATACTTCTCATGGAGCTTTATAACATAGCTCGATGCAGTATTTACAATTATCACCCTACTAAAAGAAATTCACCATAACAAAATAATAACATGACATCATAATGACATGACACCCATAGCGCTTATTGGAGCTTTATAACTTATCTCATGGTGGTATTTACATCCATATACATATGTACATAAAAAAATCATCAAAACATATACCAAAATCACACCAAAACACCAATCCAAAACTTCTTTGCCTAAACGACAAAAAAGGAAGGATAAATAGCCCACATCTAATCCACCATACCCCATGTAGCTTCATCAGGACCAAAGTGCTTCCATTACACTTTAACTTGCTCAATTTCTTAGTTTCGGAGCATGAGCACTTTTTTCTACAATATACACTGAGGCTCCGACTGGAATTATCCATCTAGTTCCACCTACAATATAGACTAGTAAATCACATGATCAACATCCATAACATACCTCTTAAGAAAAGATACATGGAAAACATCATGTAATTTCACTGTCGGAGGCAATGCAAGTCAATAGGCTACTGGCCCAATCCTCTCAATGATACTGAAGGGTCCACAAAATTGTGGTGCTAGCTTGGCACATGATCCAATCTGTAAGGAACTCTTCCATTTTGATGCGCAAGTACATCTGTTCCCCAACCTAGAACTCCTTGAACAACCTGTTCCTATCTGCATAGCTTTTCTTATTATCTTGTGCTGCCTTTAAATTTTTCTTTATAACCTGTACATTTTTCTTTTCTGCCTATCTTTGGTCCAATCAACACCCTATTAACCGGATCACTCCAACTGATAGGAGTGTTACAACTTAGCCCATACAATGCCTCAAAAGGACTCATCCTCAATGGTTCTTGATAACTGTTTTTGTATGAAAATTGTACCAATGGGAGATACTCTTCCCACTTCCATTGTTGATGCATCACATACATCCTCAACATGTCCTCCAATACCCTACTAACCCCTCTCTAGCTGTCTATCTGTCTACGGATGATAAGTTGTACTTAAGGCTAACTCTGTGCCCAAACCTGCAAATAACTCCTTCCAAAACTTAGAAGTGAACTTTGCATCCCTGTCTGACACAATATTCTTTGGAACACCATGCAATATGACCACATCTCTAATGAATACATGTTCCACATCACTAGCTAAGAATGTAGACTTCACTGGAATGAAATGCGTAACCCTTTTCAACCTGTCCATGATAACCATGGTGGAATCATGTTGTCTCATTGTCTTCGGAAACCCTGTAATGAAGTCCATGGAAATAACCTCCCATTTCCACTATGGAATCATGATTGGATGTAGTAGTCCACCTGGATGTTTGCACTCTATCTTCACTTGTTGACAATCAAAACACCTAGCCAATAACTCTGCTACATCCCTCTTCGTATTCGGCCAATAATAGAATTTCTTCATTGTAGTCAATGTCTTCTGATAAACCGGGTGACCTAAATAAGGTTTCGCATGAAACTCTCTCAAGATCACTTTCTTGAGCTCGCTGGTATCTGGCTCATATATCCTGTCTCTGAATCTAACCAATCCATACACTATAAGACAATAATCCATACCCTATGCACCTGCACCTGTACCTGTACCACTACCTATACATGAACCTACACCTATACCTATACCTGTACTGCCACCTGTACTTGTACCAATACCCTGCCGCAACTTGTGCACAATCTCCATATACTTGACATCATGTTGACCTGCCTGCAAGATCCTATCTTGTAGATCTATCCCATAGGAGCTCATAGCTTCCAAGTGATTTACCTATACCCACCTGCTGATAACATATGCCACCTGTTCTCTTTACCTTTGATATACCTGATCTCAAAGTCAAACTCACTGATCGTGGCCAACCATCTAGCATGCCTAGCGTTTAGATTCGGTTGGTCAAACAAATACCTCAACCTAATATGATCACTCATCAGTACAAACCTCATGCCAAGAAGATAGTGTCTCCACATGTTCAATGCATGTATGATCACTGCTAACTCAAGATCATGTGTTGGGTAGTTTTGGTCATGCTCATTCAGATTTCGCAACTCATAGCATACCACCTATCCATCCTACATAAGGACTCCACCAAGTCCTCTCTTGCAAGCATCTATGCATAATAAAACTCTTTTTTTGGATCTGAAATCTAAAGCATTGGTGAATGTGTCAACAACTACTTAAGTTGTTGAAATCTATCCTCACACTCCTCTATCTATTCAAACTTCTTACCTTTCCTCTATAATGATGTGATAGGATAAGAAATATGAGAGAAGTTCATGATGAACCTCCTATAATATCCTGCCAGACACATGAAATATCTCACCTCATCCACACTCTTAGGAGCTACCTACTCCATGATGGCCCTTATCTTCTCTGGATCTACTATAATTCCCTCCTTGGAGACCACATGCCCCAAGTAATGTACCTCAGTCTGAAAGAAACTACACTTGCTAATCTTAGCATACAATTGATGCTCCCTCAACAGCCTCAACACTGATGCTAAATGATCAACATGCTCTTCCTCATTTTTAGAATATACCAGTATATCAGCAATGAACACAATAAAAAACTTATCCAAATACGGACACACCACACTATTCATCAAGCACATAAATGTAGTTGGAGCATTAGTTAAGCCAAATGGAACTACAACAAACTCATAATGCTCATAGCTGGTCCTGAACGCAGTCTTGTAAATGTCCTCCTCTTTGGTGAGTACCTGATGGTATCCCGATCTCAAGTCGATATTGGAGAACACTAGTGTTATAGACATTTTTGTGCCTTATAGCATTGAGCATGAAATGTCCATAATCTAAGGGATCCAAAGTCCCTAAACATGTTGTTCCTACCCCTAGAGGAACAAGGCTAACAAACCACAGCAATTCACAGAAGTTCTCCACCTGAAAACTGCTAAAAAACAAGTCAATTCAGGATCATTTCAGTGGCTACACTAGCTGTTTGCGCTGAATGTCAAAGCCAACACTGGCTACCTACGTTGAATGTCAACTAGAACACTGGCTACCTGCGCTGAATGAGAGTGGACAAGTGGCAGGCTCATTTCTCAAGGTGTCAAAACCCAGGAAGCTTCCAAAATGACACTTGCCTCAGGGAATTCGACTGGTAATGAGTAAGAGGTTCCAAATCTCCAAGTGGAAGCAAGAACCTCCAAGTGGACTCAAGAACTGACAGAGGGAGAGGACACTAGTCACATCTCAAGCTGACTCATCCTCTCTCCAAACATCTATATATGGATCTCTCTTCCATGAGATCTAAAGGCTGTAATTTTGTTATTGCAAAGAATTGTTGTTGGTTTGAGACTGGAACTATTGGGTGCTTAATGCTTTGAAAGGGGTGAAGATAGGAATTCCATTTGTTGGGAAGGAGATGCTGGATTGGAGCCCTTTGGGTTGTATCTCTTCCTGAACCTTGTTATTCATCAATAAAGCTCTCTCGGTTTCTCCTATATACTGGTGTATTTTTTATGTATGAATGCATTAGTATGTTTAGTTTATTTCTAATCCTGAACTAGTTATGAATATGAATCTATGTCTTGTGTAGTGTTCTCTTCTTGTGATCTTGCAGAAACCTTTTGAAGCTGGGCGAGCGAGAAGGAAAGTAGCTGGGAATCCTCCAAGAGAAGAGAGACCAGATCGAGGGACAAACGGAAGACACCGGTGAGTCCATCTATCTCTCTTTATTCTCAATTCATAAAGGAAGAAATACTAGAATAGCTGTCTCTGTTTGTTGCTAAGGCACTGTCACACCTTAGGTGGATAGGATCACCCTGCATAGGCATTTTTCCCCACAACAAATTGGCGACTCCGCTGGGGAGAATTGTTTATTCATTTTATTTGTGTTTCTATCATTGTTTACTTCATAGACTTGACAGCAACAATCGAACTGCATCTGCTTTTCCCGGATGCAAAGTAGACAGTTGCTGCTTTGATCCAATCACTGGACTTGTCTATGATCTGAACAATGGATTCACAAATGATTTGATGATCCTTGTGATAGATCTTAGTACCCCTCAAAGCATCCCTTTAGTTGTACCTTGCTTGTTGCTTTTATTTGGCCTGAAACAGTGAATTAAATAGCAATCTGTGACCCAGAACCTGTGGGAAACGAGAGTTTCTCCTTCAACGCAGACCCAGTGAAGGGATTCTGCATTTCAACGCAGGTCCCGTGAAGGCTACCTGCGCTGAATGTCAAAACCCCTATGTTGAGGTTGCGCTGAACCAGTTTGCTCTTGTGCAGCTGGGGTTCTCTGCTCTGTTTTGCCTTGTTTTGATCTCTGATTTTTGCAGCCTGTAACCAGCATAGGTACCAGTCTGATAACTCCTTTTCTCTGCTTAGATTCCGCCTCCTTTTGTACAAAAAGACTGTGAGTGTTTTTATGTGTTTGTGGCGTCATTTACAGTCTTCCTTTGCATGAGTGAAGTAATCATCCTGTAGCCCTTGATTCAGATCTGTTGATTGTGATCTTAGGAGAGAGTTCATTGGCTGTTTGCAGATTGATTATACATTTACTTTTGCTTATTGGTTTGAGTTTGTCTCTTTTAAAGTGTCGAAACAAAAGTTTATTTCAAAAATCGTTAAGTGTTGTAATCTCTTCTACCCTTTCTGATTTCGAAAAAGTAAACTTGTTTGTATTGGTCATTTAAAAGCAAATTCAAAGTTGTGCAAAAAGCTTTCTTTTGTAGGCATCAACACTAAGAAAGCGGAAAACAAACACCTGCATTGTGCATTTGCATTTTGATAAGTTTGCATGCTTGATTTAGGAAAAGTGCATTAGAGTGTGCTGATTGCTCTTTGAGAAAAGATGGTGTCTTTCTTTTCCCTTAGTAGCTAGGATTTTCAAAGTTGAAAAGATAAAAAGCTTGCTTATCATCTTTAGACTGCATTTAGGAATTTGTATCATACATCTCATGGTGAACCTTGAAAGGCAAACTTTAAAAAGATCAACCTAAAATAAATTGAATGAACTTAACAACGCTTTGTAACATAACGCACAACATAGAGGTCTAGGCTAGAGACGTGTTCCGGCGTCGTTAAGCCTGGTGACTGTCGATCTCGTGGATGGTGGGTGATTCCTCCTGAGGGACGACAGCGCCAGTACGGATTGTGCTCCCACGTACCGTCGCGTATATATTGGGAGACCCCTATAGGCATAAAACCTTTATCCTTAGGAAGCCGTGTCGGCCGCCCTACTGATCGCAATGCACTGAACACAGCATTCAGGAAGATCGACCGCCCGTACCCTAAAAAGTATTCTGCGGTTTTGCGAAAAGTTTGGCACACCCTCTGCCTAGAACTCCAGAGCAGTTCCTTTTGGCCTTTTTCAGACTCTATAACGGAAAAAGTCCATCCGAGCATTTGTCACTTCGGGCTCGTTAAAACATCGAAGGAGACTAGAGTCATCTTTAGCTTTTTCTCGACTCTTTAAAACTGAAAAAGCAAGTTGTGTCTAAGCATCGTTAAAAATTTATTTTAAACGGAACAATCACCCTTTATTCCGGCGTTGATCTTTAGGTTGAAAAAATGGAGCACACCAACCAAGGAATTCCCCTTGGTGGAAATCCTAGTCCCTTCTCCCCTTGGGGAGATTTTGGTGCGCCCCACATGGCCACATTGTCGCTTCCAGGACTGACAATTGGCCTGCCGGTTTGGCTCTTTTCAACCAATGTCGTTCAGAATACCACCATTCCTGAACAGTCGAGTCAACAGTTAAATCAGACCAGGGTTGCCAACCAGCCTTCTACTTCATCTAACTCCTCCTCTCCTCCTTCCTCTTCGCTTGACGAAACTGGTAAAACAAAAAACCAAGTTCCTAAGGAGAAGAAGGAAAAGAAGAAGAAAGAGAAGAAGAAGAAGGAGCCAAAAGCGACTGGGGGCAAACAAGTGTCGTCTGACAAAAATCCACACACAACACTGACAAGGCCTAAATCGCCATGTGTCATATGCAAGGGAGACCACTTCCACAGAGATTGTCCCTGCATCCCTCGGATACTAAGGGACTGGTCTCCCCGTTTGCACAATTCGGTAGCATCAACCTCTGATAACCATGTTGACTGCTCACCGTCAACTAGTGAAAGTGAAGCCACAGGACAGAAGGGGAAAGCTAGATTTCCCTGCAAACTGTGTGAAGGCAATCACGCCATCCACCGTTGTCCCTTCTTAGACGAGGCTAAAAGAGTTTTGGAAGATCGCCCGATTTTACGAGCGCAACTTCCTCCTGGATATCAAAAACTCCTGCCAAGTCCTTCACTAGTTGAGAACCCAGCTAGCCCACTCAGGTGGTCAGCCAAAGCACCTATCATTGAAGATGAACCGTCTGGATCCATGCCTGACGAAAGTCAAAAGGTTGATACGGCAGTTGACCCGGTTTTGCCTTCAGAGGCTCTATCTTTGAATGATACCATCACAGAGGAGAATAAAGACGACACCGTCCAAATTCTACTCATCAACACTGACTCTGATGAACAAGGGGGCAATGCCCCCATTCCTTTATCGCAGGAAGGAAGTTTGTCAGAGCGATATCTGGCCGTTTATTCGGTCCCACCACCAAGAAACCTGGTTGTGTCCTTTGATTGGAACCAATTAGGTAGACCCTGGTTGCCAGCAAGCATACCATTCAGGATTATCGTTCAAATATACAGAATGGTAATGGCTGGCACTATCATTGATGAGGGGGCATCTGTGAGTATCCTTTCCTCTATTGCTTGGAAAGCGCTTGGTTCACCAGCTCTTTTGCCTGAAATGAGAAATCTATCGGGCTTTGATAAAGGAACCAGTCGACCTTTAGGGATCCTCCCCAATGTGCCCATTACATTGAAAGGGAAGACCATTCAAATGAACGTGATGGTCGTTCAAGGACCCTTGGATTATAACCTACTCCTTGGACGAGACTATATATATTGCATGGGAGCTATTGTCTCCTCACTCTTTAGACTAATGTGTTTTCCGCATGAAGGAAGAGTGGTCAAGCTCGTGGACCAACTTTCGTTTCCCGGATCACGCATCGCAAATAGTCATATACCATCCCTAAATGGTATATTCACGCAAGAAGTGTCTCAACCCACGGTCCGTCCTCCTGATGAGCGCGAGTAATCCGGGAGGATATGACTGGAACCCAAGAAGCATGCATCCTGGTCTGCTTCGGCAGGAAAACTTTGGGTATAGGGTAGGTTTCCGCGAGAGAATATGACTAGTCCGTACCCCGTCCATGGTTGGAAGAGGGAATGTTCTGGAATAAGATTCTTTTGTCAAAGTTATGTGTTTGGCGCTCGTTGTCACTCACCTTTGTCTATTTCGGTAGATATCGCCGAAGAAGTGTTTTGTTGAAAGAATAATAGAACAATCTTTGGGTAGCTTGAAAGAGGTAGGCCTCTCCCGGTAAAACAAATTGTTTTATCTGCAAATTGAGGGGTAACCTTGAAATCGTACTTTATGCCTGGGGGCATGCAAACCTTTTGGAATGCAAGCAAGGGGCGGCTATTTATTTTTTTAAATTTTTAGGTCCTTCCTTTAAACCTGTAGGTCTAACCCTTTAAACTCGTAGGATTAGTCGTTTCCGAACTTGCATAACGAAAGGATCCGAAGCAAAGCTTAGTGAGATGAAGCTCCGTAAAAAATAGAATCTTGATGAGACACTCTTATCATATGACTGGGTAATCGAGCAGTTTTAGCACAAAGTTCATGCTCGTTAAAAAATAAACGCAAGATCCGAGCAGTTTTAGCGCATAGTTCATGCTCGTTAAAAAATAAACATAAGATCGAGCAAATGTTTCCACCCGCGTTTAAGCTCGTTAAAAAATGAACTATCCCGGTAAATAACCACTGTGAATGTTATACCATCAGCCATTAAAGCCTTGGTCGTGTTTGCACCGTCACCTCCACTTTTCCATTGGCTGATCGTTCACCTCCATATGATTGTTTACCCATTTTGAGGAACAGCTGCGAAGAGTGATTTCACCTAGCCATCCTTGTGACACTGCCGTGATTGGAAAATTCCAACCTGTACCTGGAAACAGCTGCTAACCCTGTTTATCACTCGTTCCTCAAAAGACGAGTCTTCTTTAAGCTCTTTTCATCTGACTCGTAAAATATGAAAAGATTGCCGAGTTTTGGCCTTCCAGCTCGTTAAAGCGATCGGAAAAGCTATTCCTCCTCTAGATTTTAATCTTTTTGGACCTGAGGGATTATTGCACAAAAAGATCGAGCGCTTGTTTTATTCGGCTCGTTAAAACTATCGAAAACTCATCCCTTCTGTATTGTTTTATACTTTTTTGGACTTAAGGGATTAGATGACGAAAAAGGACTTTTTGAGTTAACTTTATGTACCTTTTCAGACTCTCTAAAAATGAAAAGGACCGAGTTATCCTTGTCGTTAGACTCGTTAAAACCATTAAATAGCGACAAACTTGTCTTTAGACGAGAACGAGTTTCACTATCGCTAGGCTCGTTAAAACATAGCGATGGGCTTGCCCGAAGGGCAGGTTATAGAACAAGCATATGTTATACTCCTCAAGCTTGACAAAAATAAAGAGGTACTGGTCAGCAATGACTGGGGAAAAATTGGGAGAAACTAAAGAAAACTTTGATGGTAGCAAGTCGCTCTTGAACATGACACTTTTCCTCCGTACCACAATCGGGTTGGGTTGTTTCATTCACCGGTCACATCCATGGTCTCGCCATACCATCCATCTTTGGGGTAATGCTACCGATCCATCGCATCAGTGTCGCCATATGTTCAAGAGAAGTCGTTCAGAAAAAGTCAACCGTGTCCCATCCACTGCCATACATTATCCTTCATCCTTTCATGGCCGCCACCCTGAATCATATGTCACAGATCATTTTCACCTCCATTAAAATCATTAGCTCCGTTCCGTGTCACTGATGTGGGATTCATTAAGGCCCTCCTTTGACGGATCGCTTCTTGTCGACATCAGCTCATTATCCAGGAAGTTGATCTAGGAACACCCCCCTTCAGTACTTTGAAGCTTGGTTGCCACAATGGCAAGTTTCTCACTTCCGGCGACAAGTATACATCAATGACCTTCGACTGAAAGATTTTGCGTGGTGTTCGACGCCAAGTCCTCTATTCACACCATGTGAATTGTACTGCAGTACCTTCAGGGTCATTATCATTATCGGTGATTCCTCTCGCGCTTGTTAATGGTTTACATCATTGACCGGTAATCAAGGGATGTCTTTCCATGTTCGACTTCAGAACAATTCTCACATGGATCGACTTGTACTTAGAGTGAAGATCGAACGAGTTTGAAGACCCCGGATCTAGTTTCATCCATCCGGGCTGCGATATATATTCAGGAAAGATAAAGACATTGACATGTACATCATTGCAGCAGATGATCATCCTACTCAAAGGATGATAATTTCATCAAAATTATCAGTCTACCATCAGACGATTGTCTGTTCTATGTACAGAAAAATGAATTTATAAAGCTGAGCATGGGAATGCCCGCCTCAGCTAGATCATGAAAGCAGTATGAAAAATAATGTATTGTATTGTATTGTATTACAGGTCTCCTCCCAGCATTGGATGAACTTCGGATCCCCCTGATAAAGCATTTCACCCGATAAACAACCTCATACTTTAGGGGGCAACTGTTATAGACATTTTTGTGCCTTACAACATTGAGCATGAAATGTCCATAATCTAAGGGATCCAAAGTCCCTAAACATGTTGTTCCTACCCCTAGAGGAACAAGGCTAACAAACCACAGCAATTCACAGAAGTTCTCCACCTGAAAACTGCTCAAAAACAAGTCAATTCAGGATCATTTCAGTGGCTACACTAGCTGTTTGCGCTGAATGTCAAAGCCAACACTGGCTACCTGCGTTGAATGTCAACTGGAACACTGGCTACCTGCGCTAAACGAGAGTGGACAAGTGGCAGGCTCATTTCTCAAGGTGTCAAAACCCAGGAAGCTTCCAAAATGACACTTGCCTCAGGGAATTCGACTGGTAATGAGTAAGAGGTTCCAAATCTCCAAGTGGAAGCAAGAACCTCAAAGTGGACTCAAGAACTGACAGAGGGAGAGGACACTAGTCACATCTCAAGCTGACTCATCCTCTCTCCAAACATCTATATATGGATCTCTCTTCCATGAGATCTAGAGGCTGGAATTTTGTTATTGCAAAGAATTGCTGTTGGTTTGAGACTAGAACTATTGGGTGCTTAATGCTTTGAAAGGGATGAAGATAGGAATTCCATTTGCTGGGAAGGAGATGCTGGATTGGAGCCCTCTGGGTTGTATCTCTTCCTGAACCTTGTTATTCATCAATAAAGCTATCTCGGTTTCTCCTATATACTGGTGTATTTTTTATGTATGAATGCATTAGTATGTTTAGTTTATTTCTAATCCTGAACTAGTTATGAATATGAATCTATGTCTTGTGTAGTGTTCTCTTCTTGTGATCTTGCATAAACCTTTTGAAGCTGAGCGAGCGAGAAGGCAAGTAGCTGGGAATCCTCCAAGAGAAGAGAGACCAGATCGAGGGACAAAAGGAAGACACCGGTGAGTCCATCTATCTCTCTTTATTCTCAATTCATAAAGGAAGAAATACTAGAATAGCTGTCTCTGTTTGTTGCTAAGGCACTGTCACATCTTAGGTGGATAGGATCGCCCTGCATAGGCATTTTTCCCCACAAAAACTAGTGCTCCCTTTAGTTGATCGAAAAAGTTATCAATCCTCGACAATGAATATCAATTCTTGATGGTCACTTTGTTCAACTTCCTATAGTCAATGCATAATCTAAGAGTTCCATCTTTCTTCTTCACAAACAATATGGTGCGCCCCAAGGTGATACACTTGGCCTAATGTATCCCTTGTCGAACATTTCCTTCAACTACAACTTTAACTCAACCAACTCAAGTGTGCTCATCCTGTAATATGTTTTTGATGTTGGAGCTACCCCTGGCACTAACTCAATCGAAAATTATACCTCCTTATGCGATGGAAACTCTGTAATGTCCTCATGAAATACATCGTGAAACAGCTGCAAAAATGGGTACCTTCTCAACACATTTTCATCCTCAACCTCCTTACCCTTATCACTATAAATGTGTACTCCAAACAACATACACCCTTTCCTGTAGCTGCGCTTCACTTGCATAGATTTCACCATCATAAATTATGTCGATTTCTTCTTACCCTGCAAGAATCTTGCTTCTCCATTGTCATCAACACGCTCAATAGTTTTTCATAATAGCCTACCTTGGTTCTATGAAGATACAACCAATCCATGCCCAACAACATATTGTATGATCCCAAAGGTAGTACATTTAGATGTGTTGTGATAGGCATACCATTCAAATCAAATGCACAATATCTTACCCAATGATGAACTGGCTTTATTGTACATGTAGCCAACTACACTAACCAAGACTCTGCATGCAATTCCTTACTCAAACCACACTTATCCACCAATTTAAGACTAACATAGCTATAATTATATCCAAGGTCAATCAAAATAGAAATAACTTGATCACAAAGCTTACCATCCATCTCAATGATAGATTCCTGGTGTTCTATCTTCCTGTTGTCCACTGCTTCATAGATACGAGGAATGCTCTGCCCTACATCCCCAATAGTTTGTGCCTCATGTGCATTGTATATATGAGGCCTACCACCCTAATTCTATGGAAAATCTCTCTTAAGGTGTTCCTTGCGACAAGTCCAACACTCCAACCAACCAATACCAAAACCTCTATGTTGTTGTTGCGACTCATGTCCTTGTCTAGTTGTATTAAATCTCTTCTGTAGTGCCACATTCTCTTTCTCATATGCATGTTGAGGCCTTGTCCTCTTAGGATTCCATTTACCTTTACCTTTCTTTTTGCCCTTCCATCCTTGTTGAGATTCATTCTTACACTTTGATTGTTCATAGCAATGCTTCAATTTCCCAATAACTTCCTCAAGTGACCAAGGCTCATCCTAATCAATCTAATCTCTAAATTCTAGTGGAAAATCACCGACAAATCTTTGAACTTTAACCTTCTCATCAGTAAGATATGGTGAATACCTCAATATCTCCAGAAACATTGTCATGTACTCTTCGTCTGTCATCGATCCCATCTTTAGCTCATATAACTCTTTAGCCTTACTATCATAGTACCTTTATGACAAGAACTTCTTCCTGAAAAGCCTCTTGAACTCCAGCTAATTCAATTCATTTGTCCTGATGTCTCTAACCAACTTAACATCTTCCCAACACATCTTCTTCACCTTTCAAACTAAAGATCACTACCCTAGCCTTCATGTTATCTGTGTAATTATGCAACACAAAGAATTTGTTCATCCCAAGTATCCAAGCCTCTACATCTTCTGGCTTCTTCATATCTCCATCAAAATTAGGTGGCTTCGCTTTCTTAAAATCATCTCATGATTATCCCTTATCATTTCTCCTATAAGGATGATAGTGATGACAGTCATGATTTCTATCATAACTAGAACTAGAATAATACCCGTGTCCATCGCCTCTCCTATCTGAAGTATCTGACAACCTGCCATCTCTCATCGTATCATATCTATCCAACCTGTGTCTACCAGGAGACCTACTACCATATGCCCCATTATTTCTACCCTCATGTCCATGGTTGATTCGAAGTGGCCCTTGTCGTTGCAAGTTTGACAAACTCTAAAGAAGTATAACATTAACCTCTGCCTATTTCTCTTGTGCCTTTATGATCCGGTCATTATGTGCCTTACAACTCCTTATTTATTCCGTCAAGCTTCTTAATGTGTCTGCCAAATCAAAAGAGTGCCCCACACCATGCTACTTATCTAATGCATAGGGAGATTATATGTAGTCTACCACCTTGTTATCCATTTGATATCTTTCCCGCAATGCATAATATGTCAGATAAACCAAACCTCAATAAATCAGCATACCTTAGTATATTTTGGGGAGAATACCTCATCTACAAGATCATCAAATCAACGTGATACATGTATAACATAATCATAACAACATATCGACATATAACAAGTTCATCAACGCATAAACATCATTCTAGTTAGGCTCCAATCATCAATGCAAGGCCATATCAACAATGCATGCTATGAACTCATGCATGATAAAAACGATTACTCCATTGTACACATTTCCACATGCAACCATCAACATGCATAAGAAATTCCAAATAAACTACACATACGCATAAACAGATGTTTGAGCATTAGAAGTCAATTCTTGTAATCAACCTACAAGACTGATACATGTAATCAAACCTACAAGAATGCAGCCTAACATACAAGGATGTAAGTAGGTGACATAAGATCAACATGTAAGTGACATGTAACAATAGGTAACCAGTCATATACTCATGACAATGCATTCCACAAAATCAATCATCAAATTCTCCATGACAACCTTACTTCAAGCATAATCAATCATCAAGAAAATGTAACAAGCACATGGAATGCAAGTGTAAGAGACACACATACAACTGACATGCATGCATGACCAACGCACACCGCCCATCCAGTCTGAGGGGTGAACCATGCTCTGATACCACTCTATAACACCCTCCTCCCACATCCACCCAAGTAACCATGCCAACCGGGGTAAACATGAGACGAGAGGCTAATATGATCAGATTCGACCTCCTATGTGACCTTAAGGAAGTTGAATCGATGGAAACATCACACACAGTCATCCAACATAAGCTTCAAGATCCTCAAGAGACATGTCAACCACTCAGACAACCTATCCCTAGGTCCCACTGATGTTCTGGATCTCTTAAGCCACAATTTCTTTCATACTATGGGCAAGGGAGTGACCAACAACCCAAAGTCACTCTCACAGGCTTTCTTGCTAGTGACCAGAGACTAAAGTTGCCAGTTCTGTGCTAGCAGCCCCGGGATTTAAGCCACTTTTTCAGGCCGAGAGCCGAAGCCACTACCCATAATGGAGTGATAGCTTAAAATCAGTAAACATTACATGGAAACAATGATGTAAAAGTAATAAGTTGAAAAAGACCTTAATCATACCCTTACTAACCATGTCAGGAATTTCGTCAAACATATCATCAACATGTAACCTACAGGTGTAAACAACAAAATTAATTGTAGGGATATCATACTTATCTGAGAATTGCTATGAACCATTGCTCCCTCATGTCATTTTTTGCATTACCATCTATTATGCCATAGATACATTATCCATTCATTTACAAGTAGAAACATGTTGAGAGCCATACATAGTTGATGTCATAGAACACACATATAACCAACATAATAGGGACACAAATATCATAAGCATATCAACCATAAAATCCACATATACATCAGTACATTTATACATGAAAATCAAGGGAATGAATTTCTCATTCATGAATGAAATGAACCAACCGGAGATGGGACTACCACATTCCACCTGACAATAGAATAGTTGAGCAAAATATCTCTTCATTCATTCACGCCCGTTCCATATTCCAAGCATGAATGTGGGACTTCAACCGAAAGAACTCAACTAGCGCATATCGAGGCTAAACCACCTCATCCTCATCAACAGAAACTAGGCTTTACCATAATCCATCCCAGATCACTAGGCCAACACAATGAACACATCATAATGGGTGTTACTGTGATCTCCACCTGATCACTAGGCCAAACAAGCATGGATGCCACCAGATTTCTCCACCTACATCGTGAGGAATTTTCCTATCTCCTAGTCTCTCAAGCTTTACTGCAATCCAAACCTAGATCACTAGGCCCTAAACTGAGACCCACACTCCAGGATTTTCCACATATCCCAAACCCAAGATTTCTAGGCCCAATAGAGAGCAAACCACCTCTTGGCTTTACCGTATATCCTACCATTCACCGGCAAGGATTCGCAGGCCATCTGAGGAAACACAAAATCTAGCTTTAGCACAACCCACAGTCTAGCTCAGGGGTTACTAAGCCGTGTGTTATACCATTTCAGTGATCCACCTCACTCAGCTTTGAATCCATTTGGAAATCCAGCTCAACCAAAACATGAGAACCCCATCACACCATGGCTATCTGGAAATGGAAAGGCTAGGCTGAAAATGCTATCACACCTAGAAAAACCCATGCCATGATAGAAAAGAACCACATGCAATCCCATGCATGCCAAATCTAGCAAGGAAAATACACATGCAAGTCAATACCTACAATGAAGCCTATTGTAACTACTTGATCCTACCTTTCCTTGCTTGATATTTTCATCCTCTTGCCTTCTTTTCCTTTTTTTCTCCAATGCAAAAATTCTCCAAGAAAACTCTAAGTGTCCAAGAGTGAGAGAGAGAGTGAATAATGAGAGAGCTCCAAAGCTAAACTCACAAAAGGTTATCAACTAATTCTCATAAGCCTTTTTATGAATGAGGCCTCTATTTTCTTCATTTTCCATTATTTTCCTTCATTTTCCTCCTCACATGCAACCTGTGACCTTTCAACTTCCTTTTCTCCTAATTTCCATTATTTTCATAAATAAATGTGCCAAAAATGCCATTTTTCATTTCCAAAGCCTTATTCATTGCCTTTGCCAATTTCCATAGCCATAAACAACCAAATGAACACACCCTAGGATGTCTTGCCCAACATTTAGCTTAGAATAAGTGCCCATCAACCATGGTTATTATTTTTGCCTTTATTAACTTTTATTACATGGAATTTTCACTAGGTTGTTATAGAAAATGATTTATTTTTTATGTGTGAATCGTGCCAAGCCTTCTGGTGCTCCTTATCAATAGTTTGATGAAAATAAGCAAGAAATCAGGAATCATCCAACTGTAATAATTCATGCACTTGTTCAGGAATGGACTCATTTTCAGACATTCGAGTCGCATGAGCAATAAAAATATTAGGAACAATAAACTCAGTAGGAATAACAACTTCTTTCCCATAAACCAGTTCGAACATAGCATATTGGTGCAACCGCTTGACTATAGTTCGATAAGCCCACAAAGTAGCAGGAACTTGTTCATCCTAGTCATCTTTGTTTGCAGAGAAAATCTTGGTAAGCCCTTTTTCCAAAATTTTATTAAAATCTTCGACAGCCCCATTGACTTGCGAATGATAAGGAGTGCTCTTATGATGTTGTATCATGAAATTATACCTTAGTTCCTGAACGGTTTCATTAATGAAGTGGTAACCTTGATCACTTTTGAGACTTTATGGACAACTGAATCCAGTAATAATGTTTTCAAATATAAACTAAGCAGCAGTATCAACAATGCAATCTTTAATTGGAGCAGCTTTTGCCCAATGATTCAAATAATTTGTTGCGGTAATGAAATATCAAGCATGTGAATGAGGAGCAGGAGGGCAGATAGGCCCAATAAAATCAACAACCCATGTTTCAAAATCAACAAGAGCATGTACCAAATGAAAGGTCATTTCACTGCGACACAAAACCAGCCAACTCATTGAAAAACATCGCAAGTTTTGACATATTTGTTTGCATACTTAAAGAGATTCAGCGACCAAAGGCTAGCTTGAAAGACCTTTTGAGAAGTAGATTTTCCCCAACATGACCTCCAACATGACATTCCCATAATACACCTTCACATTCATGATCAAGGATACAATGACGCAAAACTTGATCAAGCCCCATATTATATAGTTGTCCCATAATAAGTTGATAGTCGACCACTTTGACCAACAAATGTTTCTTTTGCACAATAGTATAATTAGAAGGGAATTAACCTATAGCAATAAAAGTGGCAATATATTCAAAGTAATCAAGGAAAACTTCTATATGAAACAAATGAGAATTTGACAACTGATCATCAATTAATCCCCCAATTCTCCTATCTCTAACCTAGACAAATGGTCTGGCCCCACATTAGATCTTCCTGGCTTGACAATCACCTCAAAAGTAAACTCCTGAAATAACAATAACCACTGAAAAATCCTTCCTTCAAGCACAGACTTGTTAACTAAATATTTCAGCGCAGAGTGATCTGTGAAAAACTTGAATGGACCTCCCAACAAATAATGTCGGAATTTTTGGAGAGAATAAACCATAGCTAAAGCTTCCCATTCTGTAGTAGTATAGTTCTTCTCTGTATAGGAAATTTTATTTCTCTCAAGCTAGATAGGATGATCCAAGTTTCCTTCACCCAATTGCTTTAGTATCACTACCAAATCAATTCTAGATGCATCAACATGGACATGGAATTTATTATTCCAGTCGGGGTAAACCAGAATAGGTGCGTTGGCAAGTTTCTCCTTCACGGTATCAAATGTAGCATCACATTTAGGAATCCACACAAAGTGTTCAAATTTCTTTAAAAGCTTCTCAAGTGGTGTTGTGCTTGAGGCATAATTTCTTATAAACCTACGATAATAACCAGTATGTCCCAAAGTCGACCACAACTGTTGGACAAAAGTGGGTGGCAACATATTCAGTATTACCGCAACCTTAGAAGGGTCCACATATACTCCCTCCTTGTAGATGTTATGCCCCAATAGAGTTCCAAAAGGCACAAGAAAAATGCATTTTTTCAGATTCAAAGATATTTGAAGTTGTCTACACCTATCAAACATAACCCTCAACAAGCTAGGGTGATTCTTGATAAAAATATATATGGTCCAATCATCCATATGAACTTCCATAAACTTATGTATATATTCACAAAAAGCAGCAATAGCAATGTGAAAAAAAATCTGGGGCATTCTTCAACCCAAAGGGCATATCATTATAAGCATAGGATCCCCATTCGATAGTGAAGGTGGTGTTCTTCTTATCTTCTTCTGCAATGTGAACTTGATGATACCCCTAGAAACCATCCATAAAAGAATAGGCCTCATTACCCCCAACATTATCCAAGACTTCATCACTAAAGGAGTTGGAAATGGGTCATGCACACATGCATTATTGAGACTGTAATAGTCAACACATACTTGAATTTCCTTTGAATCCTTCTTATCCTGGATGACAATGGGACTTATCCACTTAGTTTCATCAACCAGAAATATAAGGCCAACAGTTAGAATTTTGTCAATTTCCTTCTTCACTTTCTCCTTGACTCACGGATTTAATCTGTATGTGTTATAAAATTATATATTACGGAGCAATGGAACACATAAAATATTGCAGAAATATAAACACAGAAAGCACATAAAACAAGAGAGACACAGATATACGTGGTTCACCCAGTTTGGGCTATGTCCACAGAGAAACAACCATTCCTTCCTTTTATATTATCCAGCAAATTGAAGAGATACAACCTACAGCAGATCCATTGTAACACCCTCTTCACTCTCAATCTCCTCTCTCTTTCTCACTCAGAATACAAATCTACATAGACGCAATACAATTCCCTCATATATAGTGAGGGGTTTCCTTCTAGGGAAAAAAACCCTAAATTAAACATAACTTCTATCGTCAGATCTCCGCCTAATGAATGACCCAGATTGACTAGAAATTACTATACTTTTACAAGGCAATTTTACATCTATTCTTAGCTTCGAGGGAGCTGCCCCCAAAACCTCCCACTAGGGGGGGCTCCCTAGAGGTCGCAGCCGCCCCCTGGACCCCCCTGTAGCGAATATTTTTCGGGCGGCGTTGCGCCCCATTTTGAACTGGGGTCCAATGTGGCAATACCTTTGAATACAGAAGATAATCAGGCTCCAAACCCAACAATCTCCCACTTGGAGACTGATTATAGCAACTCCACCGCTGCTTCATTTGTTGGACAATGACACCTATTTGGACCTGGTTGTTTCTCATCTTCTTCATCATACTTGAAGACCAATTGAAACTAAGCATATTCTCAGTTTCGCCCTAGTTACAACTTTTTTTAGCATATCTGCAAGATTCTAGCTAGTGTGTATCTTTTCCAGCTTCAACTCTCCATCTTCCAACACTAATCATATGAAATGTAGTTGAGTTGTATGTGTTTAGTCCTAGAATGAAATGCTGAGTTCTTTGAAAGATGAATGGAACTTTGGCTATCACTGTATAATGTGTCCATATCATGCTCCTTACCTAAATCACCCATAAATCTTTGTAACCAAATCATTTCTTTACTAGCCTCTGTAGCAGTAACAAACTCTGCTCTTATTGTTGAAAGTGCAACAACACTTTGGATTTTTGAAACCAAACTGACAATTGTTACACCTACAGTAAATACATATCCTTTAGTGCTCCTCCTATTATCTTTGTCACCTGCCATATCTACATCAACATATCCCTATAGAGAAATGTTTGAACCACCAAAGCATAATGCTTGATTTGTGGTACCTTTCAAATATCTGAGAATCCATTTCATTGCCATCCAATGTTCCTTTTCGGGATTGTTCATGTACCTGTTTACAACTCCCACTTCATGTGCAATATCAAGCCTTGTGCAAACCATTGCATACATTAAGCTTCCAACTGTTGATGCATATGGAACTTTAGACATATAATCCATGTATTCTTGGGTCATTGGGCACATTTCCTTACTAAGTTTAAAATGGCTAGCAAAAGGTGTACTAACTAGTTTCGCATTGTGCATATTAAATCTTTTCAGCACCTTTTGTATGTACTCATTCTGAGACAATGTTAGTTTGCATTTTTTCCTGTCTCTAGTTATTCTCATACCAAAGATTTGTTTTGCAGCTCCAAAATCCTTCATTGCAAATGAATTTACCAATTTTCTTTTGAGCACATTTATTTCCTACATGTTAGACCCTGCAACAAGCATGTCATCTACATACAATAGCAATATAATATAGCTGCCATCATTTTGATTTTTTAGATAGACACAATGATCAGAGTGACATCTAGTATCACCTTGTTCAAACATAAACTTATCAAATTTTAGATACCACTTCCTTGGAGACTGTTTTAAGCCATACAAGCTCTTCTTCAACCTGCACACTAGTTTCTCCTTCCCTTTTACCTCATATCCTTGTGGCAGCTGCATATATATCTCTTCCTCCAAATCCCCATGGAGAAAGGTTGTCTTTACATCTAATTGCTCAAGATGCAAATCTTCAGCTGCTACTAGACTTAGAATAGTTCTGATTGAAGTCATTTTAACAATAGGAGAAAATATTTCATCAAAATCAATACCTTTGTTCTGTGCAAACCCCTTCACCACAAGTCTAGCTTTGTACCTCCGTTTTCCTCCATCTTCTTCCTTCAACCTGTAAACCCATTTATTCTGCAATTTAGTTTTACCTGCAGGCAACCTGACTAAGTCCCAAGTCTAGTTATGCATTAAGGAGTCCATCTCTTCTTCCATGGCTAGCTCCCACTTCTTCCTGCTTTCAACCTGCATTGCTTCTTCATAAAATTCGGGTTCACCAGAATCAGTCAACAATAAATAATATAATGAAGGAGAGGATCGTTCAGGGGGTCTACTTATCCTGGTAGATCTTCTAACACCACTTTCAGGTGTTTGACGTGCATGTTGCTGTTGTGGTGGTTGTTGTTGTTTTGGTTGTTGATTATTATTATTTTTAGGTACCTTTACTTTTTCAGTGATCTCATCAAGAACTGTGTATTCCTTGTTTTATTTTTCTTGTTTCTTTTCCTGCAACTGATTCGTATACAAGACCTTTTCATTGAATATTACATCTCTGCTCCTAATGATTTTGTGATTTTCATAATCATATAAGCGATAACCAAAATCATTAACACCATATCCAATAAAGGTACATTTCTTTGATTTTGCCTCAAGCTTTGTTCTATTTTCTTTATTAATATGGACAAAGGCCTCACAACCAAAAGGCTTTAAAAAAGAGTAGTTTACCTTTTTACCTATCCATGCTTCCTCTAGAACACCACCATCCAAGGAACTTGAAGGCCCTCTGTTTATTAGATAAACAACAGTATCTATAGCATTTGCCCAAAATTGTAAAAGCAATCCTGCATACAATCTCATGCACCTTGCATGCTCCATGATTGTTCTTTTCATGCTTTCTGACACACCATTTTCTTGTGGTGTTCTTGGAACTGTATTCTCTCTGCGAATTCCATGCTTTGAATAGTACCTATCAAACTCGTTGCTACAATATTCACCTCCATTTTCTGATCTAAGACACTTCAATTTCTTTCCTGTCTCAATCTCAACCAAAGCTTTCCATTTCTTGAAAGTATCAAATACATCAGATTTATTCTTAATACAATAAATCCAAGTTTTTCTAGTTGCATCATCAATAAAAGTAACATAATAACGAGAGTCACTGAGGGATGATACCTGAGGAGGTCCCCATACATCTGTATGCACAAGCTCTAATTTTTCGCTCTTCTTTTCTTTCCAAACTCTGAGAAATCTGACTCTCTTCTGTTTTCCATAAATGCAATTCTCACAAAAGTCCAAATCAACATTCTTCAAACCCGGCAACAAATTCCTTGAGTGAAGGATCTTCATCCGCTTCTCACTCATGTGTCCGAGCCTGTGATGCCATAATGTTGCATCTGCTCTTTTGGAAGTTAAAGCATTAATAGGGTTAGAAATACCATTACATAAATACAATGTACCAACCTTTTCGCCTTTTTCTATTACCAGGGCTCCTTTGGTGACCTTCCAAGATTTATCTGTGAAAGTTGTCACACAACCTTCACCGCCTAACTGCCCTGTTGAAATTAGATTTTTCTTTAGATCTGGAACATGCCTTACCTCCTTTAGTATCCATTGGATTCCATTCTGCTGTTTTACAAGAACCTTACCCATTCCAATAATTTTACAAGGTTTATCATCACCCAAACAGACTTGTCCAAAATCTCCTTGAACATAGCCATGAAAGTATTTCTTATCAGGTGTGGCATGGAATGAGGCCCTGTTGTGGCCAGCAACAACCCCCCCCCCCTTTTTTTTTCATTTAAGTGTTGTCCAAAATACTAAATGAATGGGGACCCTTAGTTAAAATTTAGGAAAAGCAAGAGTTTCCTTTCTTCAAAATAAGGTTACCATCGTAAGCTTAGGAAGATCTTTTGAATATTTTAAAACCTAAGTCTATGATAAGGGAAAAATCTTTAAAGCCGCGTTACATAAAGTGATAGGAAAACACTTCCATTTGAGTATAATCCCGGTATGTACAAGACTCTCATGCTAAGCAATATATCGCATCGCAATAAAGTAATACTCATAAGGGAAAAACTTCAAGATTTACCGATCTGCGATAACACCGATCGCAAGATCGCATATCGCAGAAAATGAGCTGACAAGATTTGGAAAGCATAAAACTTCTGAGATCTGCGATGTTGCGATATCGCGATAAAAAGATGGTTGCGATATTAAGCCAGACCAACGCTGCGATTTTATATTCGTGTGTTTGCGCGATCTGTGATGGTGCGATTTGCAATGGCGCGATCTGCGATGTTACGTAAGCAAATCATAAAATCACTTCATCATGAATCCTTCGGGTACGCTATTCAAGAAAATCCACTTACCATAATCTGACTCAAGATCATGCGCTTTTAATGATAGTAAAGGAATTAATTGTCAGCTATTAAATGAAATGTAGACACGTGCTTTTGTAAAGAATTACTTCACATAAGGTGGCATATTTGATATATCTGCTGCATTTAAAACTCTCCCATCACCTTTCTTGATCAGTCATTTCCATTTCACTTGTGAGCTGCAGGAACGGAGAGCGAAAGACGATACAAAGCCATACGCAGGAAGAAATGGGAAAGAAAAATAAAGCTCAGGGCTCTGAGGCGAAGGAAAAGGCGAAGGAAATGGCGCCTTTGTATACAGACACAGCCTGTAACAGAGACGCAGGGATATCGACGTGGGAAAGCATGTACAGACTGCTTGAAGAAGAGAATCCCAGAATAATGAAGGTTACTGTTGTCGCGGGCTCACAACGCTCTTCCGAAGCGTCCTTAGAAGAGCTAGCATGCTCATTTCTTCATCAGATAGCAGCAAGGCCCAAAATTCTACCATATACGGATATGATCAAGTGGATACTTGACAATGCAGAGATGAACAACAGACAATTCAAGATTCAAGGACATGGGCTCATCGGATCATTCGCTGCACAAGATTTAAAGCTTATGTATCATCTTCCTGAACCGCAGGCGACTTACAATGCACAATTCGTTAAGAAATTTGTGGCGGAGAACCCAAACCTATCAGAGACCACCAAAGATTGGTCCAGAAAAGAGGAACCGCTCAAGAAAGACAAAAACGGTATGTACAGCACTGGTTCCCTCACCTCTCCGTATTGTTTTGCTGCGGCCATGCTTTGTAGATTATTTGGGATGCCAGATATCAAACAGTTTTCTTCTGAATGGTTACCATTAATAGATGCTGCCACAAATGCCGATATTATGGATTGGGCCAAGATCTTTTCTGATAATCTATACACTGCTATTATCAATTACCGGTCTAAAAGATATTTGTCTCAAAGGATCTATCCTCCTTTTTATCTATCCGCATATGTTATGGATTCTATTTGTTATGTGTCTAAATTTCCCATTATGGGTTGGAGATGGACTACCCAGGACCCATTACCTATCCACGTTTATCATAAGATATTATGGGATTCTCAGTTCATCCCACATTTCTACTAGATTTGTCACGGGCTTATCTTACCCTTGTATAGAATGATGTATGATGAAGACCCCCCGAGATGCTCACCCGAGGCACAGATAGATATCATCCCCATCGCAAGATGGTTCGGGGAAGAATGGTTCACCTATATTAGAGTATTTGGAAGCACCGTCCCTCCTCATGTCCTGCCTTTGTATATTCCTAACAAACTATTGGCTCGAGAAATTGCATATCAAACCTGTTCAGAAGGCGGCCTAACTAAAGACCTAAAAGACAAAAAGAAGGCCATATGGCCTCAGTTTCCTGTAGCTTGTGGGGCCTTTTCATTGTTCGATGTAGGTCACGCGTTCACCGAAGTGGATAACGTGACGTGTCTGCAATTATTTAAATTCCCGGCAAGGCCATTTGACCCAAATGAAGTTGCCCAAGATTTCACAACGAACGTCAAAATAAAAGTATTCGTTGGAAAGAAAGATTTATTTGATGATTTATTTCAGAATAAAAGCTCACTCCAGGAAATTTTGCGGGAAGCTCAGTCGAAATTGTCTCCAGATGACCTCCAAAGATTCATGTTATACAGGGAAAGAAGACTAGCTAGTGTTCCTCTAGAAAAGCTGCAACTGCCTGCCAGAGAACCAACTCCAAGCGTTAGCCTCAGTGGGAACTCAAGCACTTCCAGATCTAAATCTAACACTGCGCAAGGAGTACCTGAACATTCTAAAGGGTCTGGAAGTGACCAAGGAAAGAACAAAGAAATAGCTAAGGACACGGCTCAGTCAAGTGCAATGTTGCAACAGCAGGTTATCGCCTCCCCACCAAGAGATGTCCCCCCTCTCGTCATTGAAGCACCACCCGTCACGACAGAATTAGACAAAGAATGGGAAACCTTCAATGAGCTGATCAATCTTGAAGGGCAAGCCCCAAGAATGCCTGTGAGCAATACACAGGTAGCACAAGAAGTGGTTTCGACCATAGTCAGCAGTGTCACAGAAACGGAGCACATTCCTATCGCTCCACCTTCTGAGCTTCTACTTAATGTAGAAGAAATTCCCCCACTGGACGTATTCTATAGTCCCCAACATAAAGCAGTTGTAAGAAGACAGAGAAAGAAAAGAAAACTAGAAAATACACTGTCACAAGATGCTGAACAATTGGACGTCTTATGGAAAGACCCCAACAATAACCCAACTGAAAATCTCACTAAATTGTCTCAGATCGCAGGAGCATATGCTTCTGCAACTATTGACAAGGCATCGGAAGTTCAGCAACTGTTGAAAGAACAAGAAGATCAAATATAGCTACTACAACGACAATTGCAACAAGCCAATACTAATATTGAAGTTCACAAATAGCTCGAAAAGTTGCAGGAAGACTTTCAGCAGATGCAGATAGGGTATCAAAGAATTCTAGACGAGAAAGGAAAACAATTACAAATTTTACAAGAAATGCATAAAGATGAGCCTAAGCTTACAAAATTTATTTCAGAGTCTATTGGCTTAAATGAACAACTACTGCAGCAACAGGATGAGTTGGGACGGAAGATATCACAGTGGAGTTATTATTGCAAACTGAGTGATAAAATCACCAATCAAGTGGTAGACTTGCGAGCTGACTATGATCAGATTGACAAACGAGTGACGGAGTACTTGGCTTGGCAGGATGAAGACGAGGGAAAAAGATCAAGTGCACCCAGAATAAACGAGAATCATAAAGAGCTGCTCTTCAACAAGTGGGACGATCAGATCAGAGAGGCGGAACAAGCAGCAGAAAGAGCGGCCACGCAAACAAGCATTCTTATCGACTGTGTAAATGAGAATTTGCACAGAGCAAATTTAATCGAAGAGACCACCCCGGGGTATCTACCAAATAAACTACGACTGGAAGCAGAATGGAAGCAGAAGGCGCAGGAAAAGGGAAAAGCGATCCAAGCACTAAACAGGTTAAATTGGGAGTGTTACTGGGCATACTTGGTGAAGCCGCATAGTCAGTGGATGACGGTGAAATGTATCGTAAATGCGGTCGAGAAAGTGGTGCCAGCTCTCATAGATTCTGTTTTCTCAGCCCAGCTCAAAGCAGAAGTCAGCCAACCAACTCTCCTCAAGCCCATGATGAACATTTGCAGCTTTAAAGATCAGATTCAGAAGTAGCCTTATTTAGAATGTTGTTTTTTCTTTAAAATTAGATTAGAAAAAGGACGGTCATTTGAAAACCGCATCCTAAATTTTGTAAATAAACTATTATTAGAATTAGGAAATAGTATTTTAACCCTTCTCATTGCATTTGGAGAAGGGTCCAGAAATTTGTCAAAAACTTGTCCTCAGAACATGCACTTCTGCACCCTCAGAGGAGGTTTTGATGAATGTATGGATCGAGATTTATTAATGTTTGCATTTGATGTCTGCTACTGATGTTGCACTTTTGTACTCTTAGTAGATATTAGAACAAGTAGAGATAAATCATTTTTGCTTGAAGCTTATGAGTAGGACCACTCATAAATGGTACTTTTATCTCTTGGCCATTTTTGCTTATATTCTTAAAGTGATATACAGTTTTAGTTGTTTATATATTGTTGCATGAATGTCTGAGTTACCATTTGGCACTTTTGTACGGTGGAGTCATTTATTTATGTTTGATATATGAATAACTTATTATGCGATACGCTGTTCACAACTGTTTTGCCTTACTTTTTATGCAAAGTGGTTCATCTTAAATTGATTTCCATTCTTATGATAACTGAATGATCTTTATTACCAGTTATTGTTTGAAATCTCTTTAGATCGCATAATAGAAGAAATACACCCCGGGTTAGCATAGATTAGATGTGCTATTTTTCATTAGATTACAATAGCATAGAGTTAGTTTAAAAGTTTGAATTAGATTAGCTTTAAGTATTCTTAGATTAGCAACATCCAACTCTGCACACACACACACACACCCTTAGATTGGGAAACTGGTCCCATTATCCCCAGTCGGACCCGCTATACCAAATGGATAAGGAGCTGCCAACCAAGGTCCGGACCGGGTGGGTATCCCCCTTGTTGTCAACCCGATTTTCGAGGCTTCAACATATTTGGCGCTAGAAGGAGGGCCTGAAGCATATTGTCTGTTGGAATGGTTTGAAATCATAACATTTGAATTAGGATGGTTGCTCACAAACTTCCCATTTGGAGTTGCATCCATGTTCGTGCCTCTTCCAACACTCCACCGGAAGTGGTAAGACTTTTGTCTCAGGTAAAATTCAATGGTAAGAATAATTCTTCTGCTTTTAATCATGCTCTTCAATTCATTCAAAGAGTTTCAAGTTCCAACGTTCAAGGAATTGATGAAGGCATTTTATGCAGAATTTTTACTCTCACATTCAAGGCGGAAGCTAGAAACTGGTGCAGAACCCTCCCAGTTGCCTCAATTCACAGCTGGGACCAATTCGTCAAGGCTTTCATTTGTAAATTTGATTGTTATGACTATGACCAGGTATATGATCAAATTGATTATCTACGGAAAAAAGATGAATCTGTTAGGGATTTTAATATGCGATTCCATCTTAATTGTCTAAAGTATGATCTTGAAAGCGAACTCATGGATGAAGAATCTTCAGATTATGCTGAGCATTCCCTGCCTCCTATGTCTGATCCAGCAGAAATTAGTCCAAGCTTTGTCTCATTTTCTGTTGAGATTGCAACAAGATGATGGAGCTTAGTGAAAAGAGTCGCCTTCACTAAGTGGGCCCGCAGGCTATTTTTGGCGCAAGTCTATTTTTAGACTATGTCTATTTTTAGACATATGGATCATGTCTATGTTTATGTATGATTGATCAAGTTGGGAAAAAATAGATGGACTTCTATTTTTGATGAAAGTGTGAGTGATCACAGTGTGAGTGATCAAGTCTATTTTTAGACTGGCTGTCAAAAATAGAAAAGTCAAATATTATTATCTCACAATAATATTTGGACTATAAACTTAATCTTATTCTCTTGGAGCACTTCAGTTTGAGCTACGGAAGTGGCACATGCAGCTGTCAGAAGGAAATTCGTTTTTCTTATGAGTCAGTTGAGTTGTTGCATGCATGACTTCAGTTAGAACTCAAGTGAGTTGAGTTTAGTGGACTGGAGGTACAGTTGATGGAGTTGTGTTCAGTTTAACTTAGTTAAACTGGTTGTAGTTAGTCTAACTGCAGATAGACTAATGATGAGTTGTTAAACTAATTATTAACTCATAATACAACTAAAGAATACATCAGTTAACTCAGTTGCATGTCAGTGCATGTTCAGTTCAACAGGGACAGGTGGTAGAGAATCAGATTGCTATCAGTTGTGACTATAGTTGTGCACCAGATCTTGCACAATCAAAGGATTGAGTATGCCAATGAGTTTGCTCACGTATTTGGCCCGCATTTTAGCCTTTGCTCACGTCCACAAAGAGTGAGTGACTATTTTGCAGGTGGAAATCGAGTTTGGGAAGCAATTCTCATCAGTTCTTGAGCAGGTATTGAGCAGTGGAGGCAGGCAAGCAGTGGAAGAGATTTGGAGATCAGATCTGAGCTGTATTGTGTGTAACAGAGGTGGAGATACTTGTGAGAAGTATTATGCTATGTAATGTTACATGACTCAATCATTAATATATAGATAGTGTGGGGTTTTTAGCGAGATGCTTTCCCCGTGATACATACTGTGTTAATGTGTGAATGCTCTTGATGTTTTATTGTTATTGATGCTGCTATATTCTTGATCAACGTAGAGGAGCTTATGTATTGTGTATGTTTTCCGCATTAGTACATGATCAGGATAATATCCATTGAATATGTGTTAAATTATTCAAAATTTCTACATGGTATCAGAGCTAGATAATTGTAGAAAAAGTTTCTACATGGTATCGGAGCAGCTTGATTTGTAGAAGAGATTTTTACAGGATATCAAGCGAGGGTTGATCGGAAGTAGTTGAGTTGGTTGCTGGTGGAATTCGAATTTGCAGCAGTGTTTTCTTGGTGACAACGCAGCAATGTCTTTCAACGGATTGCGATTGGAGTATGCTCTTGAGGGCAGCTCAAACTATATTGCATGGAAGGACAGGATGGAGGCAGTATTGGATGATAACGGGCTGAAGGAATTCATAGATACGGATATCCCAAAGCCTACTGATGCTACTCAAGCTGATGCTTGGAAAAAGAAGATCGCAAAATGTCGAAGAATTCTGTTGGAGGGCGTGAAGGATCACATTGTGTCCAGCCTCCATGGAAAGGCTACTCCATATTTGATGTGGAAATCATTAACAGAATTATTCCAAAGCAAGAGCGATCAGAGGAAGCTGGCGCTCAAAGATAAACTCAGAAACATCAAATGCGAGAAGGGAGACAGTATTCCCAAGTATCTCACGAAGTTCACTCAGTGTCGAGATGAGCTGGGAAGTGTGGGGGTTACTGTCGATGATGAGGACTTGGTGAGCTTGGCTCTCCTTGGTCTTCCGAAGAGTTGGCATTCCTATCAGGACTCTGTCAATGGTCGGGAGAAGTTGCCAGGATGGGAAAGACTATGGTCAGATCTTGTGCAGGAGGAGATCAGGCGGAGTACCAAGGACGGATCTTCGTCAAAGGGAGCTGATGAAGAGAATTGTGCTTTGGCTGCCAAAGCAAAGAAAGGGAAGAGCAAGAAAGCTTCTCAGTCTGGTGCGAAAGGCAAGAAGCAGGATATGTCCAAGGTGAAGTGTTTTCACTGTCACCAGCATGGACACTATGCCACAAATTGTCCGCAGAAGAAGAAGAACAAGCAAGCTGCTGGATCTGCAGGGGGAGAGGCTTTAGCTTCTCAGTTTGAGCTTGATTTTTCATTGATCGCATGCTTGGTTTCAAGTGTGATGGGATCAGTGTGGTTTCTGGACAGTGGTGCATCTTTTCACATGACGGGAGATAGAGATTTGTTCTCTGATCTGGAGGACAAAGATCTTGGAGTGCACATCGAGATGGGCGATGATGGTAGATACAGTGCGACCGGTATCGGTACCATTTCCTTTGAGAGGGAGTCTGGTAAACCCTTTGTATTGAAGGAAGTCATGCATGTTCCAGGATTGAAGAAGAATCTCATCTCAGTGGCGATGTTAGAAGACAAGGGGTATGATGTTGTTTTCAGCGAGGGAAAGGCCTTCCTGCGCAGCAAGACAACTGGTGAGACCCGGAAGATAGGGGTTCGAGTGAGGAACCTTTATCAGTTGCATGTAGATGGATGCGCAGCAATGGCAGGCAAGGTAGAAGGATTGGTGAGCTGGGATGATGGCGAGTTGTGGCACAGGAGATTGGGTCACCTTCACCATGGAGCCTTGAAGATACTGCAGCAGATCACTACAGGGCTTCCTAAAGGCACACTTGCGCAGTCAGATCAATGCAAGGGGTGTACTTTGGGGAAGTTTGTGAAAGCCACCTTTCACGAGAAGGATAGTCGCGCCACGACGATCCTTGAGAGAATTCACACAGACGTGTGTGGACCTTTCTCAGTTGCTTCGACAGCAAAACACAGGTATTATGTGATTTTTGTTGATGATTTCTCTCGTAAGTGCTGGATCTTCTTCATGCAGAAGAAGAGCGAGACATATTCAAAGTTCTGTGAATTCAAAGCACTGGTCGAGAAGGAGTCGGGGAAGAAGGTGAAGGCTCTTAGGAGCGATAATGGTGGTGAATACATCTCGGACGAGTTCAAGGATTTCTGCAAGGCAGAAGGGATTCGTAGAGAGCTCATAGCTCCCCATAACCCACAGCAGAACGGGGTAGCTGAGCGGAAGAACAGAACGATTGTGGGTGCTGCACGGGCAATGTTGCATGATCAGGGCCTACCCCTTCACTTGTGGGCGGAAGCATGCAATACAGCAGTTTATGTGCAGAACCGTTGTCCTCATAGGATACTTGGCATGAGTACACCCGAGGAGGCTTATTCTGGTAAGAAGCCTGATCTTTCTCATTTGAGGATTTTTGGTGCTAACGTTTACATGCATGTGACGAAGGATGCCAGAAAGAAGTTGGAGCCGACTGCAGAGGTTGGGATATTTGTGGGGTACACTGATACGCCCCACAACTATTGTGTGTATTTGCCAGACAGTGGTAAAACTGTTGTGCGACGGGATATAAAATTTCAGGAGGAGAAAGCCATGAAGTGTTCGCTTGAGAGGGAGCTACACTTGCATGCAGATGAGGAGCTATTAGTTCCTAAGGATGAGCTTCAGGATGTGGATCAGCCACAGGACGAGGTTCATGGAGTGGAAGAGACCACTCATGCAGCGCCAACCATCAGAGGGCGAAAGCGCTTGACAGAAGCTGAGCGACTGGCTCAAGATGCAGAGAAAGTTGTAGGACCACCTACAGCCCAACGCAGGCACAGACAGTCACCTGATCGGTACACTGGATACATGGCTCTTATGAGCAAGTGTGTTGTGACTGAGCCATCCTCTTTCGAGGAAGCTGTGGAGGATCCCGCATGGGTAGACGCCATGGTGGAAGAGTATGATTCTATTGTCAGAAACAGTGCATGGGAGATTGTTCCTAGACCGGAAGGGAAATCAGTGGTAGGTTCGAGATGGATCTACAAAGTTAAGCAGGCAGCTGACGGGAGTGTGGAGAAGTACAAGGCAAGATTTGTTGCCCGAGGCTTTTCACAGATTGAGGGGATCGATTATGAGGAGACCTTTGCACCTGTCGCAAGGTATTCTTCCATACGGACAATTCTTGCTCTCTCAGCGCAGATGGGATGGCACATTCATCAGATGGATGTGAAGACTGCGTTCCTCAACGGAGTCATTGAGGAGGAGGTGTACATTGAGCAACCCGAAGGCTTTGAAGTCTTCAGCAGCGAGTTGCATGTGTGCAGGCTCAAGAGAGCGCTGTATGGGTTGAAGCAAGCACCACATGCTTGGTACACACGGATAGACAGCTATTTCACAGGACTTGGATTCTCCAAGAGCGAGGCGGATCCGAACCTATACCAGATTGTGGTGGAGGGTAAGTTGCTTATCATTGTACTGTATGTTGATGATTTGATTCTAACGGGTGATGAGCTGTTGATACTGTCATGCAAGAAGGATCTTGCTACAGAGTTTGAGATGAAGGACTTGGGCCTCCTTCACTATTTCCTAGGATTGGAAATATGGCAGCGCAGTGGTGGACTGTTTGTTTCTCAGGGCAAGTATGCTCGGGAGATACTGGAGAAGTTCAACATGCATGGCTGCAAGCCTGTTGATACTCCTCTTCCTGGAGGTTGGAGGAAGGAGGATGCCACTTCGGGAGAAGAAGTGGATGCCACTGTTTATCGACAGTTGGTGGGGTCGCTGATGTATTTGGTCAATACACGACCTGATATATGCTATGCAGTTAACCAGCTTTCACAAGCTATGGTTAAGCCTACCAAGCTCTTCTGGAAGGCGGGCAAGCATGTATTGCGCTACTTGAGAGGCACATCGGGATATGGTTTGTGGTACAGACAGGAGGATGAGGTGAAGCTATGTGGCTTCACGGATGCAGATTGGGCAGGGAGCCCAACGGACAGAAAGAGCACATCAGGAGGGGTCTTCAGTATCGGATCGACAGTAGTTTCTTGGTACAGCAGGAAGCAGAGATCTGTGTGGATGAGGATGATCCTGGTCGGGTTTTTCGGGTCCAAGCACATCAGGTACCATCATATCAGAGATTGTGTGCAGCGGAGGATCATGTTACTTTCGTACATTCCAACGGAGGATCAGGATGCTGATATTCTGACGAAGGCTCTCACCAGGAGCAAATTCGAGTACCACCGAGGCAGGATAGGGGTTGCTGATAATCCATATCTTGTCGAGAGGGAGTGTTGAGATTGCAACAAGATGATGGAGCTTAGTGAAAAGAGTCGCCTTCACTAAGTGGGCCCGCAGGCTATTTTTGGCGCAAGTCTATTTTTAGACTATGTCTATTTTTAGACATATGGATCATGTCTATGTTTATGGATGATTGATCAAGTTGGGAAAAAATAGATGGACTTCTATTTTTGATGAAAGTGTGAGTGATCACAGTGTGAGTGATCAAGTCTATTTTTAGACTGGCTGTCAAAAATAGAAAAGTCAAATATTATTATCTCACAATAATATTTGGACTATAAACTTAATCTTATTCTCTTGGAGCACTTCAGTTTGAGCTACGGAAGTGGCACATGCAGCTGTCAGAAGGAAATTCGTTTTTCTTATGAGTCAGTTGAGTTGTTGCATGCATGACTTCAGTTAGAACTCAAGTGAGTTGAGTTTAGTGGACTGGAGGTACAGTTGATGGAGTTGTGTTCAGTTTAACTTAGTTAAACTGGTTGTAGTTAGTCTAACTGCAGATAGACTAATGATGAGTTGTTAAACTAATTATTAACTCATAATACAACTAAAGAATACATCAGTTAACTCAGTTGCATGTCAGTGCATGTTCAGTTCAACAGGGACAGGTGGTAGAGAATCAGATTGCTATCAGTTGTGACTATAGTTGTGCACCAGATCTTGCACAATCAAAGGATTGAGTATGCCAATGAGTTTGCTCACGTATTTGGCCCGCATTTTAGCCTTTGCTCACGTCCACAAAGAGTGAGTGACTATTTTGCAGGTGAAAATCGAGTTTGGGAAGCAATTCTCATCAGTTCTTGAGCAGGTATTGAGCAGTGGAGGCAGGCAAGCAGTGGAAGAGATTTGGAGATCAGATCTGAGCTGTATTGTGTGTAACAGAGGTGGAGATACTTGTGAGAAGTATTATGCTATGTAATGTTACATGACTCAATCATTAATATACAGATAGTGTGGGGTTTTTAGCGAGATGCTTTCCCCGTGATACATACTGTGTTAATGTGTGAATGCTCTTGATGTTTTATTGTTATTGATGCTGCTATATTCTTGATCAACGTAGAGGAGCTTATGTATTGTGTATGTTTTCCGCATTAGTACATGATCAGGATAATCTCCATTGAATATGTGTTAAATTATTCAAAATTTCTACATTTTCTTCTAATATGAATGAGAATTCCAATTTGAATATACAAATCAGCCATGATGAAGAAGGTTCCCAAAGCCTAGGAGCCATGCATGCTCTAATGCAAGAAGACAAAAGAGAGAATGTTGGAGGAAAGCCTGCCTTGGAACCAGGAGATGACTTTGATACAAGGTCAGATAATATCATTGCAAGTCAACAAATGCAGATGCCAAGGTTAGAACAGCAAACTAATTCTCTTTCTAAAAGTATTAGTACACAAAGGTATGATCTAAAGCCCGATGTCTATGATGAATCTGATGAACAAAGATTTTTCCACGATGATATTTTCAAATGCATTGTTCCAGAATCGCATTTTTCTCTTTATCCTGATGTTTTTAGTGATGATAATTTTTCCCCTCTCAATATTAAAGATATCTCAAAAAGTACAGAGGGTTATTCAAATGAGTCATCATTAGGTTTTCAAGATAAAAAGACAGCTATAGAACATCCTTTGATCATTTTCAAACAAGAACCACTTGACCTTCCTTGTCTGAAAATATTCGATGAAAAAGAGAAATCTAGGGAAACCTGTAAAATCATTTATGATAGCTACTTTGATGACGATGATGTTGTTGATTTATCTCAAGTAACTCAACAAAGCTCAGATAATGAGAGATATTCTAATTCAAGAATCATATCAGTCAATCCTCATTCCAGAGTGACGGATCATTTACATGATTTTACTATCCAAGACAATATTCCGATCTATGATTCATATCATGAGCAAATCCCCATGCCTGTTCCCAATCATAACTTGTTTTCTGATTCACAAGGTGGGATTCGAAATCGCTCGGATCCCATAATTCTGGCCAGTTCTTGTGAAAAAGAAGATATTTCAAGTCAATCCCAGTTGTGCTGTAACATTATTTGTACAGATAATCATTTCATTCTTTCTCACTTGCACTCATTTTGTACAAAATCGGATTGTGTTTTAAATTTTCAGACTTTTGATAGATTACTATGGTATACTGAGCACCTTATCAAAGAACATTCGAAAGATGTGCTACCATTTTGGAAAACTAGATTGTGTCAAGGAAGTATAGAACTTTTTCAATTCCAAGATCAATCGATATCAGACTTCCTTAAAAAACTTCTATGTCCTCCAAGACATCATCGACGAAAGAAAGTATTTTTGGAAACTTGCCGGCAATTCGCGTTAATAGATAAATCTCTTGTCAGAAATTTCTATCTATTCCTCATTGATTTATTTAGTGATTTATATATGGAAACTTTCCTTTTACCAGAAATTGCTAAAAGCTTGACTTTGACGCATAGTAGGTTACAGGCCATTAAAACTAAAAAGTCATATTCGCAATCTGGCTTGTCATCTTTCCTATTACATGATCACCAATCCATAACAGAAATTCATCCCGATTTTTATGATCCAATAGGTATCCAATTGGACAGAAGATTTCATAAGAAAGAAATTTCAGGCAGAATTTCGACTGAAGTTACACTTTCTAATTCTACATCCAATGTTCACAATCCAAGAAAAGTTTTATTCTTGACACTGATGTTTAAAAGGTACATACGTGTAGGAATAAAAATGAAAAGATGGTTTCACTGGAAATATCATTTTACCTAGTCAATTTTTCTCTGTGTATAATTAGAATAGGAGTAGGAGTAATTTAGCTAGGTTGTTAGGTGGATAATTTGGTTTTTAAATATTGGTAGGCAAAATAAGAGAAGAAATTATCCCTATCATGTACATAATCCAAGGGTATAGTTACTTCTCTTTTCGTTAAATATCTTTCTTCATAATAAAATTTGTTGTGGTTAACAGCATTTGACATTTACTAAAGACACCATTTCTCTATCAGATTTTGAACTTCTGCTTGTATAAATAGCGAATCTTTGGAAACTTGATCTTTATTATTAATAGATACAGTAAAAAAAAAAAACTTTAAACCAGATATGATACTAGTTTCAACTTCAAGAAATTTGATGAAAGCAATCTTAGTGAAGAAATTGTTTTATATCAGTACAATGAAAGGTATCAATAACAAAATAAGGATTCCCTGTAGAAACAGCCATTTCCAAAAAACTCTATTATTGTCGTCCAGAGCTTTCTTAAGGAAAAAAAAAATGACTTCCTCCCTGCTAAAGAAAATCGCAGCATTTAGAAAAATGACCCAAGGATACACTATATCTTGAAGAATAAGAGGTCTCATCACGAGTCGGCTTATCATGATCACAGATATTATAACTCGTTGACTTTGCCATTACTGTCCACCAAAACAGGGCAACGACTTAAGATTATTGAAATCACAAGACAAGGGGTCTCATCACGAGCCAGCTTGTTCAGCAAAAGTGTAAATCAAGTGAATGACTGTGTCATAATTTGGCTACCAAACCAAGACATTGTTCTTTAAGAATAAAAAAGGAAAAAGTGTCAATCTGGGTTTTTTCTTTGAAAGTTGTAGATCACCTTAAGCATGATAAAGGATCATTACTGGGTAATAGGTAACCCTGTCGAGGCTATGGACGCCTGCTGGCAGCAGAGGCTCTACCTGTGACAAAGGAGCATATTTAAAAAGCTGCTACACAGGGAAGACTTTATTTTATCTTTACAAGACCAAGTAATGGCTGATGTAAATGCAAGGACAAGCTGAGGAAACAAACAATTAAAATAGAAAGAAGTTGAAACAAAATATCATTGACAGTTTGGAGTATAATATGCTTTATCTTTTTAAAATAAAGTTTAAATTTTCTGAGAAAGATCAGAGAAGCTCTTGAGATTATTAAACATCCTCAGAATCTGAACAGAGACAATGGCATGGATATTAGCAGAAGCTGGCTCCCCGTGATAAATGAAATCAGAAGTCGCCAACCCATCCCCAGGTAATGCAAGTGATGCAGGTATGTTGTCCCCCCCTGTCTTCTTTAATAATTTAATTTAATATATTATATTATATTATATTAGTTAACTATAAATATTAACTATTTATAATTACTAATATAATTTAATTAAATATATTAATAATATTTAATTTATTTAATAATCCTTATATTAATTTATTATATTAATTAATTAATTATTATAATATTTATTTAATTATCATTTCATACCAATTATTAAGAATCATTATTTAACTTTTGATTAGTCTCACTTAATATTATATTAATTTATTAATTATTATTTTAATTAAATATTGGTTAGCCTAAAAATTTTCATTATTAATTTATATTAATATATATTAATTAATATGTTAAAAATCATTTAGTTTATTAATAATTTATTAAATCATTTTTAGAATCTAATTCCCTTTAATTTAATTTACAATTTTATTTTTAAATCATTAATTAATCAATTAATTTATTAATTAATTATTTTAATATCCTATAATACTTTAATCATCATTAGATTGGAATATTTAATTAATAACATTTCACTTTCTAATTTAATTAATATCTATTACATCTTTTAAGATTGGAATTATTATATTAGTTAGCTTTAAAATTAATTAATAATAATTATTAATTTGTTTATTAGTTAATTTGACTTAATCATATTAATTAGTAATTATTATATTAGTCATCCTTAATTCCTAATCTCCTAATATGATTTGAATTATTTTCATTATTTTCGTTATTTAATAATTATATTAATATATTAAGTAGTATATTAATTAATTAATTAATCATTATTATATTTAATTATTAATATTCAATAATAATAATTAATTATTATTCAATATTAATTAATTATTCACATAATAATTTCTTTGTGGTAGTTTTATAAAAAAATTTATTAATTTCTTTATTATAAATATAATAATTAATAAGAAATAACATAGTAAATATGATTATTATTAATTATGTATTATAATTAATTAATAAAAATTTAGGAAATAGTAATTATTTATAATAATATGTATAACAAATAATGTTATTAATACTAATTAATTATTTATTATAAAAATTAATATCAATAAAATAAAAATGTAATTAAAAATATAAATATAAAAATAAAAATATAAAAATTAAATAGAAATTAAATAGAAATTCAAGCCGACTCTTTGTCCTCTCCCATTCTTCCTCCTCATTAGTATTTATTAAAGTCTTTTGCTCTTCTTGGATCATCATTCTTCAACCCTGATGATGGATCCCACTTGGGATTTGAAACGTTGGTACAAAGATGTTAAAACTGTGGATTCTCCGATCACTGATTCAAAAAACACTAGCCACAGATCTCTTAAATCCAAAAAAATTTTGTTTCGGAAGTTTGAAAACGTCAATATAAGATCAGAGATAACTGGTTCTCCCAAGTGAATCGCCAATTGTTGTGACCAGCAACAACCCCCGCCCCCTTTTTTTTCATTTAAGTGTTGTCCAAAATACTAAATGAATGGGGACCCTTAGTTAAAATTTAGGAAAAGCAAGAGTTTCCTTTCTTCAAAATAAGGTTACCATCGTAAGCTTAGGAAGATCTTTTGAATATTTTAAAACCTAAGTCTATGATAAGGGAAAAATCTTTAAAGTCGCGTTACATAAAGTGATAGGAAAACACTTCCATTTGAGTATAATCCTGGTATGTACAAGACTCTCATGCTAAGCAATATATCGCATCGCAATAAAGTAATACTCATAAGGGAAAAACTTCAAGATTTTCCGATCTGCGATAACACCGATCGCAAGATCGCATATCGCAGGCAATGAGCTGACAAGATTTGGCAACCATAAAACTTCTGCGATCTGCGATGTTGTGATATCGCGATAAAATGATGGTTGCGATATTAAGCCAGAACAACGTTGCGATATTATATTCGTGTGTTTGCGCGATCTACGATGGTACGATTTGCGATGGCGCGATCTGCGATGTTACGTAAGCAAATCATAAAATCACTTCATCATGAATCCTTTGGGCACGCTATTCAAGAAAAGACACTTACCATAATCTGACTCAAGATCATGCACTTTTAATGATAGTAAAGGAATTAGTTGTCAGCTATTAAATGAAATGTAGACGCGTGCTTTTGTAAAGAATTACTTCACGTAAGGTGGCATATTTGATATATCTGCTGCATTTAAAACTCTCCCATCACCTTTCTTGATCAGTCATTTCCATTTCACTTGTGAGCTGCAGGAACGGAGAGCGAAAGACGATACAAAGCCATACGCAGGAAGAAATGGGAAAGAAAAATAAAGCTCAGGGCTCTGAGGTGAAGGAAAAGACGAAGGAAATGGTGCCTTTGTATACAGACACAGCTTGTAACAGAGACGCAGGGATAACAACGTGGGAAAGCATGTACAGACTGCTTGAATAAGAGAATCCCAGAATAATGAAGGTTACTGCTGTCATGGGCTCACAACACTCTTCCGAAGCGTCCTTAGAAGAGCTAGCATGCTCATTTCTTCATCGGATAGCAGCAAGGCCCAAAATTCTACCATATACGGATATGATCAAGTGGATACTTGACAATGCAGAGATGAACAACAGACAATTCAAGATTCAAGGACATGGGCTCATCGGATCATTCGCTGCACAAGATTTAAAGCTTATGTATCATCTTCCTGAACCGCAAGCGACTTACAATGCACAATTCGTTAAGAAATTTGTGGCGGAGAACCCAAACCTATCAGAGACCACCAAAGATTGGTCCAGAAAAGAGGAACCGCTCAAGAAAGACAAAAACGGTATGTACAGCACTGGTTCCCTCACCTCTCTGTATTGTTTTGCTGCAGCCATGCTTTGTAGATTATTTGGGATGCCAGATATCAATAAGTTTTCGTCTGAATGGTTACCATTAATAGATGCTGCCACAAATGCCGATATTATGGATTGGGCCAAGATCTTTTCTGATAATCTATACACGGCTATTGTCAATTACCGGTCTAAAAGATCTTTGTCTCAAAGGATATATCCTCCTTTTTATCTATCTGCATATGTTATGGATTCTATTTGTTATGTGTCTAAATTTCCCATTATGGGTTGGAGATGGACTACCCAGGACCCATTACCTATCCATGTTTATCATAAGATATTATGGGATTCTCAGTTCATCCCACATTTCTACCAGATTTGTCACGGGCTTATCTTACCCTTGTATAGAATTATGTATGATGAAGACCCCCCGAGATGCTCACCCGAGGCACAGATAGATATCATCCCCATCGCAAGATGGTTCGGGGAAGAATGGTTCACCTATATTAGAGTATTTGGAAGCACCGTCCCTCCTCATGTCCTGCCTTTGTATATTCCTGACAAACTATTGGCTCGAGAAATTGCATATCAAACCTGTTCAAAAGGCAGCCTAACTAAAGACCTAAAAGACAAAAAGAAGGCCATATGGCCTCAGTTTCCTGTAGCTTGTGGGGCCTTTTCATTGTTCGATGTAGGTCACGCGTTCACCGAAGTGGAGAATGTGACGTGTCTGCAATTATTTAAATTCCCGGCAAGGCCATTTGACCCAAATGAAGTTGCCCAAGATTTCACAATGAACGTCAAAATAAAAGTATTCGTTGGAAAGAAAGATTTATTTGATGATTTATTTCAGAATAAAATCTCACTCCAGGAAATTTTGCGGGAAGCTCAGTCGAAATTGTCTCCAGATGACCTCCAAAGATTCATGTTATACAGGGAAAGAAGACTAGCCAGTGTTCCTCTAGAAAATCTGCGACTGCCTGCCAGAGAACCAACTCCAAGCGTTAGCCTCAGTGGGAACTCAAGCACTTCCAGATCTAAATCTAACACTGCGCAAGGAGTACCTGAACATTATAAAGGGTCTGGAAGCGACCAAGGAAAGAACGAAGAAATAGCTAAGGACACGGCTCAGTCAAGTGCAATGTCGCAACAACATGTTATCGCCTCCCCGCCAAGAGATGTCCCCCCTCTCGTCATTGAAGCACCACCCGTCACGACAGAATTAGACAAAGAATGGGAAACCTTCAACGAGCTGATCAATCTTGAAGGGCAAGCCCCAAGAATGCCTGTGAGCAATACACAGGTAGCACAAGAAGTGGTTTCGACCATAGTCAGCAGTGTCACAGAAACGGAGCACATTCCTATCGCTCCACCTTCTGAGCTTCTACTTAATGTAGAAGAAATTCCCCCACTAGACGTATTCTATAGTCCCCAACATAAAGCAGTTGTAAGAAGACAGAGAAAGAAAAGAAAACTAGAAAATGCACTGTCATAAGATGCTGAACAATTGGACGTCTTATGGAAAGACCCCAACAATAACCCAACTGAAAATCTCACTAAATTGTCTCAGATCGCAGGAGCATATGCTTCTGCAACTATTGACAAGGCAACGGAAGTTCAGCAACTGTTGAAAGAACAAGAAGATCAAATACAGCTACTACAACGACAATTGCAAAAAGCCAATACTAATATTGAAGTTCAAAAACAGCTCGAGAAGTTGCAGGAAGACTTTCAGCAGATGCAGATAGGGTATCAAAGAAGTCTAGACGAGAAAGGAAAACAATTACAAATTTTACAAGAAATGCATAAAGATGAGCCTAAGCTTACAGAATTTATTTCAGAGTCTATTGGCTTAAATGAACAACTACTGCAGCAACAAGAAGAGTTGGGATGGAAGATATCACAGTGGAGTCATTATTGCGGACTGAGTGATAAAATCACCAATCAAGTGGTAGACTTGCGAGCTGACTATGATCAGATTGACAAACGAGTGACGGAGTACTTGGCTTGGCAGGATGAAGACGAGGGAAAAAGAGCAAGTGCACCCAGAATAAACGAGAATCATAAAGAGCTGCTCTTCAACAAGTGGGACGATCAGATCAGAGAGGCGGAACAAGCAGCAGAAACAGCGGCCACGCAAACAAGCATTCTTATCGACTGTGTAAATGAGAATTTGCACAGAGCAAATTTAATCGAAGAGACCACCCCGAGGTATCTACCAAATAAACTACGACTAGAAGCATAATGGAAGCTGAAGGTGCAGGAAAAGGGAAAAGCGATCCAAGCACTAAACAGGTTAAATTGGGAGTGTTATTGGGCATACTTGGTGAAGCTGCATAGTCAGTGGATGACGGTGAAATGTATCGTAAATGCGGCCGAGAAAGTGGTGCCAGCTCTCATAGATTTTGTTTTCTCAGCCCAGCTCAAAGCAGAAGTCAGCCAGCCGACTCTCCTCAAGCCCATGATGAACACTTGCAGCTTTAAAGATCAAATTCAGAAGTAGCCTTATTTAGAATGTTGTTTTTTCTTTAAAATTAGATTAGAAAAAGGACGGTCATTTGAAAACCACATGCTAAATTTTGTAAATAAACTATTATTAGAATTAGGAAATAGTATTTTAACCCTTCTCATTGCATTTGGAGAAGGGTCCAGAAATTTGTCAAAAACTTGTCCTCAGAACATGCACTTCTGCACCCTCAAAGGAGGTTTTGATGAATGGATGGATCGAGGTTTATTAATGTTTGCATTTGATGTCTGCTACTGATGTTTCACTTTTGTACTCTTAGTAGATGTTAGAACAAGTAGAGATAAATCATTTTTGCTTGAAGCTTATGAGTAGGACCAGTCATAAATGGTACTTTTATCTCTTGGCCATTTCTGCTTATATTCTTAAAGTGATATACAGTTTTAGTTGTTTATATGTTGTTGCATGAATGTCTGAGTTACCATTTGGCACTTTTGTACGGTGGAGTCATTTATTTATGTTTGATATATGAATAACTTATTATGCGATATGTTGTTCACAACTGTTTTGCCTAACTTTTTATGCAAAGTGGTTCATCTTAAATTGATTTCCATTCTTATGATAGCTGAATGATCTTTATTACCAGTTATTGTTTGAAATCTCTTTAGATCGCATAATAGAAGAAATACACCCCGGGTTAGCATAGATTAGATGTGTTGTTTTTCATTAGATTACAATAGCATAGAGTTAGTTTAAAAGTTTGAATTAGATTAGCTTTAAGTATTCTTAGATCAGCAACATCCAACTCTGCACAGACACACACACACCCTTAGATTGGGAAACTGGTCCCATTATCCCCAGTCGGACCTGCTATACCAAACGGATAAGGAGCTTCCAACCAAGGTCCGGACCGGGTGGGTATCCCCCTTGTTGTCGACCCAATTTTCGGGGCTTCAACAGGCCCTTGAATCTACCACTCAGGAATCAATAATATTTTTGAAAGAAAGAATCGAAGCATCTTGTAACACCTCACCTATCACATTTGCTTCATGATTGTTTTCTTGTTGTGCATCTCCTTCTTTTCCCTTCCGAGATCTACAGTCTTTCTTTAGGTGTCCTTTCTTTCCACATTTCCAGCAGACTATCCCCGATCTAGACTTGGATCTGCCTTTCCTTGATTTATTATGATATCCTGATCTCTTTCCTCTTTCCATTTTTCTTCCCCTAGACTCTACACTCAAATCATTACTTGATGTCTCATTGGAGCTTTTCCATCGCATTTCCTCGCTAAGGATAGCACCGACAACATCATCAAACTTTAAAGTACTAGATCCAGAAACAAAGTTACTAATGGCCATTACTAAACCATTCCAACTTTCTAGCAATGAGCACAAGAACAATAGAGCTCTAACTTCATCATCAAAGTTTACCCCTACAAAACTTAACTGACTTGTAACAGTATTAAAATCATTTAAATGGTCTGCAACAGATCCACCTTCTGACATCATCATATTAAATAAATGCTTCATAAGAAATACCTTATTTGAGGCTGAGGGTTTTTCATATAGTTTCGCCAACACCTTAATCAAACCCTCCGTCATTGTTTCCTTCGAAATGTTGTAGGTGACCGACGCTACGAGGCACAACCGTACTTTTCCGAGTGCCTTTCTATTGAGAAGGTTCCATTCTTCATCTGTCATACCCATTGGCATCTTTGTTTTTCCGCCCAATGGTAGGTACAGATCTTTCTGATATAGATAATATTCCATCTGCATTTTCCACAGCGAGAAGTTTTGGTCGTTAAATTTCTTGACCCTAAACTTACCATCTCCCGCCATTGCTCCCACTTGAACCAAGAACCCTTCTCTCCTGCAAGTTTGTCAGCCAAAGAAAAAGACCTTTGGCTCTGATACTAGTTGTTAGAAAATTATATATTACGGAGCAATGGAACACATAAAATATTGCATAAATGTAAACATAGAAAACGCATAAAACAAGAGAGACACAGATATACGTGGTTCACCCAGTTTGGGTTACGTCCACGGAGAAAAAACCAGTCCTTCCTTTTATATTATCCAGCGATCTAAAGAGATACAACCTATAGCAGATCTGTTGTAACACCCTCTTCGCTCTCAATCTCCTCTCTCTTTCTCACTCAGAATACAGATCTACATAGACGCAATACAATTCCCTCATATATAGTGAGGAGTTTCCTTCTAGGGGAAAAAACCCTAAATTAGACATAACTTCTATTGTCAGACCTCTGCCTAATGAACGACCCAAATTGACTAGAAATTACTATACTTTTACAAGGAAATTTTACATCTATTCTTAGCTTCGGGGGCGCTGCCCTCGAAACCCCCCGCCAGGGGGGGGCTCTGCAAAGGTCACAGCTGCCCCCCCCGCTGGACCCCCCTGCAGCGAATATTTTTTGGGTGGCAATGCTGGGGTCTCTGGCGATACCTTTGAATACAGAAGATAATCAGGCTCCACACCCAACAGTATGGACGATGCTTAACTGGTTTTGGATTGGGCTTCAGTGTGATTTTCATTTCTCCCAATTCCACGCCATTAATTCTGAGACGAGGCAGGGATATAAATCCTCATATTCCTTAATTAGGTCAAATATTTCTCGAGTGGTCTGTTCATCCCAATAATCCCCAATAGAAGCAAGCTTTGGTTTATCTTCAGTCCCAATATTCACCTTCTTCAACTTGAGAGGCTGCAGATGTGAGGCATCATGTATAGGATCCTCTTTTATTTGTCGTTCTCCTTCAGAATATTTAAAGGAAAAATGTCGCAACTCCTCCAGGTCATCATCTGGATCTTTATTAACTTTACTGCAGACAATATCTTCATGGAACCCAGAGTCATATTGGTGCACAATGTCTCCATACCTGCTGCATTCCACTAAAATATACCCACCTAAAAAAAAAAAAATCCACTGATAGATTGAAGGGCTTACTTTATCTTTTCATCATTATGATAGAATGAAAAGTCTCTACAGAACTGGGCAGACAACACCTCCCAATTTGTCGTTTGGCATTTTAACTCCTCTTGCAAATACCAAGCTTGCAGAATTTTTCTCAAGGAGTGGATAAATAAGTGCGGCCACATTTCAACTGCTAGGCCATCAACTTGCCATACAAAATAACAATACGCAACATATTCTTGTGGGATAGTACGACCATCATAAATAGGGATATTACTTACAAGCTCATTCGGAGGGAGAAATTGATAAACAGAATAACCTTAATTGAGCTCCAATATTGAAGCTGATCTCGATGGGTTTCCCACCATCTTGTGGGGTTTGCTTGTAGAGAAACATTCATTAAAGGAATTGTTTGACTTTCCTCTATATAACGATCAATTTATTTAATAAAAATGACAACGAAATTAGTACCATTGAAAATAGGATACTCACATACCTCAGTACCAATCCAGTGAACACATTGAACAAGGGCATAATTTCGAGAATGAATTTCATGAGCACATTGTTTCCAATCTTCTATCGTAGCAAGGAGCCAACTTCGGTACTTTGAATACTCCGCAAACTAATAGATCTAGCTATTTTTGGATTGATATAATCTTCTCACCTCCCAGCAGTCAGTTGGTATAGTTGATATAACATGTTAGATGACTTAACATCATCCATTGGTTCAATAAATATCGGGCCTTGATAAGGATCAAGGGGTTGTATAACTTGCATGCCATCCACCTCAAAATTCATAGTTTCCTTCTTCAAATCAATGACTGCATAATTCTCAAAGGCCAAGTCAATGCCCAATAAGGATGGATATGGATATTTATCCCCAATTATATTAATAACTTCAAAATTTGCATAACTTTTAACACTATCTATATCAAATTCAACATCCTCTAATCTACCAACAAGAAGAATGAAATATTTATTTTCCATTCACAACTAAATAGGGGAAAGACCAAATTGGGTTTTCCGAGAGCTTCCCAAGTTTTTCTCGGTAGAATATTGACATTTGAGCCCAAATCCAACATAGAATCCTTAATTTGAAAACCTGCAATATGAGCATCCCCTGAAACTCCCTTCCAGTTTGCTTCTTATTCCACCATACCCGCTTGGAATGTTGCTCAAGTAAATTTGTAGAAAATGGTTCTTCAAAAAACACATCATCCTTATCAATAGTCTTTAACATTTCCCGCAACTGACCTGTGAGTTTTTCATCATTCATAATTTGTAGAAACAACTTAAACCAATCCATTATTGGTTGGAAAGGTTCTGGAGAATGCTTCTCTTCATGAATCTTTACGTACTCTGGTTGTTCACTGCGAGATCCTTGCGAAGAAATATACTGTCAAAAAATTTCAATTGCTTCCCTATATTACTCCTTGTGTTGATTTGAATCATAAGACTTCTTTGGGGATGCAGGTATGATAATGGTTGGCTGGTCAAGAGTTCACATATCAGCTCCAGACGCCCCTTGTAACAACATTGATATTAGGTTGCATTGTAGGACTATGATCTCGAGGTTCTACATAGATTAAATTAGTTGCTTTAGGCCAATTGTGTTCCTCCCATCAAGAAATAAGTTCAATACAATCTTCATTTGCATGAGTATTTACTTGAAAATATGAACACCAAGGTCTTCGTGGCAAAGGACATTCTCTCACAACATGGCCTTCCTAATCATAGTTATAACACCTAATCGGGCCTCTTATGCCTATTCTTCCTCCTCTCAGAGCTTTGCCTCCTCATCCTCGAGGAGTCTCAGTGACACGGAAAGCAATATGGTCAAGGCGGTAAACTAAAGAATCCAAGAGCCGACATTGATCTGTATGATGATTGGGTGATCCACAAAACTCATAAAATAAGTTATTGGTCAAATTGGAGTACTTCCGTAGAATTGGACATAGACGAGGTAAATGACCAAAAATTCAAAAAAAAAATCATAATAATCATTTGCAAACATATCTTGAGGATTTGGAAATGACTGGAATTGTGTATGGCACTGATAAGGAAGACCATGTGAAACTTGCGCAACTCTGAGGGACTGCTATGGAGGGGGTCGCATAGGAGCACTAGACTGTCTTGGTCCCCTCAGTTGCAGGCATTCTGTAACATGATTTCCTTCAACTTGATAGTGGGTACACCAAACATGAGGTCTCCCAGGACATAGAGGTGCAATATATTTCAATTGGTCCATCAAGGTAAAAATCTGATTCTGGAGGCCCATAATAGCAGGATTTGTTGAAGAACCATCAATTCTACAGTCTTGCGGATAACCAGCCATAGCCTCGATATTCATTGCTTGCTCCAAGGCATCTTCAAGCATATCAATCTTCTACTATGACAATAGAATGTGAATCATTGGTAACAGAGCCTGTATTAAATAATCCCTCTGATGATACAGATCAATGGGATAAGATAATTTGATGATAGCATCTTTAAAACGATGCATACATTGCCAAGAAAATTATCCCTCCCATTGGAAAATATCCAAAAATTCCACCAATCCTTGCTGATTTGTCTGAGGTAACTTGAATTCCTAAATAAATTATGGTTTAACCATATATATACCAGCATTGGGGTTAGCATCAATCCATTTTATAAACCATCGTAGTGCTCTATCTTGCAACGTAGTTTTAAATATAATACACTTGGCTATGTCAATAGTCTAATGATCTCTCCACACAACTTCACGTAAATACCAGTGTTGTTCAACATCCTCACCCCCCCTGCGAATTCAAGATATCTGGTAAGTGAGCTAGCTGAGACTCTAGCCATAGCTATTTTTCTTGAAGAAACAAGTACAAATCCTTGGGAACCCAGTTGAGAACAATTAACTGAACCTGGTTGACTGACACCACTAGAACTACCTTTATCCTTATTTGATAACTGAACTTTAATGAGCTTGTGTACCTTAAAAAAGATAATATTACGTCTTTGATATGGTACCAGGGGAAGGTTAGGGGGAGGAGGAGTAGTGTTCCTTCCTAGCAAGATTGTATGTTCCTGTAATGAATCATCCTAAAAGAAAATTTGCCTCATTACAAAATGGAGATCGTCATATATTGGTGTATGCTCACCCTATAACACAATTGGTTGGATAATTGGCTCAGGCATCTGAAATCCTTCTGATTCCTCATATACTCAAGTAGCTACTTCTAAACTCTCTACTTCACTTTCCTTGGAAACTCTTATTTTTCTAGAAGAATAACCTTCTTCCTCATTTCTTTACCATGACTTAAGAGTCTCCATTTCCTTATTCCACACGGCTGAACTTATTACAATGTCACCTATGCATTGAAATTCCCTTCTTCGAACCCTAAATTCCCACAACTTCCTTTCCTGCCACTCTTCAACTATTCTTTCCCTCTGCAATACTCTAAAATATCTCGCCTTCCGCAACTCTTCTTGATTCATGATAATATCTTCTTCATTCTCCCGTGCCTGCTCGACATTCCTCTCTCTTAATCCATTCCCCCAATACTAAAAATTTAAGCTTCCATTTGATTTTGTGGAAACACCAACAAGCTATCTTCAACCAACAGTACTTTAATCGAAAGAGGAATCTGCTTCAGTAGCCATCCTCATATCCCAAATTGGAATATGGCTTCTGCACGAGAAATGGACTAGTGTTTCTCGGTCACAAATTCAATTATATAACCTTCAAGAGTTGCATTAACCCAAAAGTCAAAAACTCTTATTAGATTTGTATCCATCCGATGAAGATTAGCTAGATCAGCTGTAGTCCAAGCACAAACTCGCTTGTACCACAAACCTCGATTTATGGTGAAATCAAGTCAACCAATTTTCTAATATCTGAGGAAACTGACACCAAAATATCTCGTACTAGTCACAAGTAGGCTCAATGTACAGAACCTCTTCTTTAACCCCGCAAAATAAAGTAATCAACTCTTTCATGCCACCATTTTTAGATACCTTGATGAATATATCTTGGTTGCATGATCTAGACCCCCTTAATAAAATCAAGGTCTTGGCAATGAAACCATTTGTTCGCGGAAAATTTTAAATTTAGTTTGACCCAAGGTTCGGCCTGGGGTACCAACAAAAGTCTCCGCATAGTCTAGCACTTTGCCAACATTTTCACTCCCTTGGAGAAAAGGAGTGTCTCACCCGAGGAGAGACAGAACCATAGAAAAGTGTGAGGGATATAGATTTATTTATCTAAACAACTTGTGCAACCATTGAAGCATTCATTCACAATTATTTAACTCATGAATTTAACTAGAAATAAACATAAGCGGAAAATTTTTAAAAGGGGGCACAAAGTACACAAATAATTGACAGAACTCCCATTCTCCTTTTATTATTAAAATAATAGAGGCCGGTTAAAACAAAAATTCTCTTTTACAACTTGAATTAGGGGAATTTTGAGGTCTAAAATGGGCATCCTAAGGAAATTATAAAATAATAGTGGAAATAATAAAATAAGATTAGATTACATCATCAAATTTTAGAGGGAAAAAAGAAAAAAACTATTTTTTCAATTCTATTTTGAACTTATATCCCTATGGGTTTACTCCAATTTTGAGCGAAAACACTCGTTGGATGAAATTTGATTCCTCATCCAAGGAGTACCCATTTTTTCATACTTTCAATGGACCCTACTACACGAAAAATGAGAAATACATGAAAAACCTTATTACAATCACGTTTTTCATGTATTTCTAATTTTTTCGTGTAGTAGAGTCCATCGAAAGTATGCAACATGGGCCCTCCTTGGATGAGGAATCAAATTTTGCATCTAACGAGTACTCCTGCTTGAAATTTGAGTAAAACCTTTGGGAGATAAGTTGAAAATACGAGTTGAAAAAATAGTTTTATTATTTTATTATTTTTTAATCTTTTTACTTTCTTACTCCAAAAATGGTGAATCATCCCCCATGGTTAACATCATCATCTTGAATCCTATTGGTTCTTATAAATTTGATTTTGTTTGTACATTTTTCTTAGGAGGCCCATTTTAGACCTCAAAATTCCCCTAACGTGGCACATTATAGACTTGCGACCAACATTACAATTCAAGACAATTATCAAAATAGATCATTACATATTCTAATCTGCGTATAAGCAGACGTTCTCCCATATAACCCATATCCTTAACATTACAACAAAATATAAAATCTGCATAACAATTCAAATTCTACCACATTGTCTGAACTCTGTGAAATTGGATAAACTTTGCAAGATTGTCAAAACTTGTTTCACGTTGCTCTTCATTCTCTTTTATAACCGTGCTCACTTTATTTAGTCTTTGGTCCCTCGCTTGCTTGATCCATAATTTTTAAATACCTAGGGCCATTACCTTGCTTCTATGTTGACCATATCAAAACCGTATCCTGGTTCTTCGGTGTGCACCCTTATTTTCCAATGTGCAAGTCCCAAAACAAGTATTCTGATGCTACTTTGATTTTCTGGTGTTTTTCTTCATGCAACTTTGTCCAAAATGTCCTCCACAGCTGTTATTCCTTCATAAAAGAAGGACCCAACATGCCCTGACCATAACCCATTGACTTGCCCTCGAGTCAATGTGTTGTTGTTGTTGGATCTAAATTATGCGCAGAGTGGCTTCCGCTTGGATCAGATGTGGTACCTTAAAATGAAGGACCCAAAACCTACAAAGAGACATATTCATTGAAGCCTCAATATTGTCATGTATGGTTCTGATCACCAACCAATCATGTTGGAAATTTATTTGAAGGAAGTCCCACTAAACCGACCTTTTTGATTTGAAATTTTCTAGTTTCAATCGGATCGATTTGTAGATTTACTAAGGAAATGGTGGGAAGAGATGACTATTGAAGGTCCTACCAAGATGAAAAAATTTCAACTAAAGCTAAAAAGTTTGAAATATCAGATCAAATCATGGAATATGAGAGTCTTCAGGAATATTCTTATATATAACAAAGATTTGTAAAATAATATGTCTAATATTCAACAAAGGATCATATGCGAAGGTAGAACTAAAAAGCTAGAATTGGAGGAGGAAGCCATTCTTGGAAAGCTAGAACAAAGACAGAAGCAGGAAGAGACTCGATGGAAGAAAAATTCCAGGATCCAATGGCTAAAGGAGGGGGATCATAATTCAAAGTTTTTTCATAATGCCACGATCCAACATCAACATAATAACAGAATATTTTCCCTTACCAATAATGAAGGTGGGAGGAAACTTTCACAACATGACATAGAAAGTGAATTGGTCCATCATTTCAATGATATCTAGTGGGAGGATAGGTCAGGTCGACTTTCAACAACTTTCTCAGTGATACAACATATTCCAAGAATGATTAACAGGGAGAAAAATATCGTGTTAATGACAATACTAATGAATATACCAAAAAATAAGGCACCTAGACTGGATGGTTACACAATGAATTTATATCAAGCCTGTTGGGGTCATTTAGGAAATGATATTCAGGAAGCAGTGGAAGAATCAAGGCAAAATAAACGCAACATTCATATCACTAGTCCCAAAACTAGGATTTTCGGAGAGTATGGATGGCGTTAGCCCAATTTCACTATGTAATGTGATTTACAAGGTTACTTCAACGGTCATAACAAATAGACTGAAAATGCTCCTTCCACTTTTAATATCTGTCAGGTCCCTATAATACTAGTGATTAACCCATTACTATTGTAGTTGTATCCCTTATTAATATCGTTGTGGCCCTATTTGTCCCTATATTGTTATTACTGTGCCCCACAGAATCCCTCTATTGTTATTTTTGTGGCTATATATTATTATTGTTAGGTCGGCTGGGTTATATTGTGATTCTTAGACTCCTATATATAGAAAGGAGGTTTTGTCATTTGAATCATCAAAGAATCATTCATTTGTGTAATGTAAAGGAGGTTGCCCCCTCGAAGAGGCTGAATTCTAAGGCGTTGATCTATCTTTTCTATCTTTTTGTGAGCTGGTTTCATAACATTTGGTATCAGAGCTTTGGATTCTAGGGTTTCGCTGCTCCAAATAGGTCATCGTGGAATTTTCGCTATAACTTTTTTCTGCAATGTTTCAGAAGCAAAACAAAAAACCATTTGAGAAGAAATCGCACTGAACCTCGGGTCCAAATTTCAGAGCTTTTCGCGCTATATTTGCGGAGATATGATCTGAGGAAGTTGGTCTTTTTGCAGACTCCTGAATTACATTCCAAATAGGTGACCTGGGGAAAATTATCATAACTTTCTCTCTGAGCATCAGATTGAAATTTCGTAAGAAGTTACAAAAAGAGGACGGACTGTAGTTTCTTGTATATATTTTTCAGAGCCAAAGCTCGAAACAGGGACACCTGGCATGCCGTACAAGTTCACTCTATTGAACTAGTCTATAATCAGGTCACTGTGGGAGATTTGGCATAATTCTTCCTTGTAGAATCCAATTTGGATGAGACTGGTGGTATTGGAAAGAGGACGCAAAGGGATACTGTAGAGAACAATTTCAGAACTAGATAGTCCGAAATTACATAGATACATCAGAGGAAATATCGAGCTCCTACAAAGTGAAAAAAGGTGTGTAGATTTTTTTAAATTTTTGCTTAAGCTTGGTTTGAAAAAATATTTTGAAGGAATTCAAAGGGCATAGTAGAGCACTATTATTGGTAACTTATGCCCCGAGGAAAGAAAATGTAAACACCTAGTAAGCAACTTGAAAGCTCTAGCATGACTCATGAAGAAGAGGAAGAAATGCTACATGATATATCAAAATTACAAGACCAAGTGCAACAAATGTCACTCTCACAAAAGCTAACAGAAGCTAAGATAAATGGCGTGGAATATAAGATAAAGGACATGGAAGCTAAGATGAATGGCATGGAAGCTAAGATGGATGATTTGAAGATAGATTTGAAGACAAATTTGATGACAGGCATGGCAGATTTGAAGACAGATTTGACAAATTTTCTACAAGAAATACTTACTAATGGTGAAAGGGTAGTAAAGGAAACTCATGATGCGAACAAAATAAATGTTAATCATGATTTCATAGACCCTAATGTTGGATCGAAGACCCACCATATTCCAAAAATTGATATGAGGAAGTTTGCTGGCAAGGATCCCACAACATGGATATTACAAATGGAGCAATTTTTCGACCTCAATAATGTGCAAAACACACAAAAGGTACGTATTGCAACTTTATATTTGGAACCAAATCAATTTGTATGGTATCAATGGCTTTTCTCTCGTAAACAAATTATCACTTGGGAAATTTTTACAGAAGAATTGATAGCACATTATGAGGATACAAAAAGCAACACTTTTTTTAGCCAATTGATAAGTCTCAAACAAAAGGGTTCAATAATGGAGCACATTGAGGAGTTCCAAAAATTGAACACAAGGGTAAAAAATATTCCAGAGGAGCATAGGATTGATGTGTTCATAGGGACTTTAAAGGATAATATCCAACATGATGTTCGCCTTTGGGAACCTGATTCATTAGAGAAGGCATTCAGGTTAGCAAGAAAATGGAAAGCAAAATTATGGCAACCAAGAAGCATACCACTCACAACTATAAAGATGGAAGTGTTGTTGCCCCTAGTATTCCACAACCTATAAGGTTGAAACCACAACAATTGGAAGAAAAAAGAGCAAAAGGGATTTGTTATAGTTGTGATAGCAAATACACTAAAGGTCATAAGTGTGCTGAGAAGAAATTATTCTACATATATTGTGAAGAGGAAGAAGAAAAGGAGTAAGAAAGGTCAAAAGAAGAGGACATACTCCAGGAACAAAGCCTAGATAAAGAAGAAATGAATCCAACCATATCTTGTAATGCATTGGCTAGAATTACCACTCCTCAAACCATCAAGATAGAAGGACAAATCAAGAAGAAAAAGGTAATAGTGTTGATTGATTCAGGAAGTACCCATAATTTTATTCATTGTATGGTAGCAAAAGAATTGAATTGCTTCATATATCCAGCACCAAAGTGTCAAGTGATGGTTGCAAATGGAGGAACAATAAATTTCTCTGGAAAGTGTCATAATATCAAGCTATCCATGGGAGAATATGTATTGACTAGCCCAATGCTTTCCATTCTAATGGGAGGTGTTGATGTTGTACTAGGAGTCCAATGGCTACAATCCTTTGTTACAATAGCTTTTAATTTTCAAGAACTTTTCATGAAATTTTCTACGGAAGGAAAGGAAGTTGAATTAAGGGGTATCGCAAGGAAACCGGGAAAGTTAATCAGCTCTAACGGTATGACCAAGCTTCTAAAAAAGGAACAAATATGTGTATTTGCACAATTATGTTCATTAGATGTTTCCACATTGGAATCATCTGTTTCTCCATATCTCCAAAAAGTCTTGGGCAATCATTCCAAGGTATTCGAGACTCCCAAAGGTCTTCCATCTATTCGTGATCATGATCATGCTATTCATCTGATTCCAAGAAGTGTTCCTCCAAACATCAGGCCGTACAGATATCCCTATGCCAAAAAGAGTGAAATTGAACATATGGTTGCAGAAATGCTAGAGGCTGGTATAATTCAACCTAGTCAAAGTTATTTCTCTGCTCTAGTAGTATTGATGCACAAGAAGGATGGATCATGGTGCATGTGTCCGGATTATAGGGAGCTCAACAAGCTCACTATTAAAGATAAGTTTCCCATTCCTGTCATTGATGAATTACTAGATGAATTGCATGGATCAATTTACTTCACCAAGTTGGATCTTCATTCAGGATATCATCAAATAAGAATGAAGACTGAAGACATTCTGAAAACAGCATTTAGAACTCATGAGGGTCATTATGAATTTTTGGTCATGCCTTTTGGCCTTACCAATGCACCTTCTACATTTCAAGGTTTGATGAATTCCATTTTCAAACCCTTCCTTAGAAAGTTTGTGTTAGTATTTTTTGATGATATATTAATCTATAGCAAGTCTTGGAAGGATCATGTTGAAAATGTTGACAAGGTGCTAAAACTATTGGAGGAGAAACAATTATATGCAAAAAGATCCAAATGTTTCTTTGGATTACAAGAGGTGGAATATCTGGGTCATATTGTATCTCATGAAGGAGTTAAGGTAGACCCTAGCAAAATTAAAGGCATTAAGGAATGGAAAATCCCCACATCCATAAAGCATCTATGAGGATTTCTCGAGTTGACAGGGTATTATCGCAAGTTTGTTAAGAATTATGGGAGAATAGCAGCACCTCTAACAACATTATTAAAGAAAGATGCATTTTCATGGACTCCAGAAGCAACAAAGGCCTTCAAACATCTTAAAGAGGCAATGTGCCAAGCACCGGTCTTAGCTACACCGGACTTCACAAAAACCTTTATTGTGGAATGTGATGCTTTAGGAAATGGAATTGGTGTTGTTTTAATGCAAGATGAAAGACCCATTGCTTTTGAAAGTTGTCCAATCAAGGGAAAGTTTTTACACAAATATATTTATGAGAAGGAAATGTTGGCAATACTACATGCACTTAAGAAATGGCGACCCTACCTAATGGGAAGACACTTCAAGGTAAAAACGGATCATGATAGCCTTAAATACTTTTTAGAACAAAGATTATCCTCTGAAGAGCAACAAAAGTGGGTCACAAAGATGTTGGGTTATGACTTTGAAATCATCTACAAAAAATGGAAGCAAAAAGTGTTGGCAGATGCACTCTCAAGAAAGGATGAGGATGTGGAAGCATTGTTGTGCGCCATTTCTATTATCCAACCAGATTGGATAAATGAAGCAAGGGAGGAATGGAAGAATGATGAAGAAGTGTGGTAACTTATTCGAAAGTTACAACAAGATTCCAGTACATCTGATACATTTAGCTAGCAAAATGATTCGTTATGGTACAAAGATAGCTTATACCTCTGTAATAATTCCCAACTCAAACAAAATATTCTTATGGAATTGCATGCTTCTCCCTTAGGAGGGCACTCAGGTTTTTTAAAAACTTACCACAGGGTTAAGAAGGAGTTTTTTTGGGATGGCCTTAAATCGGATATTCAAAAGTTTGTGGCGGAATGTTTGGTTTGCCAGCAAAATAAAGTTGAAACAATTAAGACCCCGGGTCTATTACAACCTTTATCCATTCCAAGCCAACGTTGGGAGGAGGTTTCAATGGATTTTATCACAGGTTTACCCAAGTCTGAGGGAAATAGTGTCATCATGGTGGTAGTTGACAGACTTACCAAGTATGCACACTTTTGTCCATTATCACATCCATTTAAAGTTAGTACAGTTTCTACTACATTTATGGAAACAATTCAAAAGCTACATGGAAACCCAAAGATTATTGTAAGTGACAGAGATCCCATTTTCACTGGAAATTTTTGGACAAAATTATTTTCTTGTCTTGGTACTCAGTTAGCTCATAGCTCATCTTATCATCCTCAATCTGATGGGCAAACTGAGATAGTAAACAAATGTTTGGAAGGATATGTTCATTGCTTTGTATATGATAAACAGACACAATGGGTCAAATGGTTTCCTCTGGCCGAATGGTGGTATAACACTTCCTTCCATACAGCAACAAAAATGACCCCATTTATGGCACTTTATGGATATTAGCCACCATCCATCACATCACATTTACGATAAAAATCTAAGGTTCAAGCAGTGGAACATCACATCGAACATCAACAACAAGTCCTCCAACTCTTAAAGGATAGCCTCATGTTGGCATAGAATAGAATGAAACAATAGGCAGATCAACATCGCAACGAAATAAGTTTTGATGTAGGTGATTGGGTATTTCTACGACTACAACCATATAAACAAATGTCCCTCAAGCAAGCTAAGAAGGATAATAAATTATCACCAAAGTATTATGGTCCGTACAAGGTGTTGCAAAATATTGGTACTATGGCATACAAATTGGAGCTTCCTGCAGCTTCTCGAGTGCACCCAATTTTCCATGTTTCATGTTTAAAGAAGGTTATAGGCGACAAGCTCCTAGTTCAAACAATATTGCCAGAACTTGATGAGGAAGGAAAAATTATATTGGAACCAGAAGCAGTCACAAAAACAAGAACTCGACAACTACGAAATTGATCAATTTCGGAGTATCTCATCAAGTGGAAGAACTTATTCTCTAAAGATTCCACATGGGAGGATGAGAATTTTATACAGAAGCATCCAGAACTACTCAAGCATTGTGGACAACACTTTTTTGAAGGAGAGGGGCATGTTAGGTCCCTATAATACTAGTGATTACCCCATTACTATTGTAGTAGTATCCCTTATTAATATTGTTGTGCCCCTGTTTGTCCCCATAGAATGCCTCTATTGTTATTTTTGTGGCTATATATTATTATTGTTAGGTCAGATGGGTTATATTGTGACTCCTTAGACTCCTATATATAGAAAGGAGGTTTTGACATTTGAATCATCAAAGAATCATTCATTTGTGTAATGTAAAGGAGGTGGCCCCCTCGAAGAGGCTGAATTCTAAGGCATTGATCTATCTTTTCTATCTTTTTGTGAGCTGGTTTCATAACAATATCCCCATCTCAAACAAGTTTGTAGAAGGATGACAAATTGTTGATGGGATAATAGTAGTGCAAGAAATAATTCACTCTCTGAAAAAATCAAAGCGCCTAGGTATGTTGATAAAAATGGACTTATCCAAGGCTTACGACAAAATTAGTTGGTTATTCTTACCACATGTTTTACAAGTTTTTGGTTTTTTCAGAACAATGGCTTGAGTGGGTGAGATCGCTTATCTCTACAACATATTTTTCTATTTTGGTAAACGGGTCACCTTCCCACACTATTCATCCCTCCATAGGTATGAGGCAGGGTGATACCTTGACACCATTCCTCTTTATCTTACATATGGAAGGACGTGGGTGAATGTTTCAAAAATCAGGGGATTATGGTTACATATATGATCTTCAATTGTATAGGACAAACTTTCCAATCATCCATTTTGAGATTTTTGATGATGTTATACTATTTGTTTACCCACATTGAGAGAGGTGATAAACATGGGCAAGATTCTTCAAATTTTTATGTTAGCCTCAAGGACTTCTATGAACAATGATAACACAAAAATGTTTTTTTTAAATGTACGAACTCGGTATAGCTTAGGCTCATTAGTACCATGGTTTACACTAGAGGATATTTACCATCTAATTTTTTGGGGATATCGCTTGTATTTTTTTACAATAGGGCATCCACATGGGAAGAGATCGTGGAGAAGACACCACATTGTTGGCGATAGTGGAAAACATCAGATCACTAGGAAAACTCAAATGATTCTCTACCTTGGGAATAATTTCAACAAATTCTTCAAAGTAGAAGGATAAGAAGCTATTTCAAATGGGATATGCTATGTTGGTGGATATTTCTAACTAGAGCCTTTTCGTTCAAAGAAGATTACTCTTTAATAGTTGGACTTCAGCCTCAGGTGGACACAAATATATCGGGAGATATCTAGAAACCTATGGATGGCCCAAAGTTTCAACTTTCCTTTGGATGATAGCTTAGGGACGATCATCAACTTGGGATCGTTTGCAAAGGAAAGGTTTTGAAGGTCCATCAAGATGCTCATTATGTTTACAGGAAGGAGAAACAATAGACCATCTATTAATTACTTGCACTTAATCACAAAAAATGTGGAAGCTTATTCATCATATATTTAAACGAGCTTTAACAATTGCATCAGATATAAAGAATTGGTTGGAAGAATGGTTTCGAACAAAGTTTAAACATCCATTGATATTGAAAGCATGGCATCTAATTTTAAGTTTCTCCTTATAGAATTTGTGGAAGGAAAGGAATATGAGTGCATTTGAAGGTAAATGCCAACCTATCCAAATGTTGCAAGAATTGGTATTTAAAAATATTAGAGAAACCTTATTAATATTCCCTTCAGAATTGAGGGATAGGAAAATGGTTGAAAATGAGGCACTTATTTTTAAAAACTAAATATTGAAGCAAAAAAATTCCTTACTCTACATAAATTTCAAAATAGACGACTCTATGGGGATAGTTTTTTCCAACCTCCTCCAAAATCCTTTATCACATTGAGTTTCGATGGGGCCTCAAAAGGTAACCCAGGTGAAGCAGGTGCCGGAGGGGGTTTTCATGATGAGAAATCAAATCTTGTTCATGTCTTTGTATTTTCCTGCAGGGAGGTGGTGGGCCCCAGTATTGTAGCAATAATTCTACAACTCCTGGGGCTTCCTATCTCTAATTTTATCAACCCGGTAGTTCGTACAAACTTGGAAGCGACGGTGCTGTATGCACAAGTACTAGCTCTTGTCGCAACTGTCACTTGGTCAGCTGGCACAAGTCCGCTAGGGCTCAGGCCAACTTCTATATGCTCTCAGAAGAAGCTTTCTAAATGATGGACGAAGGCTATTTCAAAGAAAATTAATCAACTTTGCAAAAATGAACTGAAAGCCAAAAAGAAACACAAACCCTAGCAAACCCTAATTCTACCTGCTAGTCCTACTGATGCAAAGGAGAGCATGCAAACTACTGAAAGAGATGCCATTACTTCTAAGAAGGTAAAATGCATGTGTCTAAGTTATTACTATCTGAAGAAAACATATTTTTGTATTTTTGCTTAAGTTGTTGAAATTATCATGCATGTGCTTCTAACTAGTTTTCCACTGTGCAGGGATGGATCAAGGGATGAAATGCTTTGGGAAAGGTTGGGATGGTACAGAGAGGGTCTAAGGGATCCCTAACATTCTTTCTGAGAGTTTCACAAAGTCTGGATGACATGCAACCATGTTTATGAACTTCTACAGGAAGTCTGCAGGGGTTTCTACAGGATGTTCTGCAATTCTTCTATAGGATGTTTCGAAATGGGATGTTTGAGGATGGATGGTTGATGGAAGATGCATGGATGGTTATGGAGGTAGGATGGGGGTCTGAAGTGACCCAGGAACTGATGGATGGAGTGGTGAGATGATGTGGAAGGCTGACTTGCATCAACGAAGGTGTAGGCAATGGAAAAGCAAGAAGGTAGGGTTACGTGGCAAAAGAGCAGATGGGAGATGAGGAAACAGACTTGGTGATGGAGGAGCTGATCTGGACGAGGCTCAGATGAATGAGGAGGTGATGAAGGTGACAGAGATGCCATGCACAATGCTCATTCAAACGAATCAATGAATCCTTGCAAACAAACCAAGTCCTAGCTAACTTAATCCAACTGTCAATGAAATGAATAAACAGCAGCTTTGTTTCGAAACAGAACCATGTACATCACGTGAGTAAGAACATTCAAAAAGATCTAATTGCATGACAAACTCCTACCAATCGATTCTAACCATAAAAATCTACTTTAACCATCAAAAACAACCAAAATAACAAAGCAAGATCTAAAGAGCAGATTTCATTTTAAGAACGCAGCAAACACATAAAGATAAATGAGGGAGGTACTGATCACTTGAGATGGGCCCAACCCCAAGAGCTACATCCTCCCAAGAGAGATTTAGAGCTGGTGCAAAGCTGGATTCATCTTTATTAAACAAGAATGAAGAGTTACATAAAAACTGTCCACAAGAAGAACTTGGACATGAGCTGAAAGCAAGGCTAATCCATGGCCTACAAATCGAATTACAAAATGACTGCAACAAAGCTATGAAATGACTAACTACTAGCTACTATCTACTGGCTAACTAGCTAACCAAATTTACTAACTGAAATGAGGTCTTAAGCCCTCTTATTTATACAATTTGAGGACCCAACAGTCCTCCTAAAATTTAGGGACTTGGCTGCCCAAGACTTGTAGTTAACAGCAGTCCAACTTGACTTGCTTGGCTGCCCTTGAGCTGATTGATTCGGTGGCCCTTGAACTCCGAGCTGATGGTGGAGAATTCGAGGTAAGGGCCCATAAATGAGGGGGATACCTTCCTACAAATCCTCTAGCTTGTTCCCCCACGAATTTGGCTACCAAGTGCTCATTAAGACCTTCAATTTTGTCTCCAAGTTGACCAAAAAGGCTACACAAAGCACCCATTAGACTTGTTGGCATAATGACTAACCAAATTCACTCTATTAACATAAAAATAATAAAAAACATGCAATAAACCAATGAGAATGGTGGACTAAGCCAAATTAGGAGGTTGAATGAGCCCAAATAATTGTACATTTTTGGGGCTCATCATCACCCCCCTACTAAAAGTGTTGCTCATCCTCTGAGCAACCAATCTCTCTCCTCGTCTTTGATGGCCCTGGTGGCTTCTTTGGCTAACATCTCGGCCGATTCCTCCTTTGGCTTCCCTATTTTCAAACTTCCTGTAGAAACAGTTCGCTGGCTTCCTATAGAAACAGTCCTCTGTCTTCCTGTAGAAACAGTCCTCTGTCTTCCTGTAGAAGGTCCTGTGTCAACTGTTTTGGTCTGCGTGGCTGAGGGTGCCTTCTTCTTGAACTGTGCTGCTAGGCATGGTGAGAATACCCGTGTGACAGTGTCACATTTTTCATCATCATTCATCACTGCTTCATTTAGATCTTGATCTGTCTAGACAGATCTGAATATAGAGCCGAGATGTAACCCTTGTTATTTCTGCACTATATACACAGTCTTCTTTGTCCATCCAGGATACTGCGTTTTAGGCATGCCGAGCTTGTAATTGCTTCAGTGATAGATTTAGAGCTACTTTTCACACTAACCATATAACAGCCACAAAAAGAAAAAAAGTAGTTTATATGTGCACAGGTGAGCGTTACAGTGGTTTATCATTATCATGTGGAGCATTTGTTAACAGGAACCTTGGAAGAGAATGTGATGCAGCGCTATTTGAAAGAAATTCCGTGTATCCCACAAGCAAACCACCATTATTGACCCACAGGCAGACTGGTTTTAATTGTCCCCACTTCAACCAAGCTAGTTCACCACCCTTTAAAATCTCATGCATGGAAATGGTATTTTTGAGCCTACCTTTCTTCAAGCTTCACTGTGTCCTGCTTGGCTGTGGGTGATTTTCTTTTCAGCTGGGCTGTGGCAGCCTTCATCTTCTCCCCCTTTCTGCTCTTCTTCCTCACTGTTAGAAGGACTGATATCTTTGGCCAAAACTCTTCATTTTTGTCCAACAGTTCAGTTCACCACATGACATAATCTCAATACGTTCATCCACCAATGGTCCTGGACACCCTTGCAAGTTAGCTATCACGACATCCTTCCCAGCAGCATATTTTCCTGTGTCTTCATTGCCATTCTCATCCAATGAGGATGTTGATGGTCCTTGCAAAACATCCTGCTGAGTAGCCTCTGTTACACATCTCCCTGCATGATCTTCATTTATTTCTCCCAATATTGGAATTGAAATAGGCTGTTTTGACTGTCCAGAATCAACATGTTTTTCTTGAAAAGATGCAATAACAGTTGTGTTGTGTCCAACATCATTGTCTCTTGGATTTTCATTCATCCCACCTTGTCGTGTACCCTCCATCTCTGTCAGACTGCTCCGGAAGGCTATGCTGTATTTCCTGTAGAAGACTTCACCCGTTTCCTGTAGAACGTGATTCTGCCTTTGGGTGAGCCCGATGCACTAGAGAAATTCGAAAATAAGTAGGAAACTTAGCGGAGGACGATAGATTAAGCCGATTGTGGAAGCAGAGGATGTATTCTTTGAGTGAACATGATGCAAGTGCAAGTTGACTAACGGTCTTTGAATTTAAGCAGAGTGCTCAGTGATGTCTGCGTGATTTTTGGAGTGAGGTGGCACATACGTGTGTTGGCTTATGCGACTGTTTTGCAATCATGAATTGCAGTGGTCACTATTTGTTCTTTGCTTGAAATCTCATCGATTCAGTTGCACTGGAGTTAGACTGCCCATACTGTCCGTTTTTTTACTTTCACGTGCATGGCTGACCCATGCATGCTGCGTGACTTGCTAGAGAACTGGACATCAAGTGAACCTTCCTAAATTCGTGGCTTAATTCCATCACTCCATTCGTTCATGCAGTTCTTGAATTAGATTCATGCAATAGAGGAATAGGTTTTGTCACATACCTGAAGCCAAACGGCTGCTTGTGAAGCTTCTTGCTGCTGCATGCTTGGATCCTTTGATTGCATGAGGCTTGGCTAATGATTTTTTATTGCTTTCCCTTGGCAGGTGTTCTCTGGCCAGATCTGAGCTGCATGCAATCGTTTCCACGTTCAACTCTGCCCGTTCAAGCTGCTGCTGCTGCGTGGTCACAAAACCAGAACTTCTTTTTGCCATTTCTCCCAAACGGTAGATCGGATTGATCTGAAACTCGATGAGCATGTTCCTACCATCATTATGCATCTCCCATAGCAAAATCGTGATCAATGGATGCACGGATTTCGAGAAAAATGGAAAATGGCTGAAGATTTCAGAGGTCGATTTCTCGGAAACCGTGCATTGGAATCGGCTGAAACTGCTTGGGTAGGCTACTATCACCCATGTGCATCTCCCCATGAAACAGGTTTTAAAATGGATGCACGGATATGGAGAAAATGCAAAAATGGATGATGGTGATGGAGGCTGATTTCTTGGAGACCATGCATCAGAATTGCATGAAACTGCTCAGGCATGTTGTCATCAACCTTGTACAATTCCCCATAAAACGGTTTGTCAAATAGATGCATGGTTTTCAAGTTATGGCATAAACAAATTCTGCTTTATGTGTTTTTGCTTCAAGGCACTTTGCATTTTGGTTGCATGGTATGACAAAATGAATTTTGGCTGTGATGCAGGTATGGAGATGATGGAGGAGGAGTTGGAAGATTGCATGAGGGCTTCTGAACCCTTGAGGAAGCTACCAAGTTCGCCAAACCACTTTTTGCAATGCATGCCTAGTTTCCCACAATTTCTACAGGAAGTTCCTGTAGAAGCACAATGAGAAGCACAAGGAGGTGGAAAAAACGATGGACGAAGGCAAGGGATGGACACACAAGTGCTTGTAGGCCTAATCAACAGATTCCCACCATTAGATTCACTTTTGAAATTGGATTTGGCTCGTCCAAAGGTTCTACAGGATGTTTCCTGTAGAAATACAGAGCTTCCTGTAGAAGGCACAAGAAAAATTCCTTTAACCTTGATTTGAGTGCTCCTCCTGTCATGAAACGTCCTTCTTGCAACCTGCAATGTCATTGCTGCAACATGAAATTATTCAATGGAGATTAGCTTTATTTTTATTTTTCTTTTTCTCTTTCTTTTTTTTTTTTTGAAAAACAACTAGGGCGCCTCATGGAGGTTTTCACCCTAATTGCCTGCCTTGGGTGCCTCCAAGGGAGGTTTTCACCCAAAGATCTTTTTCTCTTTTCTCTTTTTTTTCAACCCATTGACCGCCTCATGGATGTTTTCAATCAATGAGCCAATCTAAGGCGCCTCTGAGGAGGTTTTCACCTTAGATTTCTATTTTCCTCTTTTTTCATTTTTTTTTCTTTTTCTTTTTTCTCTTTTTTTCTTTTTATTTTTCTACCCTACCCTACTTGAAAAAAAAAATCATTTTCAAGTATAAGAATACTTCCAATGGAGCCATGTGCACATCGATATTAGAGACAGAATGATGTGGAGGCTCGAAATGCATGCTTGGATAGGTATCCAGATCTCAGAGACCAAATGATCTGACCTTGAAGGGATCAAACATAGCTGAAGAAGAGAGTACTGCTGCAACTTAGTGACTGTCTGGAACCATGTCTCAATATAGCTTTGATATCCTTGGTCCTTTTTCTGATCTGGATCATGTTTCATGTCACTCTCTAACATGACTTTCTCATCTTCCTCTTTTTGCTGATCTTTCTCTTGAATACATGGAAGATTTGATGGTAACCATGATGAAGCTTTCTCGATCTCTGATTCTGATCTCTTCTCTTCATCAAGTGCAGCCCATGGTTCTCTGATCTCTTCTTTTGAATCTTCTTTTGCTGGATGTGATCCTTCAATGCTTTCAAGATGATCTCTTTTTTGCAATGCTTTTCCTGAGCTATGGTGAAGATCATTGAGCTCAAGAGGAGTCATTTGGATATGTTGTGCCTCAGCTTTGCAATTGGGTTGAGCTGCTCCATGGTATGGTTTTGGAAATGGTGGTACGGGTATTTGAGTGGAGGTGTGTATTTGAGGTGGAGATGGATGGCATTGTGGTTGGGTAGGCATTTGGGGTTGCCTTGGTGGAGGAGGAGGCGATGGTTGTGGATGAGCAGGTGGTGGAGGAAAATGAGCGGGATGAGAGTTGTACTGGGGCCTCCACTCCTGATGAGGTGCATTCCACTGAGGCTGTGGCTGAGCATAAGAGTGAAACGGATGAGCAACTGGTTGGGCATAATATGGATATGTGAAGGAACAAGGAGAATATGACCAAGGAGGAGGTGTAGACCAGGAAGGATGAGCAGGGGGACCCCAAGAAGGCATGAAAGTGGCTTGATAGGGGTCATAATAGGTCTCGGGTGTCCCTTGCAGTTCCTGCTGGTAAGATCTAGGTCTATGCGGCCAACTTTGGTTCATGTAATAGAGTGATTCAGTGGCTCCTTTGGCTCTCTGATATGCAGCTTTGAATCTGGGTAAGGAAGGGCATTGATCTGTAGGATGGTATTCTTCACAAACAAAACACACTTCTATGGAGTACCATGGACATTCGTTCCTAGGATGCTTTCTAGTGCACCTAGGACAAAAAATGACCAAAGCCCTCTTGGCTTCCTCTTGCTTCTGATGGATCCGCAAGGTATCCAGTTGCATGGCAAGAAACTGCCTCATATCACTCTTGAAATCTTTGATCTGATTTTCAAATTCATCTTTGGACAAGATGTTGCTCCCAACATTTCTGCTTGTAGCCATTCGCCCCAGAGGAAAGGTTTCTTCTTCTTCTCCCCTAGAGTTTCTTTAAATAGGCCTTGATGTCCACCCAGGGGTTCTTCAATCACAGCCATCGAAGAAGAGAGAATCTTGGCTGTGTGAAGCAGTGGGGGTGTTGTGCAATCATTTTTCTAACTTATCTCTACTCCTACAAGGCATGAAATGAAATCTTTTTGGTTGATTTTTGTTTTTTTTTTTTTTCTACTTCTACCTGCAAAAATGAAATAGATTGAACTGCAACTAACTATCTTGCTGAAATGAAAATGCGGAATTGAAATGAAAGTAGGAAAGGACTAATCTATTTTGCTCAAATGAAATTGCAGGAATGAAATGCTAGGCTACGCTTGCGAAATTGAAATGCTAATCTACGCTTGCAGAAATGAAATTGCGGAATTGAAATGCTAATTTATGAAAGCAGGAAATGCTAATCTATGAAAGCAGGAAATGCTGATCTATGAAAGCAGGAAATGTCTATGCTACTTTTGCAGAATGGAAATGAAATAAACTACTTAGCAGAAAGTTGTAGTAGAAAATAGAAGAATAGCAACAATCACCAATACTCTGCCGCTTCCCCGGCAACGGCGCCAAAAAGATGGTGGGCCCCAGTATTGTAGCAATAATGCTACAACTCCTGGGGCTTCCTATCTCTAATTTTATCAACTCGGTAGTTCGTACAAACTTGGAAGCGACGGTGCTGTATGCACAAGTACTAGCTCTTGTCGCAGCTGTCACTTGGTCAGCTGGCACAAGTCCGCTAGGGCTCAGGCCAACTTCTATATGCTCTCAGAAGAAGCTTTCTAAATGATGGACGAAGGCTATTTCAAAGGAAATTAATCAACTTTGCAAAAATGAACTGAAAGCCAAAAAGAAACACAAACCCTAGCAAACCCTAATTCTACCTGCTAGTCCTACTGATGCAAAGGAGAGCATGCAAACTACTGAAAGAGATGCCATTACTTCTAAGAAGGTAAAATGCATGTGTCTAAGTTATTACTATCTGAAGAAAACATATTTTTGTATTTTTGCTTAAGTTGTTGAAATTATCATGCATGTGCTTCTAACTAGTTTTCCACTGTGCAGGGATGGATCAAGGGATGAAATGCTTTGGGAAAGGTTGGGATGGTACAGAGAGGGTCTAAGGGATCCCTAACATTCTTTCTGAGAGTTTCACAAAGTCTGGATGACATGCAACCGTGTTTATGAACTTCTACAGGAAGTCTGCAGGGGTTTCTACAAGATGTTCTGCAATTCTTCTACAGGATGTTTCGAAATGGGATGTTTGAGGATGGATGGTTGATGGAAGATGCATGGATGGTTATGGAGGTAGGATGGGGGTCTGAAGTGACCCAGGAACTGATGGATGGAGTGGTGAGATGATGTGGAAGGCTGACTTGCATCAACGAAGGTGTAGGCAATGGAAAAGCAAGAAGGTAGGGTTACGTGGCAAAAGAGCAGATGGGAGATGAGGAAACAGACTTGGTGATGGAGGAGCTGATATGGACGAGGCTCAGATGAATGAGGAGGTGATGAAGGTGACAGAGATGCCCTGCACAATGCTCATTCAAACGAATCAATGAATCCTTGCAAACAAACCAAGTCCTAGCTAACTTAATCCAACTATCAATGAAATGAATAAACAACAGCTTTGTTTGGAAACAGAACCATGTACATCACGTGAGTAAGAACATTCAAAAAGATCTAATTGCATGACAAACTCCTACCAATCGATTCTAACCATAAAAATCTACTTTAACCATCAAAAACAACCAAAATAACAAAGCAAGATCTAAAGAGCAGATTTCATTTTAAGAACGCAGCAAACACATAAAGATAAATGAGGGAGGTACTGATCACTTGAGATGGGCCCAACCCCAAGAGCTACAGCCTCCCAAGAGAGATTTAGAGCTGGTGCAAAGCTGGATTCATCTTTATTAAACAAGAATGAAGAGTTACATAAAAACTGTCCACAAGAAGAACTTGAACATGAGCTGAAAGCAAGGCTAATCCATGGCCTACAAATCGAATTACAAAATGACTGCAACAAAGCTATGAAATGACTAACTACTAGCTACTATCTACTGGCTAACTAGCTAACCAAATTGACTAACTGAAATGAGGTCTTAAGCCCTCTTATTTATACAATTTGAGGACCCAACAGTCCTCCTAAAATTTAGGGACTTGGCTGCCCAAGACTTGTAGTTAACAGCAGTCCAACTTGACTTGCTTGGCTGCCCTTGAGCTGATTGATTCGGTGGCCCTTGAACTCCGAGCTGATGGTGGAGAATTCGAGGTAAGGGCCCATAAATGAGGGGGACACCTTCCTACAAATCCTCTAGCTTGTTCTCCCACGAATTTGGCTGCCAAGTGCTCATTAAGACCTTCAATTTTGTCTCCAAGTTGACCAAAAAGGCTACACAAAGCACCCATTAGACTTGTTGGCATAATGACTAACCAAATTCACTCTATTAACATAAAAATAATCAAAAACATGCAATAAACCAATGAGAATGGTGGACTAAGCCAAATTAGGAGGTTGAATGAGCCCAAATAATTGTACATTTTTGGGGCTCATCAGGAGGCTACAATAATCTAGCGAAATTATGGGCATTAGAGAAAGGTTTGCAAATAGAAGCGATGAAAGGGATACGTTTGATACAGATTCATGGGACTCCCAGATAGTTGTCAATATTGTGAACAAAATTTTATTAGGTCATATGTCAGAGAAAATTATTGGTAATTGGCATCTCCAGGAGGTGGTAAATATTATCAGGGATTTACTGATCACTTTTGACTATGTTATCCCCACACACAAAAGGAGGGAAGGCAATAAGGAAACTGATTATTTAGCTAATTGGGGATGTTGTGAGAGACATATAGCATTAGATTTGGAGTGGTTAGAGTGGACATATCAGGATCATATCCAAGAACTAAAACAATGGTTGAACATGATAAACATCGAAAGAAAGCAAGATTCCCTGATGGGGGTGTCTTATTGGCCACAGATCATCAAAAATGTCCATGAAACAATTTTTCGGCAGCAGGGTTTTGGACAAGGTAATGAGTGGCATGGCAAGTGTTTGTATGGAGCATGTGGAGGAGGCCTTTGGAGAATGATCCTTTCCCTCCACTTGGCTTAGCACAGGACACGTGTGGCATACAATTGTTTCAAGTTACGACAATGTAATTTTGAGGTATCTTGAACTTAAATGCATGAGGATGGGAGTTCAGGTTATTGAGCTTGCTAAGGGTTTTAGACATTCCATCTGCTATGTCGTATCAGGTATGGATCTTATATACTATCATGGATTGGATGTTGAAAAAAAAAATCTAACATTTGGAGATGTTTTATTTATGACCTCGCCATGATACATTGTCTTGGGATGGCAGAGTCCCGGGGGAAGCAACACACTTGGTGATTATCCTAGAAATTGTAGAGTTTTTGCCTCTTATTAGGTAAAAGTTAAATTTTGTCTATAGCTAGATATCTTATCTATGTTTACATCTCAAGGTGGCAAACAAGCGTTGTCATTACCTTTGGAAAAATTTTGGTGCAAAGTCTTCGTTCACATACTAATCTCTCATCTTCCCATTTTATTATTAAGAGAAGTTTTCCCACACTCTTGTTTTTACGCAAAAATATTAGAGAGTTAGGCCAATTCATGTTCCAATGTTGGTTTTCAATATACTCCTCACTCAATGGTCCTAAACTCATAAGTGTACTCGTGTTCCATATGTGGTTTCCTATAGCTAGCCGATTTTTTGTATGTGTTGTTCTTGCACAATATAGGGTCTAGACCTTCCTTTGAATTGGTTTTCATCCTTCCAATGGCGTATCGTCATTCCCTTCAACCCTCTATGATTTTTTTTAATTGTCTAGTACTAGTGCATGGAGTATGGTATAGTGGATCTTTCTCCATTTGGTTTTAAATCATCCACCATTTCATGTTACATGGGTCATTTTTTATATTAAAAGGTGACATACAACCTTCTTAAGCCTTAACGATATCTAGTGAAGTGTGTCATGCTATGGTCCTGGTCAGTAACGGTCTCTCTATCTTTTATGGTCACGAACCACTCTTTTGAAGGTTTATTGATGACTCGTGGTTAGTGGTCGTAGTGGGTAAATTCAATTTGTCTGTGACCCTTAAATTGGACATTTATGTCTCAGAAGTGACCCATTCTCCGCATGGATGTTGCAGTTGATTAAGTCAGTGATTCCAAATGTCTATTATATGGGTTGTTTACAAGTTTCAAGTTCATATGGCTCCTCGCCAAAGATTGCCCAGTCACAGGGGAGGTGCTCCAAGGGTGTCTTCTTCTAGACACCATTGGTTTTTTGGGTGAGAGTTGGTGGCAAATTTATTTGGTTTTGGTCCTATGGAAGTGAGAAAGGAAATACACACTCTGGAAGAAAAGGAGTTTGGGGACCGCATGTATCACCTAGATACAAAAATTTACAGTGGCAAGACCAAATGGGTGCCAGATGCAAGAAAGTTGAGAAGGAGAAGACTGCATTTTTTGCATTTTATATCAACACACTGACAGATGGAGACTCTTCTTAATATGGTGCTTTGTGACAAACAAGTTGATAATTACAAACTCTTTGCAGGTCAAGAGGAGTTGAAGAGGATTCTGAGTGACATCTGCTATGATATGGATGATATAGTGGTTAAGCTTAATAGAGTGGAGTGCTACATAGTGTCAGACTCAGGTATTGGCTCAAATACTCATCAGAATGAGGAAGTGGTTATCAATGTTTGACCCCTCAACATAGCTACTGCAAACTCCTATCCAGATTACCTGGTGATCATCCTAGATGAATAAGTCCATCTCTAGTTTAGTTCTCATCTTTTGGGTTTGGAAATCAGTGGTAGTATTTTTTAATAGATACTATGTCTACTTTTCAATATTTTTCTTGTAGTTAGATTGTAAAATTTGTTATGTCAGTATCTATAAATATTTGTCTCGTTGGAAATCCATTACGTCAAGTATTATTTTTGTCATTATAGAGTTTCCCCACTAAGTTTACTCCTTGGAATGTATATGTCTTAACAATTGAGTTGACTCTTTTGTATTGATTCCTGGAAGTTACTGATCACTTTAACATAATAACTCTGTGCTTGAAAGATATATCAATGTAATTTTTTTTTTTGGAAAATTAATAGAAATCAGTGAAACAATTAATGTATTAATTTCGTCCGTTATTATTGACAATTTAAATGTCACTAATTAAAACTAGACTTTGTACAACCAATTAAAGCCATTCATTGCATCAAATAATTTGTCACAAGCCTCACCACTTTTTCCAAGTATAAAAATCATTAGAAATCCTTATGAGTGTTAAAAACTTTAAAACCTACTTTAAACGAGATAGGATAGCAAAGGAATTTTAAAAAAATATTGAAAACACCAAAAAAAAATATAATAAAAAATGTACTATAAACTTTAAAACCTATTTTAAAGGAAATATGATAGGAAAGGAATTTTATAAGATATATTGAAAAGAAAAAAACTAAAATAGCAAATGCATTATATAAATTTAGATATTTGTTTGTAAAATTAATATAAATCTTATTTATTAAAATGAATATATTTTTTCCTTTTTCCAGTTTTAAAATATATAACTTTTATAAATGGACAAAATTTAAATTTATATAAATTACACTTTTAATAGTTTAATTTTTTAATTATATATAAACAAACCTATTGTAATGTATTATATTTTAATAACAATAATATTATTCTATAATTAATGTTATTTTTATAAAGCTAAACAATTATGGAACACGTAGAATGAAGTGGTTTGCAACCACTTCTTGAAATGATGGTAAATCTTATAATTTATTTGTAGACATTTTTATAATTTATTTCTATACTTTTGTCTACATGGGGTAGCTCAAGCGGCAAGGGCCGTGGAAATGAAGTCTCACCGAACCGGAAGTCTTGGGTTCAAATCTTGGGCTACCCCTCCCCCGTAGAGGGGTACATAATGGACATGTAAATCGGAGAGTCCCACCCCATCTTACAAAAAAAAAAAAAAATCTAGACTTTTTAGTTAAAGTGATAGAAGTTTTTATAATTTATTAGTGAGGAATTTGAATATTTTAATAGTGTTAAGATTTAATAGCAAAGGAATTTTATATAACATATTAAAAAGACAAAAACCAAAATAACATATGTATTATACAGATATAGGTATGTCTTTGTTAAATTAATATATTTCTCATTTATTAAAATGAAAATATGTTTTCCTTCTTACTATTTCAAACTATATAATTATTGAAAATGTATCAGATTTAAATAAATTAAATTATTTTAAAAAAAATTATATTCAATATATATATATATATATATATATATTACAATTAATGCAATTGTGTTGTGATGCAGGTATATAGATGGAGCACAAAGTTTGATGAAGACTGGACTTGCTAATGTGGTGGGATGGTCATATGATGATGTTGAGAGAAATTTTAAATGTTTTGTAAATATTTACATTTGGAAATGAGTTTTGTTATTTAGAGGAATTATTTTCTAGTGTAAATGTAATTTTATTTTCCCTATTTTGTGAGAAAGGGAAACGATTCATCTTGTGACTCGTGGTTACCCATGTTAGCTTTCTTTATAAGACATGAGTGTTTGAGAAGAAGTGTGTGCAACAGAGGAAGAGAGAAGGAAAATAAAGGAGAATCTCCAGCATTAGGAGAAGAAGAAGAGGTTGAGGGCCTGGGCTGCACATGCCATAGTGTATATTCTAGCTAGTTTAGTGTATGGTGAATCTGATTAATGAGAAAATCTGTTTATGAGCCTCTATGTTTGGATTTTCTTTGTTTGCCTATTTTAATGAGGTTGTTTGTTTGCATTTGTAAATTTGAATCGGAATGTGTCATGGTTGTCTGCCTTTTTGTCAATTCGAGGCTTTGGTTTAAGTGCAATATGGATTGAACTCATTTATCCATGTGCATATGAAACTGTAAATTCATATTGTGGCCATAATTATTGTTGATGTGTTTGGGATATGTTGTTGGTCTGAATATCGATGTATGTTATTTTTGTTGGTACATGGTAGCACCACATATGTGTTGTAGGGGTTATGCGTTGCTAGTTATAGGTTTTGGGACCCTGTAATCCAATAAACCGATTGGTATTAAGAACTAACACCCCGTGACCTTAACTTTCATGTACGTTAGACGTGCTTGGTATTTTGTTGTAGTTGTTTCCAACCCATGAAGGAGTTCCTACTGGGTTTTGTTAGGCAAGAGTGTTGGTGATATGAGCATTGTTAGAGTGAGACAGAGCACCATTGTCTGGATGTAGTCACACCCATTTGGACCAGGATGTGATGTGCTTGGTTTGTTTGTAGATTCCCCTAAGGTTTGAAATAATTTGTTTGAGTATGGAGCAGACCGTTAGTAGCTTATGGTTGTAATAGCATGGTTGATACATTATAGTTGTAGAGTGTCACCATATAGAGAAAATCAGAGCACCTTGCTTTGTTGTTGTCAAAACCCTTTGGATTGGTTTATGACAGGAAAATATGAGTTAATATGCAAATCCTCATGGAGAAGGGCATATGAAGTTGTTGATAATGTTCACGAGAAATTTATGACTGTGGAAAATCAACCTTATAGAGGGTTGAGTTATTTTAGGTTACTAGAATACAAAAAGATGAAATTTTTGGGTGCTACGAAAATATTTCTTAGCGCCTACTGCCTACAGGTTTTTGACAAAGTTACAAAATCATTTCACAATGCCTACAACCAACATTTTTCAATACTGTGAGTTTCATTTTTTAAAGCCTGTTTGGCCTAACCATTGTATCTTTTGTTGGATGGAAGTAGAGAAGAGATGGATGAGGTGAGTAAAAGGGTTGGAAGGCATGCGAGAGAGATCTCATAGCATGTGTGAAGGAAATATCCATTCTCTATTGTGACTATATATGTTGAATTAATTTCTGAATTTCCATAATTGAGTTAAGGACAAAGATGTGCTTGTAGGTATTTTTCCTAGGTTATTGTGAGGCAGTCAAGGTAACCTTCCCTATCCTCATCAAGTGGTATCAGAGCTGGGAAAATATCTTTAGTTTTATAACTCATATAGAGGATACTTTGATGTATTTTGAGGTAAGATTATGTAGGTTATTAGAGGAAGGAAATTAGGAAGTGATGAATGTAAGGAGATTTATAATTCTGTCATGAAAAAAAGAGTGTGCAGGAATAGTTGATGCATGTTATGAAGAAGTTAAGGATGTGAAAGGAGCAAGAAGCTCCCTTGAAGAGGCTTTAGTGGAAGAAGCATAAGGGACCTTGGAAGGAGTAATGAAAAATTACAAGACAGCTTGATAGTGAAAAGAGGTTGAAGAGGAAATGAATCTTACAACAGTGAGTGAGGTGATTGCAGCAGAGTGAACATTTGATATTCTCTTGAGAAAGAACAAGTGTATTAGTTGGAAAGGAATTGGTTTAGCAAGTGGATCCAGAAATATTGTGGAAGACGAGATCTTGTGACAAATATTATTAGCATTGAGTGTGATGTTTATGTTCAATTGGTCATTAAAAGAATTTTGTTTGTAGGACTAAATTGGTAGCATCTTCCATAGAAAGTAATTTATGTCAAAGGATATGGTGCAAGAAGGGCTCTTAGATGAAACAAATGGTGACAAAACCAAACAACAAAACTAAGACAAGTGAGTGGTTGAAGATGCAACATTCGATAACTTTAAAAGATAAGGAACAAAAGTGCTCAAGAAGATATTCTATTGCAGAGAACCTAGAGAAGAAAAGATACCATAATAATGGCTTGGTATGGGTGACAAGTAGCAAACTTGTTATAAATAAAATAAGGTCTTGTTGCATCTCACTAGTAGACAAGGAGAATTCAGCATGAGTGAGAGATTAAGATGACATGTATTAGTCATAGTAGAGGTTCAGAGGAAAGTCACAAGCAGAAGAAGAAAAGTTCCAAAGGAATGAGTGATGAAGGATTGAGAAGGAGGTCGTCGAGTTAGGAATTGAAATCAATCTTGTGAAACAGTTTCTACAAGAAAGTCAAGATGACAAGAGTTGTGAGCAAGAAGAATGGTGTTGAATAGGAAGGTCTACAAAAACAAAAGGGATGATAATAGTAAGATGAGTTATGCAGCAACAACCATGTGGAGATTGAACAAGGAGGTAATGGTCTTTTGTTTTCATTTGATTATGGTTTGATTATTGATTATAGCTAGCTTTGATGAATGTTGCAATAGAGGATGATGGCAAGGAATCTTGTAGTATAAAGTGAGGAAGAATAAAAAATTTCTTAGAGGAAGAAGGTGAGTAAATTTCATGCAAAATTTAGAAGAGAAAAGAGTTCTCGGATGAAGATTCCAGAGGAAGGAGTATTTAGAAATACCAGGAGAAGACTATGTATGGAAGATCTTAATATGGTATTTACAAACAAGTTGATGGAGTCATCTTGTTGTAGTGGCTTATGTGCAGCTCATACTGAGAAGGGATTTCATAGAAGAAGGATAGTGTTTACTACTGAGATTCATAGTAAAGGTTCAAACATAAGTGATAATAGATCAAGTCAAGAGAAACTTGATTGAGAAGTATCTGAAATAAAATTATAGTTAGAGATGATGATAGGACTGCTACAAAAAGATGAGGAAGACTAAGGCTACAGATGAGAGAAAATGGGATTTGTTGCAGGTGAAGTGGAGACAAAAATTAAATTCTTAGTTGAAGGAAAGATCAAAGGATTTGAGTTGCAGCCATTGAAGAACAACCTAAGGGTGATGAACACATGTGATGGAGCATATGATTTTATGCAACCAGCTCACATAAAATATAAATCAACGACTTAAAAATTATCCTCTTTGAGGGGGGAACCTCCTTTACATTACATAAATGAGCAATTCTTGGATGATACAAATGATAAGACTTACTTGGTATATATATAGGATTCTAAGGGGTCATAATATAATCATAGCCTACATAAAAATAATAATGTAAAGGAACAACAATAACAATAGTGGGCTTCTATGGGGCACAACAATAACAACATGGGGGATGCATGGGCATAACAATAAAAATAGGGGGCTACACTAATAAAAATAAGGGGAATACACTAGTATTATAGGGACCTAACATGCCCCTCTCCTTCAAAAAAGTGTTGTCCTAAGTGCTTGATTAGTTCCATATGCTTCTGTATAAAATTCTCATCCTCCCATGTGGAATCTTCAGCATGTAAGTTCTTCCACTTAATGAGATATTTTGAAATTAATCAATTTTGTAGTTGTCAGGTTCTTGTTTCTATGACTTCTTCAGGTTCAAATATGATTGTACCTTCTTCTTCAAGTTCTAGAAACACTATTTAAACTAGGGCTTTTCACCAATAAACTTCTTTAAGCATGAAACATGAAAATTGTGTGTACTCGGGAAGATACAAGCAACTCCAATTTGTATACCATAGTACCAATATTTTGAAACAACTTGGAAGGACCATAGTACTTGGGTGATAATTTACTATCCTTCTTGGATTTCTTGAGGGACATTTGTTTGTATGGTTGTAGCCGTAAAAATACATAGTCTCCTACAACAATCAAAACTTCTTTCACAGTGATTTTGATCTGCCTATTGTTTCATTTGATTCCGCACTAGAGTGAGGTTATCCTTTAAGAGTTGGAGAACTTGTTGTTAATGATCGATGTGATCTTCCACTACTTGAATCTTAGAGTTTCTCTTAAATATGATGTGATGGATGGTGGATGATATCCATAAAGTGCCATAAATGGGATCATTTTCGTTGCAGTATGGAAGGAAGTGTTATACCACCATTCAACTAGAGGTAACAACTTAACCCATTGTGTTTGTTTATCAGATACAAAGCATCGAAGATATCCTTCCAAACATTTGTTCATTATCTCAGTTTGCCCGTCAGATTGAGGATGATAAGATGAGCTATCAGCTAGTTGAGTACCAAGACAAGAAAATAATTCCATCTAAAAATTTCCAGTGAAAATGGGATCTCTATCACTTACAATTCTCTTTGGGTTTCCATGTAGATTTTGAATTGTTTCCATAAATGCAGTAGCAATTGTACTAGATTTAAAAGTATGATATAATGCACAAAAGTGTGCATACTTGGTAAGTCTATCAACTTCCACCATGATGACACTCTTTCTTTCAGACTTGGGTAACAAACGCGGGGTCTTAATTGTCTCAACTTTGTTTTGTTGGCAAACCAAACTTTCTGCCACAAACTTTTGAATATCAGACTTAAGGCCATCCCAACAAAATTCCTTCTTGACCCTATGGTAAGTTCTTAAAAATCTTGAGTGCCCTCCCAAGGGGGAGGTGTGTAATTCCAAAAGAATATTTTGCTTGAGTTGGGAGTTCTTACGAAGATATAAGCGATCTTTGTATCATAATGAATCATTTTTCCAGCTAAATGTATTAGATGGACTAGGGTCTTGCTGCAAATTTTTAATGAGTGTCCACACCTCTTCATAATTCTTCCATTCATCCCTTAATTCAGTTATCCAATCAGGTTAGATAATAGAAATGGCACAAAGCAATGCTTCCACATCCTCATCCTTTCTTAAGAGTGCATCTGCAAAAAGAAATTGCTCCCCTTTTTTGTAGATGATTTCAAAGTCATAACCCAACATCTTTGTGACCCATTTTTGCTGCTCTTTTGAATATAATCTTTGTTCCAAAAAGTATTTAAGACTATCATGATTTTTTTTCCCTTGAAGTGTCTTCCCATTAGGTAAGGTCTCCATTGCTTTAGTGCATGTAGTATTTCCAATATTTCCTTCTCATAAATAGGTTTTTGTAAATACTTTCCTTTGATTGGACGACTTTCAAAAGCAATGGGTCTTCCTTCTTGCATTACTACAATGCCAATTCCATTTCTGGAGGCATCACATTCCACAATAAAGGTTTTTGTGAAGTCAGGCATAGCTAAGATTGGTGCTTGGCACATTTCCTCTTTAAGATGATCAAAAGCCTTAGTCACTTCCAGAGTCCAAGAAAATGCATCTTTCTTCAATAATGTTGTTAGAGGTACTTCTATTCTCCCAAAATTCTTAGAAAACTTGCAATAATACCATGTCAACCTGAGAAATCCTCAAATATGCTTTATGGTTGTGGGGATTTTCTATATCTTAATGGATTTATTTTTTCTTAGGGTCTACCTTAACACCCTCATGAGATATAATATGACCCAAATATTCCACCTCCTATACTCCAAAGAAACATTTAGAGGTTTTTGCATATAATTATTTCTCCTCCAATAGTTTGAGCACCCTGTCAATATGTTGAACATGATCCTTCCAAGACTTGTTGTAGATTGGTATATCATCAAAAAATACTAACACAATTTTTCTAAGGAAGATTTTGAAAATGGAATTCATCAGACCTTGAAATGTGAAAGGTGCATTAGTAAGGTCAAAAGGCATGACCAAAAATTCATAATGACCCTCACGAGTTTTGCATGTTGTTTTCAGAATGTCTTTAGTCTTCATTCTAATTTGATGATATCCTGAATGAAGATCCAACTTGGTGAAGTAAATTGCTCCTTGTAATTCATCCAACAATTCATCAATGACAGGAATGGGAAATTTATCTTTAATAGTGAACTTGTTGAGCTCCCTATAATTTGGACACATACCCAGTGATCCATCCTTTATGCACCAATATTACTGGAGCAAAGAAATAAATTTGACTAGGTTGAATTATACCAGCCTCTAGCATTTATGCAACCATACATTCAATTTCACTCTTTGGGGCATAGAGATATTTGTAAGGTCTGATGTTTGGAGGAACACTTCATGGAATCAAATGAATAATATGATCATGATCATGGATAGGTGGGAGGCCTTTGAGAGTCTCAAATACCTTGCAATGATTGTCCAATACTTTTAGAGACCTGGAGAAATAGATGATTTTGATGTTTGAACCACTAGTGAGCATAATTATGCAATTACACCCCATTGTTTTTTATTCAAAATATTTGTCATGCAATTAGAGCTTATTATCTTTCTTGGTTTCCTTGTTATACCCCTTAATTCAAAATCCTTTCCTTCCCAAAAAAAATTCAAGAAAATTTCTTGAAAATTAAAAGTTATTGTCCTCAAAGATTGTAACCATTGGACTCCTAGTACAACATCATCACCACCCATTGGAATGGAAATCACTGAGCTATTCAATACATATTCCCCAATTGTTAGCTTGATATGGTACTTTCTAGAGAAATTTATAGTTCCTCCATTTGCAACCATCACTTGACACTTTGGTGTTGGATAGGAAGAAATTCAATTCCTTGGCTATCTTACAATGAATAAAATTATGAGTACTACCTCAATCAATGAGCATTATTACCTTTTTCTTCTTGATATATCCTTATATCTTGAGAGTTTGAGTGTTAATACCTACCAATGCATTGCAAGATATGGTAGGATTCATTTCTTCTTTCTCTAGGGTTGGTTCCTGGTGTATATCCTCCTCTTTTGATGTTTCTTGTTCCTTTTCCTTCTCCCCTTCACAATCTATGTAGAATAATTTCTTCTCAACACATTTATGACCTTTAGTGTATTTTCTTTCACAACTATAACAAATCCAGTTTTCTCTTTTTTCCTCCAATTGTTGTGGCATCAACCTTGTAGGTTGTGGAAGGCTAGGAGAAACAACACTTCCATATTTATAGTTTTGAGTGGTAGACTTCCTTGTTGCCATAATTTGTCTTTCAACTTTTCTTGCTACCCTGAATGCCTTCTCTAATGAATTAGGTTCCTAAATGTGAACCTCATGTTGGATGTTATCCTTTAAAGTCCCTATGATGACATCAATCCTATGCTCCTCTGGGATATCAGTTACCCTGATATTTAATTTTTAGAAGTCCTCAATGTGCTATGCCATTGAACCCTTTTGTTTGAGATTTATCAATTGGCTAAAGAATGTGTTGCTCTTTGTATTTTCATAATGTGTTATCATTTCCTCTGTAAAAGTTGACGAAGTGACAAATGGTTTATGAGAAAAAACCCATTGATACCATACAAATTGATTGGGTTCTAAATATAAATATGCAATGCATACATTTTGTGTGTGTGTTGCACATCACAGGGATCAAAATATTGCTCCATCTATAGTATTCATGTTATCAAATTCTTGCCATCAAACTTCCTCATATCAATGTTTGGAATGTGGTGGTTCTTAAACCCAACATTGGAGTCTCTAAAATCATAATTCATATTCTTTTTGTCCTCATAATAATTTTCATGGATTACCTTATCACCACTGGGAATCCTTTCTTCTAGCAACTTTGCCAAACCTTCCTTCATCCCCTCTATCTTGAAATTCATCATTGCTTGTCTTCTTTTAAACCATCATTTAAAACTCCCATGTCCCTTTTTATACCATCTATCTTAACTCCGATGTCCCTTTTTATACCATCTATCTTAACATTCATCATGGATTCCAATTCATTTTTTGTTACTTTTTGTGAGAGTGAAATTTGTTGCAATTGGTTTCATAAATTTGATATATCATGTTGCATTTCTTCCTCTTCTTCATGCATCATAGAAGAGGTTTCTATTTTCTTACTAGGTATGTCATTTTTTTTTTGAGGCATTTTGAAATCAAACAATGATATCTATGCTTCACTATTCCCTTTGAATCACTTCAAACTGATTTTTCAAACAAAAGTTATGCAAAATTTAAAAAAATACACACATTTTTCTTACTTTTTAGGAGATCTATATTTACATTTTTGTGTCTATGTAATTTCCGATCTCCAAGATATGAAAATTTTTCTTGTGGTAACCCTATGAGACTTCTTTCCAACCCCGCAAATCAGATCAAGATTGGATTCTTCAAAAAATATTTATGCCCAATCTCCCATGATGACCTGATTATAGACTAGTTCACTAGAGCGAACTTGTACAGAGTTCCATGTGTCATTATTTCAACCTTCGACCCTGAAAATGATACCCGAAAATAAAAATTTTGTGCACTTTCAATCACTTTTTACAAAATTCAAATATGATTCTCAAAGAGAAGGTTATGACGATTTTCCCTTGGTCACATGTTTGAGATGGAATTATGGAGCCCGCAAAATCCCTAACTTCATCATATCATATCTCCTAAAATATAACTAACCAAGATTTGAAATTAGTACACAAAGTTCACCAATATTTTGGCTCCATGTGCTTACAATTTTAGCTTCTGAACCACCACATAAAAAAATTTATAGTGAAAATTCCAAGATGACCTGAAGAAGAGAAACCTTATAATCCAATGCTCTAATACCAAATATTATGTAGCCAACTCACAGAAAAGATAAATAAATGACTTAAAAATTATCCTTTTCGAGGGAGAAACCTCCTTTACATTACATAAATGAAAAATTCTTGGATGATACAAATGATAGGACCTCCTTGGTATATATAAGAGTCTAAGGGTTCACAATATAATCAGAGCCTACATAACAATATTAATGTAAGGGCACAATAATAATGAAAGTGCGTTTCTATGGGGCACAAAAATAACAACATGGGGGATACATGGGCACAAAAATAATAAATATGGGGCTACGCTATTAACAATAAGGGGAATACACTAGTATTATTGGGACCCAACAGATGAAGATTTGATGAGCAGCCTGAAGACAACAAATTTCAGCCAATGACTGAATTAGAAGATGAAATTGACAAAATGGAGGCATGAAGGCATAGTTGGTTGATGAAGAGACAACCTATGATGTATTGGCAAGTTTGGAAAATTCGGCAGAAAGTAAAGTTAAAATTTTGTAGTGGAAGTGGTAGAAGAAGGTACAAGTTGAGTTAAGGATCTGGTGAGAGAGTTGTTTCACTGTCTAGGTGACAGTGGAGGAAGTTGAGGAGATTTGCAACAACCTAGAGAAAAAAGTGCTCGCATGGTTCTAGAGAAGAGAACCAGGAAGATTCCAAAATCCACAACACAGGATAAAGTTTGGCGAGGTATCATGTAGAAAGGTTGAGACTTATTACTACAGAGGTGTGCGGCAACTCATGAGTTGAGGTTGTCACAAGAAGACAAAATGCATACGATCAGGAGGTCATATATTTTTTGTGCCTTGGGCAGGTGCATAAATGGAGCAAAAATTTCGATGAAGACTATACCAGAGCTTGCCAATGTGATGGGATGATCACATGATATTTTTGAGAGAAATTTTAAAATTTGTGTAGATATTTACATTTGGCAATGAGTTTTGTTATTTAAGGGAATTATTTTTTAATGTAAATTTAATTTTAGTTTCGCTATTTTGTGAGAAGGGGAAACGATTCATCTTGTGACTCTTAGTTACGCGTGTTAGATTTATCTATAAGACATGAGTGTTTAAGAATAAGTGTGTGCAGCAAAGGCAGAGAGAAGGAGAAGAAATGAGAAGATCCAAAGCTAGGAGAAGAGGTAGAGGTTGAGGGCTTGGGCTACACATGCCATAGTGTATATTCTGGCCAGTTTAATGTCTGGTGAATCTTATTAATGAGAAAATTTGTTTACAAGCCTTTGTGTTTGTATTTTCTTTGTCTTCTTATTTTAATGAGGTTGTTTGTGTGCATTTGTAAAGTCCAATTTGAATGTGTCATGGTTGTTTGCCTTTATGTCAATTTGAGGCTTTGGTTTAAGTGCAATATGGGTTGAACTCATTTATCCCTGTGCATGTGAAACTGTAACTTCATATTGTGGCCATAGATTTTTTCTTTTATTTTTTTTTTATTTTTTTTTAAGGGTGGTTCACGGACACTGGGTGGTTGCTACATCCACGAGAAAATCCAAGCAAATCAACCCAAAGGGATCTACCTATCGGTCAAACAAGCAAGGCCTAACCCCAAGGGTGTCGAGGAGATTTGACCCCGTGACCTCCCAACTAGCGAAGTACTTAACAACGAGAACTCGACCAACTAAGCTAACCCTTGGGGCTTATATTGTGGCCATAGTTATTGCTAATGTGTTTGGAATATGTTGTTGGTCTGAATATTGATGTATGTTATTTTTGTTTGTACATGCTAGCACCACATATGTGTTGTAGGAGCTATGTGTTGTTGGTTACAGGTTTTGGGACCCAATAATCTGATGAAACAATTGGCATTAAGAACTAACACCTTGTGAACTTAATTGTCGTGTATGTCAGTCATGCTTGGTATTTTGTTGTATTTTTTTACAACCCATGAAGGAGTTCCTACTAGTTTTTGGTAGTCGATAGTGCTGGTGATTTGAGAACTGTTTGATGAGAAATGGAATCAAGAAATTCTAGTTTAATTTGTCCTTGAATTAAACTGTGAATTAAAATCAAATTATATTCTCATAGAAACTTTTAAATAGTTAATTAAGTTTAATCGATGCAATTAGCTTTGAAATTTCAAGTTGGAAGTTTCTCCCTAAATTTTAGGGGTCCAGTATGAGTTTATTTGAGTTGTAATTAGATAAATGAGTTTGACTGAGTCATAGGCAGTTAAACTAGTTCTAACTATTTGTGGAGCTAGTAGAGGTCTAGTAGTGAGTTAGTGAACTAGTGCATCCTTAATGCTATTTTAGATAACTGAAGATTCCCTCATGAGAAACTCATGCATGTTGATTCAGAGAAATACCCAGTTGAGACTAGAGTGCAAGGATAGTGTACTATCAATTGTAGAATGATCCAAGTTGTATAGATCATGCATGCAATCAAAAGAGGAGCTAGTTTTGGATTGTGCAGTTATGGAAGAAGGAATTCCCAATTAAATATGGGTTATTCCTCACAGGAATTCTGCAAGGAAATAGGGGCTCAACAAGCAGCATAAATTGGCTAAGTGTTGGTTAGTGCAGGCTTGTGCGATAGAGAGTTGATCATACTTGTGCAGAATTGTTCTTGTATGAACAAGATTTGTATTATCACTTAGATTTCTGATTAATGCAATAGATAGTCGGGGTTTTGAGCAATGGTTTTCCCCAGAGAAACAATTGCGTTATGTGTCTTTGACTATCTTCCTCTTGTCGATTATTGTTTTCATCGATTATTGTTTCTGTTGTTTAAAGAGTAGAGTAGATTATTGTCTTGTGTTTTAATACATTACATGAGTTGTGAATCCACAAGAAAATCTACATGGTATCGGAGCTAAAGATAGTATACTAGAGGAGATTACGAAGTTTTGAGTTTTGGGTTACAAGTGAAATTTGAATTTGCAATACATACTTCAAGATAGACAGATGGTGTTTTATGCTTTGCGGCTTGAGTATGCCGTAGAAGGCATCTCGAATTATATATCCTGGAAGGATAGAATGGAGGTTGTGTTGGAGGATAATGGCTTGAAGTAATTCGTTAATCAAGACATTCCTAAGCGAGCAACATTATATGCACAGAATCTGGTCGAATGGAAGAAGTGTGTGGTGAAGGCGAGGTGGATAATCCTTGAGGGAGTTTGAGACCACATTATCTCGAGTCTCCATGGGAAGGAAACTTCGTATGTTATGTGGAAATCATTGATATACCTATTCCAAAACAACAGTGACCATAGGAATTTGGCACTGAAAGACAAACTTTGAAAAATCAAGATGGAGAAAGGTGAGACCATTCCAAAATACTTGACAAATTTCACTCATTGTTTTGATGAGATTGGAAGTGTTGAAATAACCATTTTCCAAGGATGATATGGTGATACTAGCTCTCCTAAGCCTTCCCAAGAGTTGGAATAGCTATTAGGACTCTGTCAATGGGAGGGAGAAGCTAATAGATTAGGAACGACTGTGGTCGGATTTAATGTAGGAGGAGATTAGAAGGAATATCAGAGATGGTTCCTAATCAAAGACTGATGATGAGGAAAATTGTGCCTTAGCGAGTAAGGCAAGGAAAGGGAAAGGGAAGACATCCCATTCCAAATTGGATTCTTGCCATGGAGGTAAGAAGAAAGGCATGAAAAAAGTTAAGTGCCTTCATTGTCATGAGCTGAGCCATTTTTCTACAAATTTTCCACTCAAAAAGTCCAAGAAGAAGTCCTTAGGAGGAGCGGTGAGTGAGGCTTTGGCATCTCAATTCGAATTGGACTTTACTCTCATTGCATGCATGGTGTCATCATTTATGGGTAGTGTATGTTACCTTGATAATGGAGCTTCATTCCACATGACTGGTGACAAGGATTTGTTCAGTGACCTGGAGGAGAAGGATCTCTAGATGCATATCAAGATGGGTGACAACGAGAGTTATAATACTACTAGATTGGGCATGGTTACTTTTCAGAGGGATCAGAGTGCTCCTCTCACATTGAGGGATGTTATATGTGCCCAGGTTGAATAAGAACTTAGTATCAGTTGCCATGCTTGAGGATAGAGGCTATGAGGTGATTTTATCAAAAGGAAAGGTGTTCCTTCGACACATAGCCACGGGTTAAGTAAAGAAGATAGGGATTCGAGTTAAGAATCTCTATAAGTTGGAGGTAGAGGATTGTGTTTCTTTGAGCATGAAATATGAGAAGATGCAGAGCCGAGACTTTGGTGAGTTGTGGCACGGGTGATTGGGTCACATGCATCATGGGGCTTTGAAAAACATGTAGCATATCTCTACTGGTCTTCCCAAAGGTACGCTAGAGAAAGTTGATACATGCAAGGGCTATACTTTGTGAAAATACACCAAGACTTCATTTCACAACAAAGACAATTGAGAAAAGGTGATTCTAGAGCAAGTCCATTCAGATGTGTGTGGACCATTCTCAACAGCATCCATGGCCAAACACAGGTATTATGCTATATTTGTTGATGACTTTTCTCGTAAATGCTAGATACTTTTCATGCAAAATAAGGATCAAAATTTCACAATTTTTTGTGAATTTAAAGAATTGGTCTAGAAAGAGTCTAGAAAGAAGGTTAAAGCTATGAGGAGTGATAACGGTGGTGAGTATGTCTCAAATGAGTTTAAGAACTTTTGTGCAACAGAAGGGATTAAACGGGAGTTGACTACACCTCATAACCCATAGCAGAATGGGGTGGCTGAGAGGAAGAATAGAAGCATTACAGGGGTGACACGGGTGATGTTACATGATCAAGTCCTACCAGTACGCTTGTGGGCCGAGGCCTGCAACATAATGGTTTATTTGCAAAATCTTAGCCCACATTGGATTCTTGGGATGAAGACACTAGAGGAGGCTTATTTCGGTAAGAGGCTAGATGTTGGTCACTTTAGTATTTTTTGGTCATCAGTATATTGCCATGTGACAAAAGATGCACGGAAGAAGCTTTAGCTGACAATAGAGTTGGGAATATTTGTGGGGTACACTGATACACCTCACAACTATCGAGTGTACTTGCCAACCAGCAAGATGAAAGTGGTTCATAGGGATGTCAGATTTGATGAGGAGAAGGCCATGTGAGTTTCCCTTGAGAGGGAGCTTGAGCTAGATGTGGTTGAGGATATTTTAGCTTCTAAGTTCAAGGAGCCTCATATTGATTTGGAGCAGCCACATGCAAAGGATCTGGGAGAGGAGATAACCACTCAAGCAAAGTCTTCTAGAGATGGGAGAAATCACACCAGAGAGGATGAAAATTTATTTCATGATGCACAGGAGAATGTGGGAGCACCCACATCTCAGCCCAGGTATAGAAGGTCACATTAGAGGTACACTAGATACATGGCTCTTATGAGCGGATGTGTTGGGACTGAGACATCTTCTTTTGAGGAGGTAGTGTAGAAACCAGTTTGGGTTGATGCCATGGTTGAGGAGTATGACTCCATAGTTCGTAATAGTGTTTGGGATGTGGTCCTAAAATCGAAGGAAAAGTCAGTGGTGAGCTCCCAATGGCTTTACAAGGTAAAGAAAGCAGTAGATGGTAGTGTGGAGAAGCATAAGGCCGAGTTTGTGGCACTTGGCTTTTCAGAGGTAGAGGGGATTGACTATGATGAGACCTTTGCTCATGTTTCAAGATACTCATCGTTTAGATCTATATTGGCACTATCAGCATAGATGGGTTGGAAGATACATCAGATGGATGTAAAAACATCCTTCCTTAATAGCACGATTGAGGAAGACGTGTACATAGAGAAGCCTGAAGGTTTTGAGACCTTCACCCATGAGTCACATGTGTGCCAGGTGAAGTGGGCATTGTATAAGCTGAAACAAGCACCCCATTCTTGGTACACTAGGATCAATAGCTACTTCACCAGGTTGGGCTTCACCAAGAGTGAATCAGATGCGAACCTATACCACATAGTGGTGGAAGGTAAATTTTTTATCATTTTGTTATATGTCGACGATTTGATTTTGACAGGTGATGATCAGCTAATCAATTATTGCAAGGAGGATCTGGCAAGAGAGTTTGAGATGAAGAACATGGGGCTCATGCATCACTTTCTAGACATGGAAGTATGGCAGGGTGATGGTGAATTGTTTGTGTCTCAAGGAAAGTATGCCAATGAGATACTAAGGAGGTTCTAGATGGAGAGAAACAAACCCATGGAGACTCCTCTAGCATGTAACTGGAGGAAGGAGGATGCTACTTCAAGGAGAGTAGTGGAAGCTATTGTTTACAGGAAGCTTGTGGGTTCACTCATTTACTTGGTGAACACATGACCGTATATGTGTTATGCAGTTAACCATCTTAGTCAAGCAATGGTTAGGCCTGACAAGTTGTATTGGAAGGCGGAAAAGCATGTGTTTAGATACCTCAAGGTCATTACTCAGTATGGATTGTGGTATAGACAGACAAAGGGAGTGAAGCTTCAAGACTTCACCGATGCAGATTGGGAAGGGATTCCATCTAACAGGAAGAGCACATCAGGAGGGATCTTCAGTATTGGGTCAACGACAGTTTCTTGGTACAACATGAAACAAAGATCAATTACACTCAGTTTGGCAGAGGCAGAGTACATGGTTGCAAATCAGGCAGCATGTGAGGCCATATTGATGATGAAGATCCTGGTTGGTTTGTTTGGTCAGCAGATGGATCTAATTGTGATTTACTGTGATAATCAGAGTTGTATCAAACCCTTTGAAAACCTAGTTTTTCATGATCCGTCCAAGCATATTGATATCTAATATCATCATCTCAGAGATTGTGTATTAAGGCGGATTATGTTGTTGGAGTACGTTCCCATAGAGGAGCAAGATGATGACATTTTTAAAAAGGCATTATCAAGATCTAAATTTGAGTTTCACAGAGATAGGATCGAGGTAGATGATAATCCCTTTCTTGTTGAGAGGGACTATTGAGAATTGGCAACAAGAAATTTTAGTTTAATTTGTCCTTGAATTAAACTGTGAATTAAAATCGAATTCTATTCTCATAACAACTTGTAAATATTTATTTAAGTTTAATTGACTTAATTAGCTTAGGAATTACGAGTTGTAAGACTTTGTGTAGTCATGTATATGTTCTCCCTAAATTTGAGGGGTCCAAGATGAGTTTATTTGAGTTTTAATTAGATAACTCAGTTTGATTGAGTTATAGAAAGTTAAACTAGTCTAACTGTTTGTGGAACTAGTAGTGGTCTAGTAGTGAGTTGGTTTACTGGTGCATCCTCAGTGCTACTCTAGCTAACTCAAGATTCCCTCATGAGAAACTCATGCATGTCAATTCAGAGAAAGAATTAGTTGAGACTATAGTGTAGGGACAGTGTACTATCAGTTGTAGAATGATCAGAAGAGGACCTAGTTTTCGATTTTGCAGTTATGGAAGAAGGAATTCCCAATTAAATGCGGGTTATTCTTCACAGTAATTGCAAAAGGAAATAGGGGCTCAACAGGCAGCATAAATTGGTTAAGTGTTAGTCAGTGCAGGCTTGTGAGGTAGAGAGTTGATCATACTTGTGCAGAATTGTTCTTGTGTAAACAAGATTTTTATTATCACTTGGATTTATGATTAATGCAATATATAGTCAGGTTTTTGAGCAATGGCTTTCCCTAAAGAAATAATTGTGTTATGTTTCTTTGATTATCTTCCTCTTGTCGATTATTGTTTTCATCGATTCTTGGTTTCTCTTGTTTAAATAGTAGAGTAGATTCTTGTCTTGTGTTTTAGTACATTACATGAGTTGTGAATCTATAGGAAAATATACACTGTCAGAGTAAGACAGAGAACCACTTTCTGGATGCAGTCACACCCATTTGGACTGGAATGTGATGTGCTTGCTTTTTTTGTGGATTCCCATGAGGTTTGAAATAATTCATTTGAGTATGGAGTAGAACGCTAGTAGCTTATGGTTGTGCTAGCATGATTGATTCATTGTAGTTGTAGAGTGTCAGCATATAGAGAAATTTAGAGCATCTTGCTTTGTTGCCATCAAACCCCTTTAGATTGGTTTATGATGGGAAAATCTAAGTCAGTGTGCAAATCCTCATGGAGGAGGGCATACAAAGTTTTTGATAGTGCTCATGAGTGATTTATGACTATGGAGAATCAACCTTGTAGGGGGTCAAGTTGTTTTTACTTCCCTGAATAAAAAAAGACAAAAAATTTGGGCGCTATGAAAATATTTCACATCACCTACAGGTTTTTGACAGTGCTACGAAATCATTTCGGGACGCCTACAACCATCATTTTTCAAGACTGCGAGTTTGGTTTTTTGAAGCCCGTTGGCCTACCCATTTTATCTTTTGTTGTATGGAATCATATGAGAGTTGGATGAGGAGAGTAAAAGGGTTGGAAGGCATGAGAAAGAGATCTCATAGCATGTGTGAATGAAATCTCCATCCTTTATTGTGACTACATATGTTGAATTAATTTCTGAATTTCTAGAATTGAGTTAAGATAGAGATATGCTTGTAGGTGTTTGGCATGGCTTCTTGTGAGGCAATCAGGTTAACCCGACCTATACTCATGATGTTGCGATATATCATATTTTAAGAATAATAGTATTATTATATTATTAATGTTATCTATTCAAAGCTAAATAATTATGAAACATGTTGAATGATGTGGTTTGTGACCTTTGGTTGAAGTGGTAGATAGTTTTATAATTTATTGGCCAAATACTAGGGTTTGTGATATTAATATTAGGGTTTATGATGTTAGGGTTTGACATATTAATCTTAAGGTTTATAATATTAATCTTAGGGTTTACAATCTTAGATTTTTATATTATTTCTAGGGTTTATAATATTATGATTTATAATATTGGGTTTATAATATTAGGGTTTACAATATTAGTCATAGGCTTTATAGTCCTAGGGTTTATTATAAACATTATTATTAGAGTTTACAATATTAGTTGTAGGATTTATAATCGTGGGGTTTATAATAAATCTTATAATGTATTGGTAGACATTTTTGTAATTTATTGGGAGATATTTTGGTTAAAGTGGTAGATATTTTTATAATTTACTAGTGTTGGACACCTAATCCACTAAGGATTGTGGTGTGGAATTTGAACAATCATTGGAGTCCAACAAACCTTGGAATACGAAACTAATGGTCATGAAAATGTATAAATGTATATATGTTATGAAACCAGCTCAGAAAAATATAGAAAAGATAGAACAACGACTTAGAATTCAGCCTCTTCGAGGGGGAAACCTCCTTTACATTACACAAATGAACAATTCTTGGATGATTCAAATGAAAAAACCTCCTTTCTATATATAAGAGTATAAGGGGTCACAATATAACCAAGCCGACATAACAATAATAATATAAAGGCACAAAAATAACAATAGAGGGATTCTATGGGGCACAATAATAACAATATGGGGACAATAGGGGCACAACAATAACAATAAGGGATACAAGGACAATATTAACAGGGGAATCACTAGTATTATAGGGACCTAACATGTCCCTCTCCTTCAAAAAAGTGTTTTCCTCAACGCTTGGGTAGTTCTGGATGCTTCTGTATAAAATTATCATCCTCCCATGTGGAATTTTCAATGGGTAAGTTCTTCTACTTGATGAGATACTCTAAAATTGATCGATTTCGTAGCTATCAAGTTCTTGTTTCTTTGACTACTTCAGGTTCCAATATGATTTTTCCTTCCTCATCAAGTTCTGGCAATATTTTTTGAACTGGAAGCTTGTCACCTATAACCATCTTTAAGCATGAAACATGGAAAAATGGGTGCACTCGGGAAGCTACAGGAAGCTCCAATTTGTATGCCATAGTACCTATCTTTTACAACACCTTGTATGAACCATAATACTTTGGTGATAATTTATTATCCTTCTTAGCTTGCTTGAGGGACATTTGTTTATATGGTTGTAGCTATAGGAATACCCAATCACCTACATCAAAACTCTTTCGTTGCGATGTTGATCTGCCTACTATTTCATTCTATTCTGCCTCAAGGTGAGGTTATCCTTTAAGAGTTGGAGAACTTGTTGTTGATGCTCGATGTGATCTTCCACTGCTTGAACCTTAGAATTGTCTCTTAAATCTGATGTGATGGATGGTGGATGATATCCATAAAGTGCCATAAATGGGGTCATTTTTGTTGCAGTATGGAAGGAAGTGTTATACCACCATTCAGCTAGAGGCAACCATTTGACCCATTGTGTCTATTTATCAAATACAAAGAAACGAAGATATCCTTCCAAAAATTTGTTTACTATCTCAATTTTCCCATCAGATTGAGGATGATAAGATGAGCTATGAGCTAACTGAGTACCAAGACAAGAAAATAATTTTGTCCAAAAATTTCCAGTGAAAATGGGATCTCTGTCACTTACAATAATCTTTGGGTTTCCATGTAGCTTTTGAATTGTTTCTATAAATGCAGTAGAAACTGTACTCAATTTAAATGGATGAGATAATGCACAAAAGTGTGCATACTTGGTAAGTTTGTCAACTACCACCATGATAACACTCTTTCCTTCGGACTTGGGTAAACCTATGATAAAAATCCATTGAAACCTCCTCCCAACATTGGTTTGGAATGGATAAAGGTTGTAATAGTCTTGGGATCTTAATTGTTTCAACTTTATTTTGTTGGAAAACCAAACATTCCGCCACAAAATTTTGAATATCTGATTTAAGGCCATCCCAAAAAAAAATACTTCTTAACCCTGTGGTAGGTTTTTAGAAATCCTGAGTGCCCTCCTAAGGAAGAGGTGTGCAATTCCCTAAGAATCTTTTGTTTGAGTTGGGAACTCTTACATAGGTATAATCGATCCTTGTACCATAACGAATCATTTTTCTAGCTAAATGTATCAAATGTACTGGGATCTTGTTGTATCTTTTGAATTAGTGCCCACACTTCCTCGTCATTCTTCCATTCATCCCTTGCTTCGTTTATCCAATCTGGTTGGATAATAGAAATGGCACAAAGAAATTCTTCCACATCCTCATCCTTTCTTGAGAGTGCATCTGCCACAACATTTTTCTTCCCTTTTTTGTAGATGGTTTCAAAGTCATAACCCAACATTTTTGTGACCCATTTTTGCTGCTCTTCTCAAGACAGTCTTTGTTCTAAAAATTACTTAAGACTATCATGATATATTTTTACCGTGAAGTGTCTTCCCATTAGGTAGGGTCGCCATTTCTTAAGTGCATGTAGTATTGCCAAAATTTCCTTCTCATAAATAGCTTTGTGTAAATACTTTCCTTTGATTGGATGACTTTTGAAAGCGATGGGTCTTTCTTCTTGCATTAAAACATCACCAATTCCATTTCCTGAGGCATCACATTCCACAATAAAGGTTTCTGTGAAGTCCGGTGTAGCTAAGACTGGTGCTTGGCACATTGCCTCTTTAAGATGTTCAAAGGCCTTCGTTGCTTCAGGAGTCCATGAAAATGCATCTTTCTTCAATAATGTTGTTAGAGGTGCTGCTATTCTACCATAATTCTTAACAAACTTGTGATAATACCTTGTCAACCCGAGAAATCCTCGTATATGCTTTATGGATGTGAGGATTTTCCATTCCTTAATGGTTTTAATTTTGCTAGGGTCTACCTTAACACCTTCATGGGATACAATATGACGCGGATATTCCACCTCTTGTACTCCAAAGAAACATTTGGATATTTTTGCATATAATTGTTTCTCCTCCAATAGTTTGAGCACCATGTCAACATGTTGGACATGATCCTTCCAAGACTTGTTGTAGATTAGTATATCATCAAAAAATACTAACACAAATTTTCTAAGGAAGGGTTTGAAAATGGAATTCTTCAAACCTTGAAATGTAGAAGTTGCATTAGTAAGGCCAAAAGGCATGACCAAAAATTCATAATGACCCTCATGAGTTCTAAATGTTGTTTTTGGAATGTCTTCAATCTTCATTCTGATTTGATGATATCCTGAACAAAGATCCAACTTGGTGAAGTAAATTGATCCATGCAATTCATCCAATAATTCATCCATGACAAGAATGGGAAATTTATGTTTAATAGTGAGCTTGTTCAGCTCCCTATAATCTAGACACGTGCACCATGATCCATCCTTCTTGTGAACCAATACTGTTGGAGCAGAGAAATAACTTTGACTAGGTTGAATTATACCATCCTCCAACATTTCTACAACCATACGTTCAATTTCAATCTTTTGGACATAGGGATATCTGTAAGGCCTGATGTTTGGAGGAACACTTCCTGGAATCAAATTTATAGCATGATCGTGATCATGAATAGGTGGGAGGCCTTTGGGAGTCTCAAATACCTTGGAATGATTGTCCAATACTTTTTGGAGTTTTGGAGAAATGGATGATTTCGATGTGGGAACATCTAGTGAACATAATTGTGAAATTTTCTTTCTTTAGAAGCTTTGTCATTCTATTAGAGCTGATTATCTTTCCCGATTTCATTGCGATACCCCTTAATTCAAATTCCTTTCCTTTTGAAGAGAATTTCATGAAACGTTCTTGAAAATTAAAAGCTATTGTACCCAAGGATTGTAGCCATTGGAATCTTAGTATAACATCAACACTACCCATTGGAATGGAAAGCATTGAGCTATTCAATACATATTCTCCCATGGATAGCTTGATATTATGCCACTTTCATGAGAAATTTATGGTTCCTCCACTTGCAACCATCACTTGACACTCTGGTGCTGGATATAGGAAGCAATTCAATTCCTTGTCTATTTTACAATGAATAAAATTATGGGTACTTCCCGAATCAATCAACACTATTACCTTTTTCTTCTTGATATGCCCTTCTATCTTGATAGTTTGAGGAGTGGTAATTCCATCCAATGCATTACAAGATATGGTCGGAGTCATTTCTTCTTTTTCTAGGGTTTGTTCCCGGTGTATATCCTCTTCTTTTGACGTTTCTTGTTCCTTTTCTATATCCTCTTCACAATCTATGTAAAATAATTTCTTCTCGGCACACTTATGACCTTTAGTGTATTTCCTATTACAACTTTAACAAAGCCCTTTTTTCTCTTTTTTCTTCCAATTGTTGTGGTGTCAACCTTGTAGGTTGTGAATGGCTAGGGATAGCAACACTTCCTTCTTTATCATTGTGAGTGGTAGGCTTCCTTGTTTCCATAATTTTGCTTTCCATTTTTCTTGCCAACCTGAATGCCTTCTCCAATGAATCTGATTCCCAAAGACGAACCTCATGTTGGATTTTATCTTTTAAAGTCCCTATGAACACATCAATCCTATGCTCCTCTGGAATATCTTTTACCCTTATATTCAATTTTTGGAAGTCCTCAATGTGCTCCATCATTGAACCCTTTTGTTTGAAATTTATCAATTGACTAAAAAAAGTGTTGCTTTTTGTATCCTCATAATGTACTATCATTTCATCTGTAAAAATAGCCCAAGTGACAATTTTTTTACGAGAGAAAAGCCATTGATACCATACAAACTGATTTGGTTCCAAATATAAAGTTGCAATGCATACCTTTTGTGTGTTTTGCACATTATGGAGATTGAAAAATTGTTCCATCTGTAGTATCCATGTTTCGTGATCCTTGCCATCAAACTTCCTCATATTGATCTTTGGAACATGGTGGTTCTTTGATCTAATGTTAGAGTCTATGAAATCATGATTAACATCTATTTGTTCTCATCATGAGTTTCTTTTACTAATCTTTTGCCATTAGTAAGAATTTATTGTAGAAACCTTGTCAAATATGTCTTCAAATCTTCCATGCCTTTCTTTAAATCATCCATCTTAGCTTCCACGCCATCCATCTTAGCTTCCATGCCGTCCATATTAGCTTCCACATCATTCATCTTAGTTTCTACGCCTTTTTTTAAACCATCCATCTTAACTTCCACACCTTTCTTTAAACCATCCATCTTAGCTTCTACGTATTTGTTTAAACCATCCACCTTATTTTATGTTACTTTTTGTGCGAATGAAATTTGTTGCACTTGGTCTCGTAATTTTGATATATCATGTTGCATTTCTTCCTCTTCTTCATGAGTCATGCTAGAGCTTTCAGGTTGATTACTAGGTGTTTCCATTTTCTTTCTTTGGGGCATAAATTACCGATAATAATGCTTCACTATGCCCTTTGAATTCCTTCAAACTAATTTTTCAAACCAAGCTTATGCAAAAATTTAAAAACAACTACACACCTTTTTTCACTTTGTAGGAGCTTGATATTGAATATGATGTATCTCTGTAATTTTGGATCTCCTAGGTCTGAAATTTCTTCTTGCAGTAACCCTCAGAGCAATATTTCTAACCCCGCAAGTCTGATCAATATTGGATTATCAAATGAAGAGTTATGCCAAATCTCCCACGATGACCTGAGTATAGACTGGTTCAGTAGAGCGAACTTGTACGACATGTCGCGGATCACTATTTCAACATTAAGTTATGAAAATAATACCCAAAAAAACTAATGTTCGTCCTCTTTCTGTAACTTCTTACGAAAATTCAATCTTATGCTTAGAGCGAAAGTTATGATGATTTTCCCAAGGTGACTTGTTTGGAATGTAATTCGGGGTCTGCAAAAACTTTAACTTCCTTAGATTATATCTTCGAAAATATAACAAGACTGGATCTAAAATCTTGAGCCGAGGTTCAGACTGATCTCTTCTCAAATGGTTTTTTTTAGCTTCTGAAACTTCGTAGGGAAAGATTTATAGCGGAAATTCCATGATGACCTATTTTAGATGAAATTCTGGAGCTTGCAAAAACCCTAACTTCCTCAGATCATATCTCCGAAAATATAGCGAGACAAAATCTAAAATTCAGACCCGAGGTTCAGTGAGATTTAGTCTCAAATGGGTTTTTGTTTTAGCTTCTGAAACGTTGCAGAAAAGAAGTTATAGTGAAACTTCCATGATGACCTGTTTGGAGCAGTGAAACCCTAGAATCCAAAGCTCTGATACCAAATGTTATGAAACCAACTCACAAAAAGATAGAAAAGATAGATCAACGCCTTAGAGTTTAGCCTCTTCGAAGGGGAAACCTCCTTTACATTACACAAATGAAAAATTCTTGGATGATTCAAATGACAAACCTCCTTTCTATATATAGGAGTCTAAGGGGTCACAATATAACCAAGTCTACCTAACAATAATAATATAAAGGCACAAAAATAACAATAGGGGCACAACAATAACAATAAGGGATACAATGACAATAGTAATGGGGGAATCAGTAGTATTATAAGGACCTAACATAGTTTTATAATTTATTATTAATGTTATCTATTCAAATCTAAATAATTATGAAACATGTTGAATGGTGTGGTTTGTGACCTTTTGGTTGAAGTGGTAGATAGTTTTATAATTTATTGGCCAAACACTAGGGTTTGTGATATTAATATTAGGGTTTATGATGTTAGGTTTTAGCATATTAATCTTAAGGTTTATAATATTAATCTTAGGGTTTACAATCTTAGATTTTTATATTATTTCTAGGGTTTATAATATTATGATTTATAATATTGGGTTTATAATATTAGGGTTTACAATATTAGTCATAGGCTTTATAGTCCTAGGGTTTATTATAAATATTATTATTTGAGTTTACAATATTAGTTGTAGGATTTATAATCATGGGGTTTATAATAAATCTTATAATGTATTGGTATACATTCTTGTAATTTATTGGTATATCTTTTGGTTAAAGTGGTAGATATTTTCATAATTTACTAGTGTTGGACACCTAATCCACTAAGGATTGTGGTGTGGAAGTTGAACAATCATCGGAGTCCAATAGACCTTGGAATACGAAACTAATGGTCATGAAAATGTATAAATGTATATCATTGTTAATAGTAAATACATTTAATGTCCATTATTTGTGTGTTTTTGACATGCTATCAGAGCGGGAATAAACTACCGTGCTCGAATTTGAGCCATTGTTTTTTGTGGCCTCTCTGTGCATGTCATTTTTGTCTAACATTTCATGAATGTCCTGTCAGCTAAATTCTAGCTGCATTCTTTTCCATCTCTATCACAATAACTCCCCTGTCCCTATTTTCTTCGCATTTGGACATAGCGTTATATGCTCTTTGCATTGAATCTGTGTGTCCTCGACCCTTGTAGAACCCGTGAGGTGTTGATTTGAGCAAATATCTTAATTGAATGGTGTGTTTGAACTTTGTATACGCTGCATTGAATGGAGGCAATGTTCAAAACTTATGGTACGTTGGTCAACCATTCATGTACGTTATTTGAGGTATAAATACTCCTTATATGTACATTGGTGGAAAAATCATGTAATATATGTGCATTAAACTATATTGAATTTTGTCCATGTCATTCTCCATAAAATTTGTTGGTTCATTACTGTGTGTATCCTAGTTTGTGTTGTATGGAGCGTGTAAATGGTGCGTAAATGGTATACATTGGTACTTTTGAAATCCTTGGGTGTTAGTTGGAGTGTTGAACTCCTGGTGCATTGATCATTCTATTGGATGTGAAATTTTATATATGGCGGTCAAGCTATAAAGTTGAGGTTAATTAAATATTTGCATTGAATTGGTTTCATTGTCCAACCTTCATGTGTGTATATATATGTGCTCTTTATATGCATTTCGAGCCTTCATGGTGTTGATTGAAGTCAAGTCTTGTATGATATATGGAACTACCAAAATGGTGATGCGATGAAGAATAGAAGGCAGTGCTTTTAGTTTATGCGCTAGTATGTTGGTCATTCATGCATTGGTTATTATATCCATATTGAACTATTGTTGATGTTAGGTCTTTGAAGACTTTTTTATGTGCATTGGTCAATTTTTGAACTAGGATGTTTGAAAAAAAAACTTTACACATAATTACTCTCGTTAATAATACTAATGTCTTCACGATTTGGATGGATTTGATCTTAAAATGTGGCACGCTTGCACTATTGCTTGATATTTCATACACAAACTAATGCTAAATTTCGTAAATGCATGGCTAGTTTTCTTGAGCACCCTAGGTTTGATCAATGTCAATTTTAAATTATTCCAAGTGCAGAATAAGGTGGAGAAATTGGTAAGGTAGGGGGAAAGCGAGCAAGTATTCATGGTTTTTGATTATCAAAGCTACAAATTGGTAGAAGAATCACTTATATGTCTTTTCTGACTATGTTCGAGCTACCCTTATAATTTTGTTGTCCTTCTGTTATACAACTAAAGAAAAATTACCTTTTTAGCACCTGGAGCCTTCTCTTATTTTTAATGTGCTACAAGTTGTTATTTTTTCTGTCATCATTTTATCATTTGTTGAGCTTGAAAATGTCCAGACTTATGCATTAGAGTTGCTCAATACTCTCATTTATCCCATTGTTGATGGGATTATTAAAATTAGCAAGGAAACTTTGTTAGATATTAAGATATCTCTACAAAATGCATAAGAAAACATTGAATTTTTGCATCTTGAGTCGCAGCTACAACGCAGTCATCATTTTGGACTTAGTTTTTTTCAAAACAACCCTCTTTTTGAGCCTAAAGTTGACTCCCATATGCTACCAGAACCTAATCAAATAAGTATAGCTGATATTAATTCACATTCAGTGCTCACTGCAAGAGCACTTTTGTATTAAAATGTAGAAGTACAGCTTGCATTTCCCAAGACCATCATCAAACCTTGGGAAGAGCTTGTTTACAATAAGCAAAAAGCTGACCTTGGATAAACAAGGATTCGTCCTCTTAACTCCCATACTACTTCAAACCCATCAAGTTTTAGAGTTGGGTTCCTTCAAGACAATTCATATTCACCTATTTCAAATCATGCTCCTTCACATTCATAGCCACAAATTGTCAAATGTCAACTTTGTAATCGAGTTGGCCATGTGAAAGATTATTTTTATCTTCATTCTTGTAAGCATTGTAGTCAGCACATTCATCATTCAAACAAATTCTTCAAAAAAAAACCTCCTGCAAGAAAAAATATTCACCTTGGATGGATCACTTCTTAGCAACAGGCTTCAACATCTAAGAAGATATTTCAATCAAATGTCAGAATTTCTTCTAGAGTATTAAAAGTCCTGCAATTTATTATTCTCCATCTTCTCACCTTATATCTGACGGGGGGGAATTGATGGTCATCTACAAGCTTCAAAGATAATTCAAGTGAGTCTGAGCCACAACCTAAGCTTGTTGCTTGAGCCTACAGTCAGAGACATCCATACACAGATTCAGAGTTGTAGTAAGAGACACAAAAGCCCCTGAGCATTCCTTTTGTCGATGGTTGTTGGGTCTAAAATATGCCCATGTTTTCATCATCAAATACCACCATTCATAACCTATATTCATGTACTATTACACTCATTTCACACCATAATTCCATCACTTGCCGCCAATTCACGTCCTACGTCTCATGGTTGATTATCACTAGTTTTCTTATATTCTCTATGATTAAAGATGATTTTTCCATGATTTACTAATGATGGTTTTGCTAATTTCCTTTGTCACAAGCTTCCATTGGTGAAATTTTTCACAAGTCAGTTGAGCTAGTTGGTACAAGTAGAGTACGAGAATATCCAATTTGGGGTTTCAACATTTTGGCATGCTTCTGGAGAAAACCGAGGGAGGTTATTGTCCAAAATAATCTTTTGATACATTTCCATGTGTTATATTAAAACCAGGTCGCACATGTGGGTCCCTAGGAGATAATTAACAAATATGCTCAAAATGTGCACAGTTTCCAAACTGCAAAGTTTGACCTTGATTTCCGTGCAATTGGAGGTGAATCTGGAAACTCTGAGAAAATGGGTTTGTTAACCATATAACCAATTATTTATATACAAAACCATTTCTCCAGATTCTAAGTTTTCTAAAATTTATAAGTGGATCTTGGAGACAGTTTTATAAAAAATGATTGTTTTTCCAGAGTTCTAGAATCTTGCAAAAAGAGTTAGACAGCCAACTTTAGGAATGATTTATGATGATATGGATTTTAATGAGAAAAATAAAAGATAGGTTTTTGTTTAAAATATCACAATTTAGGCTCTCACCAAACATTTTTCCAAAATTCGTGATGGTTAGGAAGATATGACAATATCTTTGAGGCCATTTTCTTAAATTTGTTCAATTTTCCATAATTGAGCAAAATGACTAATTCGCCTTGTAAATATTATAAATGGCTCAGCCATAATTTGTATTGTAAGATTTGGAATTTTTTGAAAGGAAGAGAAGCGGGGAAGGAATAAAGGATGGATTGAAGCTCTTTTGTAATAATAATTGAATCTTAATTGCATTTTGCTTCATCTCTAAATTCTTTGTAAGTATTATAATTGTGTTTTGAATTTCATTTTCATTGAGTTAGTTTAGGCTTGATCCAGGAGTGGAAAGGGCCCACCACGACTGGAAACAAGTCCTTTATCTTATCTAGATCATAGGATTTACATTTAAAGTGTGAATTTCATCGAGAAATTTGTTGTGTGAAATCTAGCATCATTGTGTACTTAAAACTCTGTCTTGTAGATTTGAAATTAAAAATTCTAGAATTCATTCAATTATAAGTCTTCTTTTTTTTCATAGCATAATCATTTCTTTGTATGAGCAAGTTCGAGTGTGAATCAATTGTGCAAGTAGAGATATCAGTTTAATGCAGATTGATTTAGCTTTCATTTACTTTTGAATTTCGATGAGTTTCCTAATTATGAAGAGTGAAATTTCTTTTAAATGATTTATTTCATTTAGATTAGGAGTCTTGAATCGAAGATTTTTCATAGATTAAGTTGCAATGAGTTTCTTTTAATAGATCTTTCAAGTTAGAATTTCTATCATAGGTGTTCTTTTTTAGCAAGTGTATGGTGTGTTCTTTTAAGATTTTTTTTATAACAGTAAAACAATAAATTGATTTCACACTCTAATTTAGGTTAGATGCTCTGATCCTGCGCTTTTGCCTCGAAGCTTACGAGTCTTGGATTGATAATTTAATGTTGGAATTATAACACATATAATTTCCCAACAATGGCATTCCTTAAACCACCTCAGGTTGACACCTCCATTTTTAGGTTGAGGTTATTCCTTTTTCCATAGGTTGAGACCTTGATTTTCTAAGTTGATGATCTCCCTCATCAAAGCATTAGGGACACTTCCTCTAGCAGAAGACTAACAACTTCTTTCCAGATTTGAATTGTTCTGGGAATTTCACGAAGCATTCCAAGTTCATACCTAAAGGTATCCCTTTTCCCAAAAAATGGGAGCACTTCCTCTAGCAGAAGATTTCAGCTTCTTGCTAGATTTGGAAGAGTTTCGGGAACTGCACTAAGTGTTCCACTATTGGTAGTCATCCTTAAACCATAATCGGTTGAGACCTTGATTTATCCCACCTTATACCATTATTTCAGAGAGCACATTCAGTCTATTGTTGTTATGCATGATTGCATATTTGTATTATAACTCTCTTCTCAAACTCGTATATGCCCCTTTGGATTAAGGGGGGAATGTTGGATACCTAATATAATAAGGGTTATGATGTGGAAGTTGAATAATCATTGGAATCCAAGAGAACTTGGAATATGAAACCAACGATCATGAAAATGTATAAATGTATATCATTGTTAATAATAAATACATTTAATTTTTTATCATTCATATATTGTCCATTATTTATGTGTTGTTTAACAATTAGTCAAATCTTACTATAACATCATCTTACTTAAAATTTAATATTTAATACTAATCTTAAAGTGATATTTATCCTAATATTTATAATGCTAACTAATATTAATTTAATACCATTCACCATAAGGCATTGGTGTGCTAAGGGGGGGAAGTTGGCGGAGCTCTGGGCATTACACCCTAGCCGTGATTATGGTTAATCGCAGACGTCCATAACCTCCCGCTGACCATTGTTGGCTCCCTCTGCTACCAGCTGCCCTCTGCCTGCGCTCCTTCCTTCATGATCCGATGGTTATGGTCTCTGTTCCTAGCTACAGGATGGAAGAAATGGACCTCGAAACGGTCGACTACTCATCGGACCCTTACCCTGATCAAGCTATTTTCTGGCGCCCTAACCCTACGTCGGACCTAATTTCTTAGCACTCTTTTGTTTCTTCGTCTCTACCAAACCCATCTCTAGTTGTCTCCCTCCTCAGGCTGTCTGCACCACACTCCACATACAAACCATATCCATCGATTCCCCGGGCCTTGATTTTCCCCGCTCTCTCCCAAGACCCTAAACCTACTGGCTTCCTACTCGTCCTCATCCCCATCTTTTGACCCTGCGCCTCTAGTGGACCACCTCTTCCCAACAAACCCTTCCCCTCCCCTGGGGTCTCGACATTCCTGTGGAGCCAGAACCATAGTCCCAGGGTCGCGGCTCTCCTATCGGCTCCACGGTGATGACCTCTTCGGCTCCTCCATCCGGGTGCTTTGAAACCCCGGTCATCAAAGTAAGGACTATGGCGCAGCAAACTCAACAGGAGAATCTAAGTCCTTTGGATCCTTTGCAGGACCACCCAACCGCGCCCAGAACTGGGAAAAGGAAAATAAAGTGTGTAAAGGCCCCCGTGAAAGACTTCACTATCAAATTTAGGGAAATACTCACCATGGGGGAAGTAGCAGACACGATAGGCAAAGTCCTGGTGGGTAAGGTTTGCAGGAGAACCTATTCTGCGGAGCGACTTGGACTTTGGGTAAAAGAGATATGGGGAAAAGTCTTTAAAGAGTTACCTGAGGTGCAGATCCTACCCTGAGGATGGTTTGCGCTCCATTTCACCCTGGAAGAGTACACAAACATGGCACTTGCCAAGTATTGGCACATAGAAATGGCCCCAGTCCTGCTAAAACGATGGAGTCCACTCTTCGACCCAGAAAGAGAGCACATTGGGGCAAGATCCCTTTGGGTAAGATTGCCTAGCTTACCCCTTCAATACTGGTCTGAAGAGATTTTTGTGTGTATCGGGAATACCCTGGGCACCTACCTAGACTGTGACAAGTACTTCACATAGTTAAATAACTGCACTCTTGCTCACATCTTGGTGCACCTAGATACTCGGGAAGGTTTGGAGGAGAAAATAACCTTGCAGTGGTGGAACTTCACAAGGATCCAAATCCTAGACTACGAGGGTGTTCTATTCAGGTGCTGCTGGTGCCACAAAGTAGGGCATCTATTCAAAGAATGCCCCCTGATTCGAAAGTCTCCCGATCCGCTAGTGGGCACAAATGGGGGGATGGGAAAGTCTACTGCAGCTTCCCCTGAGAAGACTCCATCAGCAGCAGTTCCTTTGACTGGGAAGGATTCCACAGCTTAGCAGGCTCAGCAAGGTCCTGTCAACTACCCTTGTCCACCATCTCTGTCAATGACTCGATCAAGGGCAGTAGCAGAGGCTGCACGCTTCTCGAGTATTCCACTCTTTTCCCACCCTATTTTGTTGTCTACTATTGCAAGTACTACACTCCATATGCACAATGCATCAGTTTTGGATCAATCTGGCATCCTACTTCCCATCCCTTGCCCCCTGACCTCTCACCAACCTGTTTTCTCTACAACCTCCCCATCTTTCCCTCGGGAAACCCCCTCTACTCCTCCCCCTCCACCCTCTACACAATCTGACCCCCCCCACTCGTACAATCTTCATTCCCTCTCTCTCTCATATGAATCCTCCCCCTCCCACTTTGGATTGGGCCTCTCCACCCCTTTGCTGCCCTTCAAACCCCCCCCCGCGCCGCAAATCCTTCCTCTCGAAATCCATCCTTCAGGCAGGGGCCAAGGTGGTCTCTGGCAAATAATCATCCCTGGACCAGGTTCTTAGAGCTTTGAACACCCACGACCAGTTACCTCCATGAAGTGGCTCTCGTTCAACTGTAGGGGCATGGCTAGCTCGCCCAAAAAGCTAGCCCTCTGTAGACTATTCGATTCCGAACCTATTGACATCATATTCCTACAAGAAACCCTTGGCGAGGAGGATCACATTACCCGGATCCTGGGATCTCTGAAACCTGGTTGGACCTTCCTCTCCCTCGATGCATCTGGGAGATCTGGGGGTTTGGCTCTGGGTTATAACCCTCATTCCATTAACCTGAAGTCTACCTGGGGAGGTGTGGGTTTCATTGGGATAGACTTTTTCTCTGTTGATCTTGGTATGGACCTCCAGGTCATCAATGTAAATGGGCCCTGCCAAGGGCGAGAGGCCTTCTGGAGTCATCTCTTAAACCTCTCTATCACCTCGCTAGACAATCTCATCATTGGAGGAGATCTAAATTTCTCCTTAGGATATGGCAAGTCCTCGGGCTCTTCTACATAGGTTGACCCGCTCTCTGAATCCATGGAAGCTTTGTTGGAACTCGCCCATATGACTGATATCCCCATGAATAAACTGATGCCCACATGGAGAAATAGGAGAGTGGGGGAGGCGGCTTTAGCCAGGAGATTGGACAGATTCTTGATCAAGATCCCACTATTACAGAAATTATCTCTCTATAGATAATGGGTTGGCTCTGGAGGTATCTCAGATCACTCCCCCATCTTCTTCGAAATAATTGGTCCTCCAAAAAATCCCAAGGCACCATACAAATTCAATTCAACCTGGCTACAAGATCCGTCCTATTCCAAATTAATCATCAATTTTTGGTTGGCAAACCCTCCCACTAGGGGACACACACTGGCTGAAGGTTTCTGCTATAACTCGAGTCAACTCAAGCGATTATCTATTCAATGGGAAAAACAAAAAACCTTGAAGGATGACAATACCCTCGCCACTGTCGAGTCATCACTGGCCGCTTTGATGGATGACCGAAATAGGGGTTTCATATCTATTGATGCAAAGTCCCATCTTATAGAATTTGAAAATCAGCGATCCAAAATCTTGAAGGAAAAGGAGGAAACATAGCGCCTCAAGAGCAGAGCAACTTGGCTACAAGCCGAAGACGAGAATACAAAGTTCTTTTAGAATTATGACGAGGGGTGAAAATTCTCCAACACCATTTGGAATATTCCCACACATGATGGAGGTATTGCTAATACTTTCTATCATCTTTCACATTTGGGGAACTCTCACTTCCAACACCTCTACAAAGCACCACCTGCTCCTAATCTTGTGGAAATTATTCGTTTGGCAAGACATTTTCCTAGTTTTGTATATATGGACACTGCAGAAGAGATTACTGCTCCAGTCTCCTCTGCAGAACTCGAAGGGACTCTGAAATGGTTTAAAAAAGATAAAAGCCCTGGACCAGACGGATGGTCTATTGAATTCTATCTGGCCTTTTATGAGCTTATAGGACAATATCTCCTCAAAGTGGTTGAAGAATGCAGGATCACAGGTAAAATGTATGAGGCCATAAACTCCACTTTTATTTCCTTGATCCCTAACTCAGACTCCCCAACATTTTTCAATGACTTCCACCCTATCTCTCTATGCAATTCTTTGTATAAAATCATTGCCAAGATCATTGCAAATAGGCTTCACCCCATTCTCTCACACTATATATCTCTTGAGAAATTTTCTTTCTTACAGGATCGACAGATCCACGAGGCCATAGGCACAGCTCAGGAAGCATTACACTCTATCAAAGTTAAAAATTTGAAAGGCATTATCCTAAAGATTGATCTTGCAAAGGCCTTCGACCGGGTTAGCTGGCTCTATATAAAAATTATTCTTATCCACCTGGGTTTCCCATCATCATTCATGGATTGGATCATGTGTTGTATCACCTCGGCATCCTTCAACATTCTCATAAATGGATCAGCCTCACATTTCTTTCATGCGGAGCGGGGCCTCCAACAAGGATGCCCTCTTTCTCCCCTTCTGTTTCTGATTGTGATGGAGGGCCTCAGCAGGCTCATTGCAACAACAAAAAGGGATGGTAGGCTAAAAGGGCTGAAAATGAGCGATCTCTGTTATCTCACTCACCTCTTATTTGTTGATGATGTCCTTATCTTTCTTGATGGTAGCATCAGGGACTCCACCACATTCCATGAAATCCTTTCACTTTTCGCACATGCCACAAGTATGGAAGCAAATCAAGCCAAGTCCACTATCACTCTGTCTCATACCACCCCTCAGGAAGACAGAGCCGCCCTTCAGTTTTTCCCATACCAACTGCATCCTCTAGAAAATGGCCTAAAATATTTGGGATTTTGGATAAAACCACATAGCTACAAGATTGCAGACAGAATCTGTCTGGTGATCAAAATAGAAAAGAGATTGACAAATTGGAACCATAGGTTCCTATCCAGAGCCAGACGCCTTGTCCTCATCAAATCTGTTCTGGAGGCCACACCGATGTACTGGATGTCGCTGGCCTGGATCCCTCGGGGAATTCTTACTCGTATCCAGAGGATATGCTGCAGATACCTCTGGAACAGAAAAAAAGAAGGAAAAGTTTTTGCTTGGGTTGGTTGGAAAAAAATTTCTTTACCAAAAAGATGGGGAGGTTGGGGTTTAAAGGATCTGGCTGTCTTTGCACAAGCACTAGCAGCAAATATGGGTTGGACTCTCCTCACTGCACAGAACCTTTGGACCACTATCACATACCACAAATATGTCTAGCCACAACAGCTAATGGATTGGGTTCGAATGCCAGTCTGGCCACACAGTAGCATTTCTATTGTTTGGAAGGCAATTATGCAAATTATGCCTTTTATCAGAGCAGGCCTGGCATGGAGAATAAATGATGGCAATCAGGTGCACATTGGCATGGATCCATGGATTGGGGGAGGCAACAGATATCAGCTCCCTCTTGATCTGATACCCCATCTACATCAAAGAGACATCAAGGTGGTCACACAAATAGCAGACAGGGAACACAACTCTTTATTCGAGCAAGCATGGTTATCAGCTCATAATATTGGCATCCTTGTACACTGGCAACAGTCTTGGGGAGGATATTTAAATGCTCTGACCGAAGCGCATGTTCATATAAAGAAGGACCAGACGAACTTGTTTGGACCCCTGCAAAACATAGAAAGGCACCCTGAAAATCGGCTACCTCTCTCTACTATCAGATTGCAAACCAGAGGAAGTACAGGAATGGTGGTGCCATATTTGGAAGTTGAAAGCACCTCCTCAGGATCATCTATTTATGTGGAGTGTACTTAGAAATAAAACACCCACGGGAGAATACCTCACCCACAGATCTATATATGGGCCGCACTAGCGTGTAATGTGTAAACAAGAATCTGAAACAAATGAGCATTTGTTCCTTCCCTATCCTATTGTTGATCTTCTATGGCAACTGATTGTTTACTTTCTATCCATTCAGGTAAGGTGGCAAGGACCCTCTATCAAACAAACTTAGAACTCCTGGTTTGCTACTCACCATGGCACTAAAAAATTATGCTTACCCATCCTCCTGTGTTGGACCATTTGTCTTACCCAAAATAATATCATTTTCAATGGAGTTGTGGCTCAATGGCCTCTTATCATTGCGAAGGCAGTGGCAGCATACCATGAAATCCCAGAGGTTGTCCATCCCCCCACACAGCGCACTCTCTCCCCGGGACCGATCGACAAATCCCACCCTTGGTCGTTTTTCGATGGCGCTACCCAATCTCACGGCTGTGGAGGTAGTTTCATCTTGCATATATCAGAACAACATTCATATAAAATCCAACTCGGTTTGGGGGAGAGGAAAAACAACTTCACTAAACTAATTACCCTCAGACACCCTTTGGATCTTGCCTTAGCACACGCATGCACAACCATACAGATTTTTGGGGACTCTAATCTCACTATAAATTGGTTCAACAACACAAATCTCTTCCATGCTCATACGCTTAGAAACATATTGGAAAAATTTACCACCTTCAAAGTAAATTTTAACTCAATTTCATGTCAACACATTTACAGGGAATATAACAAAAGTGCTGACAGTCTTTCCAAGGAGGCCATGATATTACCCCAAGGCCTGTGGATGATCCAGGAGCAGGATGGTGTTGAACAGTACCAATATTATCATCACCCATATATAGATCAAGCATATCATAGGGTGGACAGGCCCTAATTTTTTTTTTGTTTCCTACATGTCTATTTATATCAGCTATCTTTTTTGAAAATATCTATGTACATATATATATATGGCTCATCAGACTGAACTAGCTTTGAAAAACCCTGTGAGGTGATTTTTGTAAAATTATTTACTGTTTTTCTGGAAATGATGATCACAAAAACTTACCTACTGATATGTATCTAATACTGACCATGGGCCAAAAATTATGCATATGTCATGAACATCTACTATATGTAATTTTTCAACATAATGAAAGATTACGATTTTTCCTTTGGAAAAAAAATACCATTTACCATATTAATTTAATACATGATAATTCAATTCAACCTACATATTGTTGGGTTGTGTTATATTCTTTCCACGACTAGCCCACATAGTTAACCGGGGGTTAGAGGTGGGGATGTCACAGGGGGTTTAAGGGGCACCCGTAACCCCACTTTATGGGGTCTGGGGCAGCGCCCTGGAAAATTTTGGTTTTGGACCCTATGTTAGGTTGGGCAAACCCACCTATGGTTTTGTGCATGATTTTCGCACATGTTTTTGGACACGATGGTTTTCAGTCCATGGATCTGGGCAAGATGGTTTTTTGGTCCATGGTATTGGATGCTTCGACATGTATAAATATGTATTGTAACATTGAAAGGAAAATAATGAAAAATCAAGTTGGTAGTCCCGGTTTTGGGATCCAGGGGAAAATCTCTGTGTATATGTGTTTTATGTGTTATGCTCTCGCATTGTTTATTTTCTATGTTTTAGAATTCGTATGTAGGTAATTTCTGTACGGGGTTAAAACCTACATTTGGTATCAGAGGAGTTTTGGCTTCAAGGGGACGCCTTTATTGCTGAGGGGTTTCGCTTGGGCCTGTGGTAAACCCTATTCAGTGGGAGATCTTCGAGATCGATTCTGGTGGTGAAAGAAGATGGCGAGCAGTGGAAAGATAGAGATCAAGAAATTTAATGGTCAGAGTTTTGAGTTGTGGAAACTCAAGATGGAGGATCTGTTGGTGGATAAAGATCAGTGGATCGCGGTAGATACGGTTACTAAACCAACGGGAGTGTCCGATGAAGAATGGAAGAAGTTGGATCAAAAGGCAAAGAGCACAATACGATTGTGTGTCTCAGATTCAGTATTGCTGAATGTATCAAGGGAAGCTACAGCGAAGGCTTTGTGGGACAAGTTAGGGACTTTGTACCAATCTAAGTCTCTGGTGAATAAACTATTCCTGCGGAAAAAACTATATAACCTAAGGATGAAAGATGGAGACTCGGTGACAGAGCATCTAAATGCATTTAATACTGTGGTAAGTCAGTTAGAATCTATTGATATTAAAATTTCAGATGAAGATAAGTGCATTAGTTTTTTGTGTTCTCTACCAGATTCGTGGGATAGTCTAGTTATTGCAATAGGTAGCAATGCAACTACCTTGCAGTTTGATGAAATAGTCTCATCCTTGCCGACGGAGGAGATGAGACAAAAAAATATGGAGAGCCAGAATGGTGATGCCTTGTCTGTATGAGGACAGTCCCAGAACAGAAACAAAAATAAGTCATAGAGTGGGAGATCTAAATCTAGAGGGAGATCTAAGTCTCCAAGAAAACCTGTAAAGGTGGTGTGCTAGAAATGCGGAAAGGAAGGGCACTACAAAAGGGACTGTAAATCTAAAGCTCCTGATAAAGGAAAGGGATCTGATGATGCTCCTTCTACAGAGGTGAAAACCACCTCAGATGAAGGTGGGGATGTGTACTTGGCTTCTTCAAGTACACATGTAGATCATGAGGCATGGTTAATTGACTCAGGTGCATCCTTTCACTTCACTCCCCATAGAGAGTGGTTCTGCGAGTATGAGAAATATGATGGTGGTGATGTCTTCTTGAGGCATGATAGGAAGGCTAGAATCATTGGTCATGGAAAAGTAAAGTTGAAGCTGCAAGATGGAAGGGTTAGAACACTTCTGGGTGTTCTGCATATTCCTGCATTAGCCAAAAATCTGATTTCTGTTAGCAAGCTGGATGATGCAGGTGTAAAAATAGTGTTCGAGAAGGATACTTGCAAGATGGTTCGTGGAGCACTGGTATTGATGCGGGGAGTTCAGATTGAAACTTTGTACAAGCTGCAAGGTAGCATAGTTGTTGATGGGTGCAACAATTCTGTGGTTCCTGAAAGTGGAGCAGAAAATCTAGTGGTCTCTAGAGAAAAGACCATGTTGTGGCATCAAAGGCTTGGAAATATTAGAGAGAAGGGCCTTTGAATATTTCATGGTAAAGGTATGGTAGAAGGTATGAGTAATAGCTCTCTAGATTTTGATTTCTGTGAAAATTGTGTATATGGGAAGCAAAATCGGGTGAGTTTCCCCTCTGGTGGTAAGAGGGCGAAACAAATATTAGAGCTTGTGCACAGTGATGTGTTTGGACCTGTGAAGGTTCCATCACTGGGTAAGTCTGTGTACTATGTATCATTTATAGATGACTTCTCAAGGAATACATGGATATATTTCCTTAAGAAGAAATCTGAAGTCTTTGACAGGTTTAAAGAATTTAAGGCTCTCATAGAAAATCAGAAAAAGAACAAGATAAAGGTGCTGAGGACAGATAATGGTGGAGAGTTTTGCAGCATGGAATTTGAAGAATTCTGTAAGAAGTGTGGTATATCATGGCAGAAGACTAGTCCATATACACCTTAGCAAAATGGAGTTGCAGAAAGAATGAACAAGACGTTGATGGAAAGGGCAAGAAGCATGCTCAGTGGTGCCGGGTTAGGACAGGAATTCTGAGCAAAGGAGGTGGATACTGCATGTTACCTGGTCAACAGGTCACCTTCATCAGTGTTGGAGGATAAGACCCCACAAGAGGTATGGACTGGTAAGAAACACTCTCTTTCACATATAAGGGTATTTGGATGTGATGCATATGTACATGTTCTAAAGGAGAAACGAACCAAGTTGGATAATAAATTTGAAAAGTGCATCATTGGGTATAAGGATGGTTTAAAGGGTTATAAGCTTTGGAACCTAGTAACAAGGAAGGTTGTGTACAGCCGAGATGTGGTGTTCAAAGAGGTGAAAGATGTTATTAAACATGAAGTCCAACCAAAGGAACCTGAGAAGATAGAGTTTGAGCTAAAGGAGGAAGAATCAGACTCTACAGCAGAGGAGGAATCAGAAGATGAAGAGCCACAAACTCCGGCTATGAGAAGATCAATTCGAGAAAGAAGGCAGCCAAAAAGGTATAGTCCATCTACTTTCTGTTCAAATTTTGCTTTGTCTATTATTGATGATGATCCCAAAACTGTGAAGGAAGCAGTGGATTCAGAGGATGGAAAACTCTGGAAAGAGGCCATGGTTGATGAAATGGCATCTTTGCACAAAAATTAGGCTTGGGATCTAGTGGAGTTGCCAGCTAGAAGGAAACCCATTGGTAGCAAATGGGTGTTCAAAAAGAAGACAAATGCAGAAGGAAAAGTGGAGAAATACAAAGCTCGATTGGTAGAAAAAGGTTATTCCCAGGTGCCAGGAATTGATTTTGGTGATATTTTTTCTCCTGTTGCCAAGGTAACTTCTATTAGATTACTTTTATCTATTGATGCTGCTTTTGATTTTGAGGTAGAACATATGGATGTGAAGACAACATTTCTTCATGGGGATCTGGAAGAGGAGATCTACATGAAGCAACCTGAAGGCTTTGTGGTGAAGGGTAAGAAAGAACCGGTATGCAAGTTAAAGAAGTCTTTGTATGGGTTAAAACGGTCACCAAGGATGTGGTATCAGAAATTTGATACATTTATACGGGGACTTGGATTCACCAGAAGCAAAGCAGATCACTGTGTGTATTTTAAATTAATTGGTGATTGTGTTATTTATCTGGTCTTGTATGTGGATGATATGTTGCTAGTTGGAAATGACAAAGAAGTTATCCAGGATTTGAAGACCCAATTGTCCTCCAAATTCGACATGAAAGATCTTGGTGTTGTAAACTATATTTTGGGCATGGAAATTAAAAGAGATCGGGCAAAGAGGAAGCTCTGGTTAAACCAGAGGAAGTATGTCGAGACAATATTGTAGAGGTTTAATATGCAGGATAGTAAATCGGTGAAGGTTCCTATTCCTGTAGGTGTGAGGTTATCTGCTGAACAATGTCCCAAGACACAAGAAGAGGAAGAGGACATGTCCCGTGTTCCATATGCAAGTACAGTCGGTAACCTGATGTATGCAATGGTCTGTACTAGACCAGATATTGCATATGCAGTGGGAGTATTGAGCAGGTTTACGTCAAAACCAAGAAAGAAGCATTGGATAGCAGTGAAGCGGGTTTTCAGGTATTTGCGTGGCACTAGTGATTATGGTTTGTGCTACCAAGGAAGACCAGGATTGGACATAGTGTTGGATATTCGTGGCTTTGTTGATGCAGACTGGGTTGGAGATCTGGACCAGAGAAGATCTACAAGTGGGTATGTGTTTAACCTATTTGGAGGTGCAGTCAGTTGGATGAGTAAGAAACAATCTGTAGTGGCACTATCAACTACAGAGACAGAATACATGGCAGCCACTCATGCAAGAAAGGAAGCAGTTTGGTTGCAGAGATTGTGTTCAAGTATGGGGTTAGTATAGGAAGCTATAAGGATAGACTGTGACAACCAAAGTGCAATTTTCTTGGCAAAGAACCCTGCATATCATTCAAAGACAAAGCACATTGATGTTCAGTATCACTTTGTGAGGGATATGATAGAAGACAAAAAGGTGTTGCTAGTAAAGGTGGAAACTTTGAAGAATACTGCAGATGCATTGACAAAATCTATGAGCTCTGAGAAGTTCTCTTGGTGTAGAGAAACAATGGGCGTTGCAGGGCTGGATAAATGACTAAGCTCTCTTGTGGCCCCCTGTGGAAAGAAAACAACAAGTGGGAGAATGTTGGGTTGTGTTATATTCTTTCCACGACTAGCCCACGTAGTTAACCGAGGGTTAGATAGGAGGAGGTCACGGGGGGTTTGAGGGGCACCCGTAACCCCACTTTATGGGGTCGGGGGCAGCGCCCTAGAAAATTTTGGTTTTGGACCCTATGTTAGGTTGGGCATACCCACCTATGGTTTTGTGCATGATTTTCGTACATGTTTTTGGACGCGATGGTTTTCGGTCTATGGTTTTGGACACGATGGTTTTTCGGTCCAAGGTATTGGATGCTTTGGCATGTATAAATATGCATTGTAACATTGAAAGGAAAATAATGAAAAATCAAGCTAGTAGTCCCGGTTTTGGGATCCAAGGGAAAATCTCTGTATATATGTGTTTTATGTGTTATGCTCTCGCATTGTTTATTTTTTGTGTTTTAGAATTTGTATGCAGGTAATTTCTATATGGAGTTAAAACCTACATTTAATTTAATACATGATAATTCAATTCAACCTATTAAAAATATAATAATATTGAAAATAATAAATATAAATTATATATCAATAAGCATAAATAGTAGTATGGTGTGATTTAAAACATAACCACCATCACTTTTCTTTGCTATGGCTTTTGGTGTATATATGATCTCTTAACTTTACTAATTATCTTTTTTTTGTAATAATTCAAAAATTCATAAACCAATATTTAATACTCTAATAGAGTGCTTAATACATGACCATTCAATTCAGCTTGAAAGTATAGTAATATTGAAAGTTCTTTCCAATTTTAAAATATACTCGTTTATAAATATAAATATATACATATTTATTTAAAAGCCACTCTAATTTAATTTGAATACCCACTAATTACTCATTTTTCAAAAAAGCGAATTCACATAATCACATTTTTTTCCTGGGTTCAGAAATTACATAATTTATTAATAACAAAATTTATTTAATGGAATTTATTTAATGGAATTTATTCAATAAGTTTAATGGTTAATTAATTAATAAGTTTAAGCTTAATTAATTGTGATAATTAATAAGTTTAAATTTAAATTTAATTTTTAATTAAATATTAAATATTTAATAATTAATTATAGTTAACTATGGTTCAACGTTGCATTGTGATAATTATGGTTAATAATGGTTTAGCGTCACATTGTGACAAAGTTTGTCTTAATATGAAAATCAACAATCGTCAATCATGCTTTATCACGGTCAACCATGGTCCAATGTCACATTAAGACAAATATTGTCTCAATATGAAATTCAACCATGGTTAATCATGGTCCAATGACACATTGTGAGAAATAATGTCTCAATTATTCCCTTGGGTTTATAATCCCTTAGGTTTATAATATTAATCCTGAGATTTATCATATTAATGTTAGGGTTTAATATTTATTTTATTGTTTATAATATTTATCTTAGGGTTTATATCCCTTGGGTTTGTGACAAACATTTTCTCAATATGAAAATCAATCATGGTCAATCATGGTCAACCATGGTCCAACGTCACATTGTGACAAAGATTGTCTCAATATGAAAATCAACCATGGTCTAACATTACATTGTGACAAATATTGTCTCAATATGGAAATAAATCATGGTGAACCATGGTCCAATTTCATATTGCGACAAAGATTGTCTCAATATGTAAATCAATCATGGTCAACCATGTTTATTTTAGCGTGTATGATAGTTATCATAAGGTTTGTATACCTTGGGTTATAATATTTATCTTAGAGTTTATCATATGATTTTCTCGATATGAAAATCAATCATGGTTAATCATGGTTAATCATGGTCAACCATGGTCCAACATCGCATTTCGACAAAGATTGTCTCAATATGAAAATCAACTACGGTCAACCATGGTTGAACGTCGCATTGTGACAAAGATTGTCTTGATATGAAAATCAATCATGGCCAACCATGGTCCAACGTCACATTGTGACAAATATTGTCTCAATATGAAAATCAACCATGGTCAACCATGTTTATTTTAGGGTTTAAAATATTAATCTTAGGATTTATATACCTTGGGTTTATAATATTAATCCCTTGGCTTTAATATTATTCCCTTGGATTTATAATCCTCTCAGGTTTTAGTATTAATCCCTTGGGTTTATATTATCAATCCCTTGGGCTTGTTAATCTAATGAATCATATTCATAGGGTATAACATTATTCATAGGGTTCATAGTATTAATCTTAGGGTTTAATATAAATCCCTTAGGTTTATAATCATTGTCAACCATGGTCCAATGTCACATTATGACAAAGATTGTCTCAATATGAAAATCAACCATGGTCAACCATTGCCATCCATCGTCAACCATGGTAAATAATGGTCCAATGTCACATTGTGACACAGATTGTATCAATATGAAAATCAACCATGGTCAACCATTGCCATCCATCGTCAACCATGGTAAATAATGGTCCAATGTCACATTGTGACACAGATTGTATCAATATGAAAATCAACCATGGTCAACCATGGTTCAATGTCACATTGTGACAAAGATTGTCTTAATATGAAAATAAATCATGGTTCAATGCCACATTATGACAAAGATTGTCTCGATATGAAAATCAATCATGGCTAACCATGGTCTGACCTCGCATTGTGACAAAGATTGTCTCAATATGAAAATAAACCACGGTCAACCATGCTTATTTTAGGGTTTATAATATTTATCTTAGGGTTCATATACCTTGGGTTTATAAAATTAATCCATTGGGTTTAATATTATTCCCTTGGGTTTATAATCCCTTGGGGTTTTAGTATTAATCCCTTGGGTTTATAATATTAATCCCTTGGGTTTGATATTACTCTTGTTGTTTTATAATCCCTTGTGGTTTTAGTATTAATCATTTGGCTTTATAACATCAATCTCTTGGGTTTATTAATATAAGGTTTCATATGCCTATGGTATAATATTATGCATAGGATATATACTATTAATCCTAGGGTTTAATATAAATCCCTTATGTTTATATTCATGGTCAACCATGGTCAATCGTGATCCAACGTCACATTGTGACAAATATTGTCTCAATATGAAAATCAACCATGGTCAACCATTCTCAACCATCGTCAAGCATGGTCAACCATGGTCCATTGTCGCATTGTGACAAAGATTGTCACAATATGAAAATCAACCATGGTCAACCATGTTTATTTTAGGGTTTATAATATTTATCTTAGGGTTTATATACCTTATATTTATAATATTAATCTCTTGGGATTAATATTATTCCCTTGGGTTTATAATCCCTTGGTTTTTTAGTATTAATGGCATGGGTTTATAATATCAATCCCTTGGATTTATTAATCTAAGGGTTCATATTCCTAGGGTATAATATTATTCATGGGGTTTATAATATTAATTCTTAGGTTTAATCTAAATCTCTTAGGTTTATAATCATGGTGAACCATGGTCCAATGTCACATTGTGACAAATATTTTCTCAATATGAAAATCAACCATGGTCCAATGTCGCATTGTGACAAAGATTGTCTTGATATGAAAAACAATCATGGTCAACCATCTTTATTTTAGGGTTTATAATATTTATCTTAGGGTTTATATACCTAGGTTTATAATATTAATCCCTTTGGTTTAATATTATTCCCTTGGGTTTATAATACCTTGGGGTTTTAGAATTAATCCCTTAGATTTATAATATCAATTCCTTGGGTTTATTAATCTAAGGGTTCATATTCCTAGGGTATAATATTATTCATAAGGTTTATAATATTAATCCTAGGGTTGAATATAAATCCCTTGGGTTTATAATCATGGTCAACCGTTTTTCAATGTCACATTGTGACAAATATTTCCTCAATATGAAAATAAAAAATAGTCCAATGTCACATTATGAAAAAGATTGTCTCGATATGAAAACCAATCATGGTCAACCATGATCCAATATCGCATTATGACAAATATTGTCTTAATATGAAAATCAACTATGGTCAATCATGCTTATCTTAGGGTTTATATACCGTAGGTTTATAATATTAATCCCTTGCGTTTAATATTATTCCCTTGGTTTTATAATACCTTGGGGTTTTAGAATTAATCTCTTGGGTTTATTATTCCCTTAATTTTATAATATCAATCCCTTTGGTTTATTAATCTAAGGGTTCATATTCCCAGAGTATAATATTATTCATAGGGTTTATAATATTAATCCTATGGTTTAATATAAATCCCTTGGGTTTATAACCATGGTCAACCATGGTTCAATGTCACATTGTGACAAATATTGTCTCAATATGAAAATAAATCATGGTCCAATGTTTCATTGTGACAAATATTTGAAGAAAAATGCAACAAGAAATTCTCAATTTGAATTTTCCTTGATAAATTGAGAAAATTCAAAATTCCACATCAACGGACAAACTGGAGGAGTTAACTAAGGTGACATGACTCTTGTCACTCAGTTAATTCGAGTTAGGGGCATGAATTTTAGTTGTATGTAGTTATTCCTGAATTTTAGGAGCCTAGGTTGAGTTATTTCAATTGTAATCAGTTAAACAGTTCTAACTATTAATAGAACTAGTTGGTGGTCAATTAAGTAGTGGGACATCAATCCAACTCAGAGATCATCTAGTTAACTGATCAATCAACTAACAATTATCTCATGCATGCAAAGAATACGAGTTGCCAAATTGTGGTGGAGTTTCCAAGGAAGTTAACTAGAAACTGTAAACTAATTGAGTGTATAGGTGTTGCATGAGGTCAAGTGATCAATCCTGAGAAATTGCACAAGAACTTTGGAGGAAATTCCTAATTAACAGGGGCATATTTCCTTAGAAATTGCACAAAGAAATAAGGGCTCAAGCAAAGGCAAAAAATTGACGAAGTCTGGGTTAGAGATTCTCAGTGAGAAAAGAGGTAAGTTATGCACTTGCAAGTTGTGCTCAGTTAAGAAAAGCAATTGTAATACATTTCTATTCTTTGGATTAATGCAAGCAGACATTAGGGTTTTTAGCAATTTTATTTCCACGGGAAAAATACCATTTGCATGTATGTGATTTCTTATTGCATGTCTGAGATTTTTGTTCTAAATTGTGAATTAATGTCCATAGAACAATAAAGTAGGCTTGTGTCTTGTGATTTTGATTAAAACTTCATAAGCAATTGCAAATCTACATCGTAATCTCTACAAGATTGTCTCAATATGAAAATCAACCATGATTAACCATCTTTATTTCAGGGTTTATTATATTTATCTTAGGGTTTATATATCTTAGATTTATAATATTAATCCCTTTGGTTTATAATATTAATCCCTTGGGTTTTTAGTGTTAATCCCTTGGGTTTATAATCATGGTCAACAATAGTCCAATTTCACATTGTGACAAAGATTTCCTCAATATGAAAATAAACCATGGTCCAACATCCCATTATGACAAAGATTAGGTCAATATGAGAGTAAATAATCGTCAGTCATGGTCAACCATGTTTATTTTAGGTTTTAGATACCTTGGGTTTATAATATTGATCCCTTGGTTTTCATATTATTCCCTTGGGTGGTAGAAAAAGGAAGAAAAAATGGCTTTGAACACGCACCTAGTTTCGAGCCTGCAACCTTCACAAGACCACGATTAAGTCGTGTTGCTTGACTGCAACTCGCCAGACTATTCACCATTTCCTCTTCCTCTTTTTGAACCTTGAGACAGCTACATAACATGGGGACTTGAGCGCAACTTCCGTGGTGATAGGTTTCGGTCGAACCTAATATCCTCTCAGAGGTCTTTTGCATCACTATCGGAGGTTTAGATGGAGGAAAAGCTTGTAGACTTTTCAGAGGACCCCTATGATTCTTCGTGCATATGGACTGAGCCTCCACATATGTTGACATCTATGGATCCACCAACGGCAGGAGACATACCGGCTTCCCTGATCAGCAAGTCTAGGGTTTCCCCAACATATTCTCCCAAAAACCCTAACTCTATTGGATTAGTCTCCATTCGTGCAGATGATATTGTATGTGTGGGAACCTCGTTTCATTACTACCCTGATGAACCCTTTCTCTCTAATCTATTGGATTTCCCCATCCCTTCCCCATCCTTGATCCATTTTCTAGAATCTTGTCTTGACATTCACCCTCTGGTGACCTTCTCTGTAGATTCGGGCCTTCTCTGCAGATTTGGGCCCTTCTAGGGTTTCCACTTCGTCTCCACCGGCTCACTCCATACCACCCTCTTGCCCTCCCCACCACCCCTATGTTCATGTTTCTCCATCCTCTAGTTATTTTGAAGGAGGCCCCATTCCACAGCCCAATAGCCCTATTTCAGCCACCAAGGTTAGTCATCCTCAAAAGCCCCTTCCACTGAAGTCACTTACCCAGAATCTGGATCTCACAAGCACGGGGTTAAAAAATCCAAGTGTATCAAGGTGAGAAACAAGGGAAGCCAGCTAATTCTCGGTGAAGGGCTTCCTATAGCCGATGTCATCAGCATCGCTAACAGGGTTCTGGTGGGAAGGGTTCATGGAAGGAATTATACCGCCCCCCCATCTACGGAAATGGATCACGGATATTTGGGGTCAATTACTGGAGGTGTTACTATTAGTTTTAATGATGTCAAAGGGTTGGTTCATTCTCCAATTTCACAGACCTGAACATGTTGGTTGGATCCTCACCAAATTTTTTCACATTGAATTGGCACCTGTGCTGCTTAAACAGTAGTGTCCTCTTTTCGATCCTGAATGGGAATAGTTAGGTGCAGGCCCAATTTGGGTTAGGCTACCATGATTGCCTTTGCATCTATGGTTGGAGGACATATTCAAGCTCATTGGAAACACCCTATGGACATACCTCGACCAAGATAAATCTTTCTTTGAGATAGGGAATATGGATTTTTCTCATATCATGGTACATCTAGACACTCGTGAAGGATTGGAGGAGAACATGAAGATTTAATGGAGGAATATCACCAGAGTTCAAATTATGGATTATGAAGGAGCACCATTCCATTGTCAGTGTTTCCACAAAGTTGGCCATCTTTACAAAGAGTGTTCCCTGCTGGCCAAATATCTCCCCCCTCTGGTAGCCCTGGATGATACTGGTAAGGTTGGGAAGCCTCCACAAAAGGATCAACAGTCGATGAAGGAGGGGCCATCGAAATCATATTTGAATGTGGCTCATAAAAGGAAATCGACTATAGCACCACATCCACCTTCCCCAAGGGTCACTAGGTCACATTCTACAGTTGTCGGTCATCCTCTAGGTATTGAATCCTTCCCCTCTGTTCCTTTTGTTTCAATTGAATCATTTATTTTTTCTCTTGCACCTTCCAGGGATGTTATTCAATCTAAACTCAATCTTAATTCGACACCTTGCCCCTCTACTGATTCTTCTGTTGTTTTCTGTAATCCACCACCTTTCATCCCTTCGTTCCCTTCGTTCCTCCCTTCCTCCCTCAAGGCATCCTATGAATCTCGCTCAGGTCATCGATATAACTTGTGATCTCTTGACAAGCATGTCTCATCCTCTAGGGGCGGTTTGGGTACATCCTCCCCCGTGAAGATCTTGAAGATCTGTAAATCCTCTAGGGGTAGGCATTCCAACATATCCAAATCCATACAATAGGTCTCGACGTGGCCAAAGTTAGGAAACTCTCCATTGATGGGGTTCTTAGAACAATAAATAACCCCTCCTTGATCCCCTCATGAAGTGGTTCTCCTTCAATTTTCATGAGTTGGCTAGCCCTGCAAAACTACTAGCCCTTAGGAGACTATTTGAAGTTGAGAAGGTGGACGTGATCTTGATACAGGAGACTCTTGGTGACTATGACCATATTATCCATGTTCTGGCTTTGATCTTACTAGGTTGGACCCTCCATGCCCTCGATGCCCACGATCGTTCTGGGGGTCTTACTATTCGTATCAATCCCAGGACCTTAAGAATCATCAATGTATGGGGTAGGGAAGGTGTTTTGGTAGCGGATGTACACTCAGAACAAATTGGGATGGAACTTCATTTGGTGAATATCTATGGACCCTGTCACAATCGTATGGTATTCTGGGAATCGGTATTGAATTCTTCCTTTATGCAATATGACAACATCATTTTGGGTGGTGACCTCAATTTCTGTATTGGAGCTGCAGAATCATGGGGATCCCATGCATAGTCGGACCCTCTCTCTGACATGATCAACCCATTGTTGGAGCATCACCATTTTATTGATATTCTAATGGCATGTCTATAACCTCCTTGGAGGAATAGGAGAATTAGGGATGCTATGCTTGCCTGGAGGCTGGATCAATTTCTTATTAAAGAAGCCCTCCTTGAAAAACTTGTTATGTATAGACAATGGGTGGTCTCAAGGGGTATATTATCATTCTCCGATATATATTGATATCTTTGGCCCCATGTCTAAGCCCAAAGCACCCTTCAAATTCAACTCAACTTGGCTTATGGATGAGAGTTACACTCAACTTGTCAAAGAGACTTGACTTGCGGACCCACCTTCCTCAAGACAGTCTACCTCTACTATCTTTTCCAATAAGCTCCATTGTCTCAAAAAGAAAACAATTAAGTGGGCAAGGGCTAGGAGAAGACATGATGAACACTTTCTCAATAATATTGAAGAAGAACTAGCCATATCAGAAGACCCTAGCAGAGGAGGCTTTTCATCCATTGAAGCCAAAGATCATATCATTAAGCTAGAATTGGAAAGAATTAGAATCCTCAAGGAAAGGGAAGAAACTTGGAGGCTCAAGCATAGAGCTACTTTGCTTCACGTCAAAGATGATAACACTAAGTTCTTCCACCAATTTTCTAATGGATGAAAGGCTATCAACACCGTTTGTTCTTTGGAATATGAGGAAGGACATACATATTCTTCTTTCAATTAACTTGCAACACTGGCCACCTCCCATTTTGGTTGACTTTTCAAAGCTCCACAGGAGGCCACATTGGCGGAAATCATTAAAATCGCTGGTCTCTTTCCCAGATTTTTTGGTGATGATACAACAGAGAAATTGAACAGACCTATCTTGATGGGGGAGTTATAGGTTGTACTCAAATGGTTCAAGAAAGACAAGATTCTAGGATAGGATGGCTGGCTAGTTGAGTTTTATTTTACCTTATTTGAATGTCTTGGTCATGATCTTCTTTGGATAGTTGAATAATCCAGGACTGATGGTCATATGTATCATGCCTTTAACTCTACATTCATTGTCCTCATCCCCAAATCAGATTTTCCCTGCACTTTCTCTGATTACAAACCTATCTCCTTATGCAACTGTATTTACAAGATTATCACCAAAATCATTGCTAACCAGATTAAGCTTATCCTCTCTCATTATATCTCATAGGAACAGTTTTATTTTTTGGACAATAGATAGATCCACGATGCCATTTGCATTGCATAGGAAGGGATTCATTCTATGCATATCAAAAATGTCAAGCACATGATCCTATATATTGATCTTGCAAAGGCTTTTGACAGGACCAATTAGATATACATTCAAATGCTCCTAACACACCTGGGATTCCCTATCTTCGTTATCAACTTGATCATGTGTTGTATCACATCAGTATCATACAGTGTCCTTATAAATGGTGCTACCATAAAATAATTTCATGTTGAGAGAGGACTCAGGCAAGGATTCCCCTTATCTTCCCTACTCTTTCTTTTGGTAATGGAGGCCCTGAGTAGGCTTATTATTGACGAGCGGAACTCTAGGAGACTGAAGGGAATAAAAATAGTTGATAATTGTATCATAACACATCTCCTCTTTGTGGATGATGTTCTCATTTATCTGAATGGATCTATCAATGATTCCATAGTCTTCAATACATTACTCAAGCTTTTCTGTAAAGGCATAGGTATGATGTGTAATAATCTGAAATCTACTTTATCAGCTCTGGGTTGCTCATAACACGAGTTACATTTTTCCCTTCAGATGTTTTATTTATCCTCTTTCGATTTTGAAGAAGGATTCAAATATTTAGGATTTCATCTTAGACCAAACAAATATAGAATTGTTGACTGGACTTGGCTAGTAACCAAGATTGAGAAAAGACTGAATATTTGGTAGCACAGATGGCTCTCTAGAGTAAGTCGTCTAGTCCTTATCATTTCAGTCCTAAATGAGACCCCGGTATACTAGATTCGTTAGCTTGGATTCCTAAAGGAATACTTTCCGTAATTCAACAAATCTATTGCAGATTCCTTGGAAAGGTTCCAAGGAAGGTCACACCTTTGCTTGGACCAGATGGGATCTTATTTCCCTACCAAAAAAATGGGGAGGTTGGGGATTAAAATATCTCTCGTGTTTCTCCAAGTCCCTTGTTGCTAAATTGGGGTGGAAAATCCTCACTGTCAACAACTTGTGGACCAAGGTTTTCACAAAGAAATATATCAATCCCCTCCATCCCATTGAGTGGATCCAAAGTCCATCAGTGAATAGGGCTTGCATCTCCTCGGTCTGGCATGCTATTCTAAATTCTATTGATTACATTTGAAATGGATTGGCTTGGAGAATTGGATTAGGCCGAGAGGTTCGTATTGGAAAAGATCCATGGTCAGGTTGTGGCATTGCTCACTCCCTCTCTCCAGGCCTCATTCGTTTCTTGGAACAAGCTAACATCACAACACTTGACCATATTGTTGATCTGGTTAACACTTCCATTTTCTCCCATGCCTATAAATCGACACTCGACCTTGACATCCCTGTTGAATGGCATTAGGAATGGTCAGGCTATATCAGTGCACTCTCAGAATCTCATATTAGAATTATTGACAGCGATGATGAAATCATATGGATCTTCTCACAACATGGTACATACACACCTAAGGACAAATATTCTTTCATAAATGTTGATCATAAACCACAGGAATTGTCCTGGTGGTGGCATCCCCTATGGAAACTGAAAATCCCTCCCAAGGCAAAGTTATTTATGTGGTGTATCCTATGCAACAAAGCACCCATAGGCGAAAACCTACAGAAAATATATTTCTATGGTCCCTCTTGGTGAGCATTGTGTAGGAATGTTCAAGAAAGTATTGACCATATTTTCCTTCATTGCCCCATCATCATAGAATTTTGGCATCATCTATTGCATATGCTCAACATCATCATACCCTGGACTAGTCATAACATCATTACAGCCTTGCAAGCTTGGTGGAATCGAGTTATCCCCTCCAATCTCCAGAACCTCCCTCTGCTCATATGTTCGGTTATTTGACTTAGTAGGAACTCGATTATCTTTCATGGTAGAGTTCCAAACTGGACTATGGTCTCAGCACACATATCTACTCTTTATCATTTGATACCTAAGGAAGACTCCAAATAAAACAATAGGACCATCACTGCAGAGACCAAATCCTCCCCCCTGGGCATATTTTGATGGATCTAAACAACATGATGGTTGTGGGGGTGAAGCGATATTATATCTTAATGAGGATCAACATTTCAAATTAAAAATGGGACTTGGAAGAGGCACTAATAAATTTGTAGAGCTTATTAGTCTCATACACCTTCTTTCTTTCTCAATAGAAAAGGGATGCAGACACCTTCAGATTTTTGGAGATTCCAAACTCATCATTAATTGGTTCAATAAGTAAGCTACTTGTCACGTGCACACAGTGCGGAACATATTGGATGATGTTCTACTATTAAAATCACAATTTGACTCTATTTCATGTCATCATATTTAAAGGGAAAGAAATCAACTTTCCAGTCAATTTTCCAAGGAGGCAGCGCACCTTCCACATGATCACTGGTTGATATAAGAACATAATGGTCATGCTTTTTACTAGTAATTTCACAGGCCATTTGCTAAACAGCCTGCACAAGGGACATCTCTGCCCTGATTTTGGAGAAGATACTTTCTGAATGATATATATTTACTGAACTGTATATTTTTATTTATCTCATGTATATTTATCTCAAGTCATCAGGTTATAGCTATGTAACAAATGTTTTACTATGTATGTGGCTTGCCACCAGATTTTGATATATGCTTCGAGAGAAGCATCTACAACATGTAATTTCTAGCATAATGAAAGTTACAATTTTTCCTCGGGGAAAAAAATATTATTCCCTTGAGTTTATTAATCTAATGGTTCATATTCCTAGGGTATAATATCATTCATAGGGTTTATAATATTAATCCTATGGTTTAATATAAATGCCTTGGGTTTATTGTTATAATTATTATCTTATTTGTAATATAATGATAATAATATTATATAATATAATTATTGTTGTTGTTTTATTATTATTATTATATATTTATTAATATCAAAATTAATATTAATATTAAATTCATATCCATTAGCACTTATCGGCATATATCAAACATTTTTAATAATGTGGTTGTGCATGTGATTGATATATGCTTATTGCCATATATCAACCACATTTATTAATATGATTTTGCTAATAATATATATTTTTCATTTTATTTAGTTTCAACTTTATAGTTAAATTTTATAAATTGTATGAAAAGAGATTTAAAGCTTTCAATAAATTTTGAGCATGAAGCACTCATTCTTTATTGTATGTTATTTATTTAAAAGAAATAATAAAAATATAGTTTCATATTTTATAATTAGAAAATGTAATTTATAATGTTAATAATAATTTTAAGATGTTTTTTATATTATATTAATAAAATATTTATATTAATTTTTTACTTATAATTATATTTTTTTTTGAAAAAATTATGATTATTTAAAAATTATATATATAGATATGAATTGATAGTGAAGGGATATAATGATAAGAAACATTTCTTCTAAAAAAATTATCCATTCAAATTTCTTTAGAATTAATTAATAAAATAATAAAATTAAACAAAAATTATATATATAAGTAAAATAATAAATAAAAATGATATGTAAAATATGTAATATTTTCCTTGGATCTAGGTGTTCTTTCTACATTTGATGAAAATGACATATCCCATGTTAGTGAATCTAATGCATTAATGGTTGGGGATTGGTGGTGGTCCCTCTCTTCCATCCACAAAGGCTTCATTCAATGAGCCAGACGGGGTGGCAGACGAGAAAGGGCCCTGCATTCAATCCATTCTTGGGACATGGAATTAGGCCTAGTATCTCATAGGAACATTCATTCCCACATTCACAATGCTTCACAGGTGGCAGATCTATCTTGCATTTGCAGGGTAGCATAGGTTAAGGAGCTTGGAGGTAACAATTGTGGCATTTTTCACCTGCCAACCATGGTTTTCGAAAGAGGGAATTCTAGGAGAGGAGGGAGAGGAAGAGGCTATTAGCCTCCTCCTCCATGGCATGGCCAAGGAACTGAGAAATTTGACAAAGATCTTCCGCTGCACATTAGACAACTGGTCATAGCCATGGAAGTGCAAGAGATGATAAATATTGGTGATGAACATTGGGCAATCAAGAATCTTCTTGGTCAAAAATTAAGGGACTAGGAAGATTTTTTGTGACTCATCAAGAGAATAATTACAGACTTAAATTTCCATATACTTCAGGCACAGTTGACTCTATGTGTCTTATTAGGATCTTTGGGAATTCAATTCCCTCCAACACCCCCACCTCCATCTTCCTCCAACTCGCTGAAAAATATGGACACTGCTAACTCGATCTTTCAAGGCACTAAGCCACCCAATCCTAAGAAATTGGTGACTCTGCAATGGAAGAATAAACAAACAAACATTACAAGCACATCATGCCATATGGAGAGGGAGTAAGTTGTTGCTAGCAACGCAATGGCAATAGACAATCTGAAGGGGGGAAACCTCATGACAAGAGGGCAGCATCAGCAATGGAAGGACACTTATTCAATTGGATCAACCTCCATCGCTCCCTAAAGGCAAGGACAATCCCTTCAACTACCCTTCAACATTACTTGGCTCACCGTCAATCTCCAAGAAAGGTCTTTCAATTTTATGTTATTTTGTAGTGTTCATGTGGTATTTTGATGCTAAGACTTCCCTAGTCTTTGTTACTCTTTATTTTGTTGTGGTCTAATTATGTCAAAAATTGCTCTCAAGAAACTCAGGGAGACCATCTAGCTTCCGACTTAAGTGCATATGGTCTCTCCCAAGCTTACTCTAGGTTAGACAATTTTTTGTTTCTAGAACATTTTGGACTCCGACACAGTCGACCCATGCTTATCCATATCTATACTGTATGTAAATTTTTGAAAATCTAATGTAATTTTGCTTATATATATATATATATATATATATATATATATATATATATATATATATATATATATATATATATATATATAACCTTTTAGTATTATAGTTTGTTATATTCATTTTCAAGGTAAAAGTATAATAAATATTATATATAAAATAAATTTTATAAAAAATTTAAGAAAAAAACCTACAAGCGAATACATATATGTATATAATTGTTTTCAAAACATTAATTATAATTTAATATTTTGTATACATTTCGTTTTGAAAAAATAGTTTTATTTATTATAATGTTTTCAATGATTTGTGATGTGTGGCTTTGAAGGTTTTTTATGCATCAGTGTTTTTAGCAGCTCGACGACCAGTTCAGGGAATCTACATTCCCACTCTCTCCACCTGCTCCCAATACAAATGTTTTTAACTCATTGGTTGTGAATCTATTGAGGTTCCAGAAGAAAATTCCTTCTTGCTTCATCAACAAATTAGAGGAAATCTCAAATGTGGAGGTATTTGCACCTCGGTCAAGAAGTCGAGCTCTGCAACTGGCCGAGCATGGCCTGGCCAACCAGTTTATGGGGATCTAGCCCTCCCCACATTCTATGAGGTTGTGGGTGGAAAAAAATTGGAAACCCATGATCAAGGGTTTTGTCTATTCAGCATTCTATATAAAATGGTTGTTTACTTTCTTCTTTAAAAACAATGTGGATCACATGATCTTCAAAAGTAGGACTTATTTAATGTGGGTTCAAGGCTTATATCTAGATTGGTGGAGTCCATATCTTAACCTGAAAAGTGATGTTCCATATGCAATCCCAATATGGATGAAGCTCCCCTTTTTTCCATTAAATTGTTGGAATGATACCACTTTGAGAAGTATTGGAAATACCCATGGCAAGTATATCGAATGCTGTAAGCCACAAAAGGGGATTTTCTCTTGCACCGGGATCTGCATGGAAGTGGATCTAGATAAGGGACTCCCAATTGCCATAAATATAAATCTAGGCAATTGGTCCCATATCTAAGAGGTAGATTATGACTAAATTCCATTTAAATGCAAAGTATGCCATGAATATGGCTACTTTATATGAAGTTGAAAAAAGAAACAAGAGGAGCAAAAAAAACAAGTGGAGGAAAGAGAAAAATGGCAATATCAAAAAAGGAGTCCCAATAAAAAAACTGAAAAATCATCAAAGGAAATAAAATCAGACTAGGAATAAAAGGAAATGACCATTGCCCTACAAAAAAACCAATCCTGGAAGTAAAGAAGGAACCAACGAAGGGAAGAAAGAGAATAGTAACAACTATGAGGCATTAAATATGGTGAATGAAGAGGGGGAATTCCACAAAATAACCCACCCTTGCAAGGGAAAAAAAAAAAAATTGTATAAGATCCAAACCTCGAAAGAATTGATGAAGATTTGTCATTTTTAGAAGAAGTTTTGGCACCAACACAACAGATCATAGAGACTATTACGAAGGAGAAAGAATTCCTCTCCCCTAAAAACACTAACATGGGGTCGTATTTTCCAAGTTCAGCAGACAAGAAATCAAAGGGTGAGAAGGAAAAAGAACTAGAGAGGCTCTAATGAAAGGTAGATAAAATGACTAACAGAAGGTGAGATTGGAGAAAATGGAAAAAGATAAGGAAATGGGCACTCAGTCAATTCTAGATCCAAAACTCAAAGGATATAGAAACACCAGAAAATGAGGAAACTATGCTCCTCAACAAGGGGAACTCATGCAAGAAGTAAGTAATGAATGTTCTCTCTTGGAGTTTAAAGGTATTATGATTAGAAAAAAGAATGGAGGAGGTGAAGTCATTAATCAAGAAAGAGTGATCCTTAGTTCTCTCGCTTCAAGGGACAAGAATTGGGGATCAAGAGATCCTTCAAAAATAGGATAACATTTGGAATGACAATAGGGAGATTTAAAAATGGATGGTCGAATCATGCCCTCTCCCACTCCTTAGAGCTAAATGGATTTCATTATCAATTAGGTCTAGTATGACATGTGAATTGTGTTTTTTGTTGGGTCAGTTTTGCAAAGTATATACTTACAAAACCTTGTTTTTTGTTTTCCAATTTGGAGCCCCTTTGAAAAAAATTGTAGTTTTGTTAGATAAAAAGGCTCAGGATTTTTTTTTTGAAGATACAGTTATGTACTACTTGATGTATTTGTTGCGATCCAAATGTAGTCTTGCATATAAATATGTTTCTTATAATAATAATAATTTAAAATTTATTGTTTCCATTATTTGTATTAAAATATTAATTTCAACTTAATCAACATTTATTTATATTTATATACTTAAAATTATAATATATTATTTTAGTATTTAAATTTAAAATATCTTTAAAACAATCCTATTTAAAAAAAAAATTGAAAATTTTGTTTAAATGTTTAATAAATTTAAAAAAATTACCATTCATTTCAATAATAAAATTAAAAAGAAATTGAAATTTGTATTTCAATTATAAATCATTTCACATTGATTAAGTTATATTATTGTAAGTGGATAAGCTTAAAAAAAATATAGACTAACAATAGGAGGTGGATAAGCTAAAAAAAGTATGGACTAACCATAGGAGGTGATGGTAAGTGATACAAGTATTTAGCAATTAAAAAATAATATAATATATAAGGAAAAAAAATTAAACTAGATTCAATAATTATTGCATGAGATATAATTACTTCATAAATATTATAAATGAATTATGTTTTCATAGATTTAAATTTTGATTCAAGTAATTGAGAAAATGAATTGTTCACCAAACTACTAAACTAAAATCATTTAACAATAAACAAAAAAAGTAATAATTATACACATTATACGTATATATTTTGATTTCATTATATATAAATATATAATTATAATTAAGAATATATAAATAAAAAATTATCAGATTAAACAAAAAAATCCTTTTGTTATGGAATCATGTTAGCAAATACTATTTAATAAAAAATAACTCCCCACAAATGATAATATAAACATAATCTATACATCAATAAATATACAAACCTATGGATGCCTTACATTTATTTCTTGCATTGAGGAAATTGCCCTTATGGCCTCCCAACAAAAGGCTTTTCATTATGTATGGTTGAGATCATGGCATGGAATTATATATTTTTTTAAATGGAATTAAAATATCTTTTGAAAATTGAAAATAGTGTGGAAAAAGGGTGATGTTATCACCCCAAGAAACTCTCCTAGGTTGTATCTCAGAGATGCTCAGGAACATTACAAACTCAACAAAATGTTGGAGATGGATGAATGGAAGGAATGATGCTTGTCCAAGCCAGATAACCACTTCTACTATGCTTAACTCTAGACATGGGTGAACACCCCCAGACTACAAGGCTTTAGACCACCAATTACTCATAGTTTGAGGATTAGGTGAACATGGAGAATACTGACCACACCAACGGATGCACAAGACCATGTGATGGCCAGCTGCAACCAGTAAAGAGGTCTACAAATCTATTTCCTAATGCACAGACAGGATGACAGCTCTCTGGCATTAAGTAAACAGAAACCTGCAAAACACTTTCAATGATACATACTAGACTTCAACACAGAGGTGGGATGACAGCCCCTCTAATGCTAAATATCAATAGCACATGAATAAATGCATAAAAAACACAGCCTAGAATAGAGTAGAAATGGAAACTGAGCAATTAACAGCAAAAGAAGCTTTTATTAGCTGAAAATGAAGACCAGACGCTACAAGTATCAAAGTAGTTACGGTCTCCAGAAGTTGAACCTTACATCAAAGCAACAACCATCAACCCTGACTACATTTGTTTTCTGGATATATATAGAGGTTGATTACAAAAATGTTCTGTTATTCTACGCGTGGAGGGGTCATAATGGACCACCAACCACCTTAACTACCTGATGGAGTCTTTAGTACAATCTGCTTGCTTCAGTGAGTGAATTTGATCTTCTCGGATGCTCTGTTGTCCTTCTTGGGCAGGTGGAGTGTCATATGGGTGAAATTCCATAACTGATAAATGTATTTAACTGCTCGAGGTTGGTCCTTTCTTTCTTGGCCATCCTTCCTGTTAAATGCATTCGTTGAGGAGTAACTGCGTCGAGTACTGCACACTAACCACCTTCGTACTTTGGGAGTATGGAATGGATAGAGGACTGCATGGCAGACGCATGAGCAGAGCGGGAAAAGCATATCAGCCGTTGGATCACGCAGATGGACGACGGATATGGCTCAGCGGGAGGTATCGGAGGAAACGGAAGCAGACAATCGTGAGCCGTTGGATCCCGGGCGGTTAGATCCAACGGTCACCGGGCGGAGGATATGCACGAGGGTTAACAAGCGAGGACGACGGACAGGCGGTAAGCGGTATTGCCCGCACTGCTTTTCGGAGGTGGGTGGTAAACGTACAAAGACCAGCGATCACAGTTATCGCACGATGCGTGGTGGATGTGATGGGACTAAACCACTTTCCCCGTGAGCTAACCGCGGTCAATTTGTGGCGCAGGAGGAGCGAATGACGTCCGACCATTGGCGAAGATGATCGGACGGTGCAGAAAAGATCGCACATGTTTACGACTGATGTGACAGGGAAAAGTCGGTAGAGGCATGCGGTTGTGTGAATATGGTCATATGGGTTGAAACTTTGCGCCCGGGGACCTGGGGGAATATGGGTTTATAGAGAAATTTGGAGGAAAACGGAGGTAGTGAGAGTTATAAGAGTGCAAGGAAAATGAAGGGGGGGAATGAAATAGACTGTTGCAAGCTCCCTTTTTGCATAAACACCCCGATCAAGCCTGTATTTAGTCCTCCAAATGATGAATTGAATAGCAGAGCTAACACTGGCTCCTTTTGGGGATGAGATCCTCCTTGTGAGGTCTCAAGAACCTGTAGATCAATGCCTTTCTAATGAAAACAAATTAGCAAAATTCCTAGAGTTCCATTGGGCATGGAGTCTGACTTATCCTACACTAAAACTGATAAAATAAAATATTTACAACTTTAAGGCCAAAAGATCTTAGACAACATAAATTTTCAGAAAACGCCCATTAACTGGGCCATCAGAAACTGCTTCTCCTCCCATACTTTGGAGTATGAAGGTATTGTTCCCTTGAATCTGAGAAATGATAAAAAGCCCTGTCCAGAAAGCATTAAACTTCCCATGATTGCCTTTCTTTTCTTTTAGTGCATCCCATTTCAGAACCAAATCTCCAACTTGAAAATTATTTGTTTTTATCCCTTTGTCAAAAGCTTCCTTGATCTTTTTCTGATGTGGTGCAGCCTTTTCAACCAGTTGTTCTCTAATTTGGTGTATCTTTGCTAAATCATTGATCCTTTTTTCCATGTCCTCTTCCTTGTTCTGTTCTTGTTGCAGGAACTTTGCCACAGGGAGAGTTAACTGAATTGGGAACACAGCCTCAATGCCATATACCAGCTTGAATGGAGAATTCCCTATGGATTTCTTAATGGTCACTCTGTCAGCCCACAGTGCATACTTGAGCTTAGAATCCCAATTCTTTTTGTTATCCTCCAACAGCTTTTTGATTATCTTTATCAGACTTTTGTTAGAGGATTCTGCTAGACCATTGCCTTAAGGGTAGTATGGGGTGGAATGAACAAGTTTAATACCCATTGAATCGCACATGTCCACCAATTCTTTTGCTCTGAAGGCTGCTTCATTGTCTGTGATTATTTTATGTGGACATCCAAACCTGGTAAAGATGTGCTCTATCAAAAACTTCATGACCACATTATGATCAGCCTTCCTAGTTGGGATTGCTTCAATCCACTTAGTGAAATAATCAGTGGCTACTAATATCCATCTATGTTGGCCACTGGAATGTGGATTTATTTCTCCAATGAAATCCAAGCCCCACTGCTGAAAAGGTCCTTTTGCATGTATTGGTTTTAAGGGCAGGGACTTCAACTGCTGTCTCCCTTCAAATCTTTAGCCCCTGTCACAAGATTTAACAAATGAAAATACATCAGAAAATAATGTGGGCCAATAATACCCAGCTCTGAGGATTTTATGAGCTGTAGTCTTCCAATAATGGTGCCCTCCACACATGCTGGAATTAACTTGTTGCATAACTTACATTGACTGTTCTTTGTCCAGACACCTCAAAAGCTATCCAGATGGATCCCTCCAGTAGAGCAGATTTTCGCTAATGCAATATTTAGCTTCCCTAAGCTTAATAGTTCTGGCTTGACTTGTGCTTAAGCCTGGAGGTATTTCTAGCTTCAGCAATAATTTATCTATTGCAGAGTACCAATCACAAGAAGCTAGATTTTCTGCCAATGACTGCTTTCTCCCTAGTTCAGCTGCTTCCTCTTCTTCTGTTTGACCACTTTCCGCATCTGTGCTTATGAGATTTATGTCCAATGTTCTGCAATTTCATTCAACTAGCAATCTGGCAAGACCCTGACCTCTGACAAGTTTGGTGGGCTTCAGTTCTATATTAAATTCAATCAACTTTGCAATCCATTTAGCCCTTCTTCCATCAGCATCAGGCTGTGTTAGGACATCTTTTATTGAAGCAGAAGGCACATATGCAATTATCTTGGAATGCAGAATGTAAACCCTAAAGGCTTTCAAAGATTTGATAAGAGCATATGCTTGTTTCTCCATAATATCATACCTCAGCTCAGCATCCCTTAATTTTTTGTTGAAAAATGCCACTGGATGCTCTGAACCTTCTTCATCTGCTTGCAATAAAACTGCTGCAAGGGTGTCATTAGAGGCAAAAGAAAATATATGGAACTCCTTGTTGTAATCTGGACTTATTAAAGTGGGAGCCTCCATAATAGCCTTCTTAATGGACTCAAAGGGTTTTCTTGCTGAATCAATCCATTTGACCTCCAACCCCTTCTTCAACATGGAGGTAATATGCTTCACCAATTCTGCAAAATTTGGTATAAACCTCCTCACAAAATTAATCTTGCCCAGAAAGGACTAGATATCCTTCTTTGATCTCGGGACAGACAGGGTCTGTATTGCTTTTACTCTTTCTGGGTCAATTCGGACACCTGCAGCAGAAACAATATGTCCTAACATCTTGCCCTCTTCCAAAGCAAACTGTGACTTTTTAGGATTGACTGAAATCCCAAGCCTTCTGCACTTCAGAAACACTTTCCTCAAATGCTGAAAATGGTCTTGATGGCTGCTAGAGTATATTGTTATATCATCAAGGTAGATAAGGACAAACTTATCCTTCTCTCCCACAAATGCTATATCCATAGCTCTCTAAAAGGTGGCTCCAGCATTCATCAATTCAAAAGGCATCTTGGAATACATAAAGGTGCCCCAAGGAGTGGTGAACGCATTCTTCTCCTAATCATCTGGATGCATAGCAACCTGATTAAAACCTGAAAATCCATCCAAGAAAGACATCACTTTGGCTCCTGAGACTTTTTGCAGCAGGTGCTCCATATTGGGTAAGGGATAATTGTCTTTCTTAGAGCATTTGTTCAAGTTTCTGAAATCAACACAGAGTCTAATTTCTCCACTTTTCTTCCTCACCACTACTAACTTGGCTACCCATTTTGAATATCTGATAGCGACTATGATTTTGGCAGCCAGCAGATTTTTGATTTCCTTTTCAATCAGAGGGAGGAGTATAGGATTTATTGGTCTCAGCTTTTATTTGAAATGTATGGTGTCTTTCTCTAAAGGGCTTTTATGTTGGATAATCTTTTTGTGATATGTTTTCAGGTCACTATATTCCCAAGCAAAGACATCAGCAAATTGCTTCATTAAATTGCAGTATTCAACACTTTGGGGAGCAGTCAGATGGGTGGACAAATTTATATATCTTGGCTGACCGGGACTCCCTATATCATGCCTACAGACTGCAAATTGGTCTTCTTTTTGGGCAGCCTTGTACGGCACATCATTTTGGTCAAACAGTCTTTCTAAAGGAATTAAACCCTTAGGAATATGATTGTTGGGAAGCTGGACAATGCTATCTTTGCCAATTTTGTTTCTAAGCTGGGATTGAGGGCTTTCTTCCAAGGCTTCATTTTCTTGGTCAATTTTCATTTCAACAAATTCATCAATGACTTGCAGAAACCTATTTATTTCATCATCATCTTCAAAAACTTTCCAATGCTGGACATTATCAGGCAAGGATGGTCTATATTTCATTTGGACTTCATATACTAGTCTGGGAGGCATGGGAGGAATAAACATGCTAGCAAACATGGTAAGGGAATCAGCAAGCTGATTTTTGGCTCTAGGGATATATGAGATACAAAAATTATCAAAAGAATCTCTGAGTCTCCATACCTCATCTCTGTACGCTTTCAACCTTGGGTGTTTTGGCTGAAATGTGTTATTTACTTGCTGAATGATAAGATCGGCATCTCCAAACACCTTTATGCTCCTAATTCCTCTGTCTTTTGCTGCGTTAAGGCCCAATATCAGAGCCTCATACTCTGCTATATTGTTTGTGACTTGAAAAGCTAGCTTAAAAGACAGATGGGTGCTTTCTCGCTCTGGAGATACCAGCACCACCCCTACTCCTGCAGTCTCCCTGGAACATGCTCCATCAAAGAACATCTCCCAAACCTGACTTCCTTTCTCTCCCTCAGCCTGATTAACTGGTTTCTTGAGCTGCATTGAGGCCCTCTGGAATCTTCTATTTGGAGGATACATGCTCCAAAATCAGTGTCCACAGCATATATGGGATGATTAGTAGGATTCTTCTCATCATTGATGATGTATGCCAACTATGCTTCCCTATATAATCTCTTGCTTTCTCCTCCAAAAACTGGGACAATGGCATAAGATAGATCATTTTGTAATGTCCCACCTAGTCTCTTAATCCATCCTCTCGACAACAACATGCCAAATTTGGGAGGGACATATGCTACCACAATATCCATCATCATACTCTTCATGGACAACTGAGTTAGGGTAATGGCTAAATCTTTAATCAACCCTAGACATTTCACCTTTCTGGAATCAAATGAGAATAAATCATGATATGGTCTGGTGATGTCAGGGCCTAACTCTTCCATGACGGCTTTAGGCATCAAATTGTGGCTGGCCCCCATGTCTAGCAGGCAATTGTGGAGGATTTTGTCATGAATGGTCAAGGAGACATAAAATGATGGAGAATTATTATCAGTAGGTTCAATCATAGGGCTAAGCACAACTGCAGGCTTTTCATCTTGCAAATTGACAGAGTTAGTGGAGGTTTGTGTGGTTTCTAGCTCAAGAGCTTCAAGGATAGGCTTTCTAAACACTTCACTCTTTACCAACTCTACTAGAGGCACAGATATTTTTACCTTTTGGACTTCTGACTCAAATCTGAAAGAGGAAGGTAACTTGTTAGGACCTCTTACCTCTTGAACTAGTGCTTTGAGGATGACTAGATCAGCTACTGGTCTTCTCTGTCTGATATTCTGTGCCTCTGTTTGGACAGCAGCTCCTTGGGCAGGATTCTCCTTGACATTGTTTGCTTTTGACCTGAGATTATATCTTTGTTGTTCACCAATCTGCAAAACTGCCTCTTTGTCCCATTCTTGACTATTTTGGTCCTGCAGTAGCGACTCTTCATATGCAGCCAATGTCAAAAAGGTAGCACTACCTTTGTCTTCCATGCAATGAATTTCATTTTCTTCTTCAAATTGTTCCTCCTCCATGAGTACATTTTGACAAGGAACTTTAGCTTTTTGTTCTTCATTTGGTTCTTTCCCCTCTGGATGATTTGCAACTGTTCATTGCTCTCTTGAATGGATTTGGGTTTCTTGGAGCAAATGTGTTTGAAAACCTTATCTTCCCAGAGTTCTACTCAACCTCCAGCTTAGATATTTTAGTAGCCAATGACTCGTTCATCTTAGTCATTTTAGCAAATTTGGGATCGAGAGGTGAGGTAGAGGAAGAAGAATCGTCACCTCTCTGCCTCCTCCTATCAGCATGACTCCTAAGCTTTTCTGCAACCATAATGTTAGATTCTACCTCTAGGGCTACATCCTGCATGTTAGCTAGAGTGGCACATCTTCTTTCTCTCTGTTAACACCCAGGTTGTTCCCTATGACTCCCAAGGGAATACGGCCGGGGTAACCACTAACCAATCTTTGGATCACTGTTTCTAGCCAAACTGTGATCAGAGAGGGCTCTCTCTTTATGATTTGTAACTGTTTATGATAGGGTTTTAGGCTAGCTATTATGCACAGGTTTTGTTTATGTTTTGGTTGAAGAATTTCCTTCAGATCTCTTGTGATGTGATATTCAGAGAGTCAGGTATCATTGGGCAATGGAGTCTGTAGCGGTAGGTGTCTAGAAACTTTGAGATGAACCGGTGAAACTTACAGGGCCATTTGGATGCTTCATAGAACAAATTTTGATTAATAACAGGAAACAGGTAAGACAAACAATGAAAGCATTCAAGAATTTTCACTCGTTGTTAACTGTTTCCACCAAACTGGTTATGAGAAAAGACAGATGTCACAGGGGCAAACTTGAATCCCTGGGAATGTCTATCACAGCGAAAGATATAGTTTCAAAGTGCAGCAACTAAGAATTACACTTCTGTTATTGTATCTGAGGAAAACATGGATAATAGCTCAGTTTGAGTTCAGGGTAATCATGGATTAAGTCCTGGAACCATTCTTCTACTTTGCTATTAAGTGTAAAACATCTGAACGATAAAAGAGAACAAAAGACTCGAAAACATGTAATACAGAGATTTGAGAAAACTTATTGTTTTATGAAACACTCTGGAATCCTGCAACATTCACCATTCACCACAACGCATCAAAGTACACCAAGCTTTGGAAATTCCATTCTCCCTTTGTATTATTTTTCTGAGAATCTTACAGCAAGCGAGAGCTCTTCAAAGGAAAATTACAACAACCACTTAAACTTCTGTGAGGGGCCAATATATACTTGCGATTGTTTACAAAAATATCTGAGTCCTGAGTTATCTCAGACTTAATGTTCTTACCAACTTTGAGATATTATTATCAGAAATTTATTACAGCATTGAATACAAAATAAAGGCACTTTAATGTTCTGTCAGAAGATATTTTGGCCTTTGGGATCTGCTGAGTCGGTTGAGATATTTTGTTTGAATGCTGGAGAACCCGACTTTATGGCTTGTGCGTTGCATGCTGTGTTTGTCACCTGTGATTGTGACTGCTGCAGTGGTGAGAGAATAGCTCTGCTGAGTTGGCTCAGCTTCTGCCTCTTCCTTGTAGATTTTATCCATCAAAATTGTGCCTGCGTATGACTGCTCATGTGCTGGAGAAAAAACCAACCTCACGGGTTCGGACCTGATAAGATTACCTGTGTCAGATTCCTCCACTCTTCCTGTGTGGGCAATTGGTGTCTTATGATTGCTCCCATAGTCTCATCTGCCTCAGTATACTTAAAGAAATTTGGTGGTGTATCAAACAGATGATCAATTTCATTCATAATAAAAAACAGATTATCCACCCTATCATACAGATTCTGCCCCGATGCTGGCCCTGTGTCTGCTGAGGTACTGGGCTGTTTTGCAATTTGTGCTACCGCATAGGCATCAATCCTTTTGTTGTAATTTTCTAGGGTGAGCAGTCTTCCTACACTGCTTAAAATGCTGGGGAGGCCTCTGTTCTGTAATGCCAGGAATCTGTCCAGGAATTTGTTGATTTCAGTCTGCATGTCCTGTGTTCTCCTCTCCAGTGTTCCAACTAGGTTTCTTAGTGTCAGGACTCGTTTAACTACTGAGATTGTTTCAGTCCTGTTAGTAATTCCCATGGCAGCTAGTTGAGAGCTAGTTTTGTTATTTAAAACATTGACCATTCTGTTGGCAGCATCTGGCATGTGGCCAAGGCTTGCTCTTGCTCTGTGTATTTCCTTGTTTGCCTTGGTGATGAGTGCTATTTGCTCATCCATAGTCTCAATGTACTGCCACTGATTGGTGATGGATCGACCGATGTTACTCCAGAGGACTGCCTTTAGTTCTGCTGTTACCTTCTCTAGTGCAAGCTCTTTTTCTAGTTCAGCTATTCTCTTTTTTAGAGCTTTTATCTCTCTCTCCTTTGTTGCTTCATTCTGCTTGCTTTTGTCAAATTTTTCATTCACCTTGGCCAAAGTCTTCTTGACTTCATCAAGCTCTTTCATTTGGGATTCAAGAATTTGGATCTCAGCTTGTAGCTTCTGCATATCCAGACTGGGAGTCTGTCCTGGTGTTGGTGTAGTCGTTGCTGTAGATGGTGCTGTAGTTCCCGTTTGCTGAGGAGGAGGAGCAGTTGTTGGAGGGACTTCCTCAAGATTAATTATCACAGGAGGAGGCTGGGAGGGTTGGCCCTCTTCTCTTTGCTTCATTGCTGTTTGTAGTGCTGCCTTTGCAGCTTCTGATTGTCCTAGCTGGTCTTGAGTTCGAACCAGCTCCTTGTACAGGGATACCAGCAGGTCTGTAGTATCCTTTTCCTGCCTTTGCTGGGCAACCTCATCTGTTTGTGGATGGATGGTAGCTGGGAGCTTGATTTTCTTTCTTAAAGCCGCCATGTCTGCATCCCTTATCTTCAGGAGTTCTTGGATACCCTTAACATCTTTAGGATCATGTCCTATTTCGATAATTACCTCTTCCAAGGACTTGATCCGGTTGTCCTTGGCTTGTGATGATGCTCTCTCCAATTCCAGCTGAGAGGCTGTATTATCAAGGCTGCTCTTCAATTTGTAGTTCTCCAATGTCTCACCTGCCAAGGAGGCATACACCATTTCACCAGTTTGTTTATGTAATTCAATCTTATCCATAGGGTGTATGTCTTTGGCCAGCACCTCCATGTTGGTTCTTAGGTAATCCGAGGTAGATTGAGGATGCAGTGTTGTGGGCATGAAGTGACTCATGATCATCTTGCCTTCACTTACATCAAAGGCAGACATGAGTCTTTGCTGATTTGTAGGAGCCAGGTTCAGCAAATGATCGTACAGCCGTATTTTAATAGGATCACTCCTCCTCTTAATGTCAATAAATTGCTGCTTGATGCTTGACTGTCCCTCTCTGTGCTGGATGGAGGAGCTGACCTCTCCTCTTATAGTTCTATCATGTTCATGCTGAGATGAACTGGTTGAAACTTCTCCACTGGGTGGGCCCATGCCCATTGCTTGCCTCACTGCTATGTCATCCTCTTGGGAGTCATTTAGTCTTTGTCTTTTCTCTCCCCGATTAATGGATGAAGTCAGGGGAGTCTCTCTATCCCTTTTCCTGGTGAAGTCCTCCTTTTGTGGGGTTTGGAGGACCGAGGTATCAACAGTGGTTTCTGCTCTAGGAGGCACCACTGTCTGAGCCTGTTGCTCAGTGGAGCTTGGAGGATCAGTCACTTTTTCTTGCTGCAAGGGCTGCTGTTCACTAAACTGTTCCTCTTCCTGTTGCTGCCCGAATTCCTGCTGCTCCATCTCTTCTTGCTGCTGTAGCAATGTGTCCACTTGTTCTTCTGTCAATGGAGGTGGCTGTTCCACCTGCTTCCCTTTATCCCTGCTTGCTGTCTGTGGTGCTTTCTCGGCAGTTTGCTGCTGTGCTGTTGATGATGTAGCAGCTGCTCCAAGTTGCTTTTTGTAGGAGAGGGGCACCTGTCCACAAGTTTCCAAGTCAGCTTCCTTTTGCATATTTCTAGCCTCTCTCTCAAGTAACTCTTCATTAGTAATTTCCTCCTCTAGGGTACCCTCCTCCCAATTTGATGCATTGGCATACTGTTCAATCTCGGGTTGTCTCTTGTGTGCATAGCTACCCAGTTTGTATCTAATCCTCCTGAGGGAGATAGAATGATTGGGGTCATAGGGTATCCATTCAAAGCTGGTTTGCAGTCTGAGGCCTTCCAGGATAGTGTTTGCCTCTTTCCATCCCTCTTCTTTCTTGTTATATAGGAAAGGACCCAGCTGGTTCCTTACCTTCAACTGTGACTTCTTGTTGTTGCTCTGAAAATGAAGATAGTCTGAGTTCCCAAACTGTCTGAAATATTCCAAGGCAAAAAGCCTCATGGGGACATACCTTGGCAACCTAAATGGGTTCAACTCACAGCCATATATCCTGATGACTGTGTGGTTTTGGTAGAAGTACCAATTACCAATGTTGTAGGACTTATTCAAATGGAGAATTCTCCTCATGTCATCAGTTAGTCTAGGAGGAGGAGTACCATGCAATACTGTCATGACTGGATAGATGAATAAGTCAATGAACTCAGTGTATGTGTAAGGTGATACAGAGGTATGATGAAAAACAGAAGTCCAGAACACAACTGACCTTGGAATTCCCTGGGCATTGAGTGGTTTCAAAGGAACAGAGAAGGTGGCTGGCTGATAGAACAAGAATAGATGGTATATATATGAAGTATACCTGAATAGTCTTTCCCTCTTCAAGTTCATAAACTGCTCATGGATTTTATCTGCAATGTAGGTTGCATAGTCATAATGTACAGCTGGGGGTTTACCAGGAGAGAATATAGACAGCATTGCCATTAGGCTATCATCCACATCCTCTATCCCCCTGAATCCTAGGACATAACTGATTAAATCCACTAACATCCTGCCCAAATCATTCAAGTAGTGATACCCAATAGGAGGGGTTCTGACTGATTCAGAGCCTGGTCTTACAAACAACTGATTGATTTTAATGATTTGGTCATTTGACAGCTTGGTCCCTTTGTTTATCAAATTCTGCATAAAGAGGGGAGTCAATTGCTTGGCAGTTTGGAAGTGCAGCATTCCATTTATACTTTCTGGGGTAATCTGGAACAGGATTGAGCCTGTGGGGCTGATGACAGCTCTTTGGCTTGGGTCATAACATTCCTGGCAGCTGTAGATGAGTTCTGGCATAGGATTTACTTGGGGAAGGTTGTAGATGGGTAAATTTGAGTCCCAAATTCCCAAGATGTCTGCCCCACTCAGGTGCTGGGCTTTTAACTCATTCATCATCTGGATATTGTATTTGGTTCCCATAGGGAACCAGTCCAGCATTTGGTAATCCATGTCTCCCAGGGGTTTCCATGCTAATTCCTGGTGAGGAGCATTGAGGGGCTTGATATTTAGAGCAATAGGAGTCTCCATAGTTCTTCAAAGTGCAACAATTGTAGGTGAATAGTCAAAATGGAAGCAACACAGAATAGAGGTGATTCTCTGTAAAGACAGTTTGTATTTTGGACACCAGAGGGGAATTTACTCAACAGCAATTGAAATACTGTTTGTTTTTTTAGGAGCAAAGCTTCTCTTAAGGTCTGACTATGTCCTCTTTTGCGGGTAAATTGAGACCAACAAGGAATTTTCCGAGAATACACAGTGAGTATTGTTTTTGGGTGAATTTACCGGGATTATGGCTCGGCTGGTGTTTTTCGACTTCACAGTGGCAAATGTGGACTTGCAGAGGGAAATGGGCGGTGTAAATATAGTTTTTGAGGTGCCTTTATCCTTCTGAACAAATTAAAGTTCGATAACAGTGGTATGGAGGGCAAGACAACTGTAAATACCTGTAAATTGGCGAGCAGAGGTCGAGCAGGTGTGCACGTTTGCTGCTGAGGAGGTCGCCCGGGTTAAATCAACAGGTTGGCGGAAATTCGAACGTAAACAGCCATGCAGGGAGAACAATAGCGATAGGAGCGAAAGTGGGAAAAAACACGGCTTTTTTGGGTAAATATGGGTTTTTTACCGTTTTGGCGCTTTTTCGTGATGACGTCAGCATGACGTCCTTGGTGGGTCACGGTGAGGTGACGTCAGCTGACGTCGTCGGGTGACGTGGCAGTAGATTATTGGTCCAAGGGGCGATGAGGTGGCAACCACGTCAGCGGACAGGTGGACGAATGGCAGAGGTAAGTACGGGCGGACGCGACGTAGCGATGAATTAACGGAAAATAGGTGGCAGTTAGGACCGTAGCGGTTACGTTTAAAGCTGACCGCTACGGTTTCTCGGGGCGGTTTGGGTACGGCGCAGAAGTTGTCAGGCCCGGCTCCGAGATACCTCAGTGCTTGACGCGTGGAGAGGCCCTGACGTGACGCAACGTCAGCATCTCGGGCGGTAAAGTACAGCAGTGGGAGCCGCTCCGATATTGACGTGGATCGTCAGATCTTCGGGCCTTGATCCGACGGTGGGCGGAGTATGGAGGTGCTCGGGTTATATGCGGGCGGGGAACTTTAGGTTTTATGGGTTTTTTATTGGTTTTTCGAATGTTTTTTCATTAAACCCATAATGCGCTAACCCTTTGGAAATGCGCCAGAGGCGGGTTTTTTAACTTTGGTAATTTTTTCAAAGGATTTGAAGGCGGAATAGGGTTTTGTAAGGGTTTTCCAATGCAAATGGTGGTTTGAGGAGCAGTTTGACTTGCAGCAAGGGGGAATGGGACGGGACAGGTTCACCAAAGTGACCAGATGTCACTTTGGTCCCTTTTGAAGACCATATGGCTATAATGCCAAGGGGAGGGAGTATATATAAGATTTGGGGCTTTATACACCTTAGTGTTAGTATTATTAGGGGAAGGGGTAAAATAGGGGAGCTATATAGTAAAATTAGAGGTTAATATGAATGAAGGGAGCAAATGAAAGGGATTTTACTGAGTTTATCTGAAATTGACTTGGTTTTGAGAGTAGATCAAAATGAAAAGATCTTAGACAAGGAATGTGGATTCTGAATGAACTAGAACCACCATAAAACCATGATCTCTCTTCATAAATCTCAGCTGCAAGAAAGGGAGTGTTAGTAATGGAATAAAGGGGAGGAGGGAAGTTAGTCATACTCATTGCTGTAATATGATGGAATTAACCACTTTTTCTATTGATAGATTTTGCCTTGGCAAAACACCTGTTGACATATGTGTAATGGTGAAAATACCCTTTCTGCAACCACAACTGCCTACCCAGCTATTTCCCTAGCATTTTTTGTTTCTCCATAGAGGGTGCATTTGGACTTGCAAACCCTTACTTGCCTTTTCTTTTCTTTGGCTTTTTCTTTTTTCTTTTCTATCTACTTCTACCCTTATCACTTCCAAGGTCCCAGATTAAGCTGTTGGGAACCTTTGCTTCTCTACCTAGACTACTTGTCTGCCAAGATTAAACAGTTTGGACAGACTTCTTTCTCTATTCTATAACTCAAAATTGAACACATGGCATGATCCAGATTAGACTGTTGAATCATCCACAAAATTGAAATAAGGTCCTCAATACTTGAAACACTTTACCCACCTCCTGCTTTCTAGGAAATATGGGATCTTTGGGATACCAAAGCAGAGCATATTTGGCCTTTCTCTTGCCAATCATGAAATATGAAACCTATTGGTATAGGTATCCAACAGTGGCTCCACATGGGGATGGTTTTTCTTTTGAAAGACCAAGAACAGCAGGTCAGATTGCCTTGTTCCTTGACTGCCCATCTTTGTCTTTGAAATCTGCTGCATGAATGTGTCAAAATAGTGTGTTTCTCTTTTGGAAGACCTCTGATTCTATTTGCCTTTGTCTGCTTGGTAAATCACTTGGGAAAACTGCTTTTTACAATCTAAAACAGAAAACAATATGTACATCTGCATATATACAAAGAATCCTTACGTTCTACTCATGGGGAATAGTCAAAGTAGTGCTTCAACATCCTGCCATTAACAGGACCTTCATCCAAGTCAGTTTCAGTAAGACCTTTGAGGAAATAAGTGTTGTTACCTTGTACTGCTTGGACAGCAAATGGTCCTTTCCATAAAGAGTCAAACTTTCCATGTTTCCCTTTCTCTTCTCTTCTTGCATCCCACTTTAAAACTTTGTCCCCCACATTGAAATCTTCTGCTTTGGTTCTTCTATCAAAAGCCCTTTTCAGTTTCTCTTGTAGTATCTGCACTCTGCTGAAAACTTGTTCTCTGGTCTGCTGTAAACAAATTATCTGGTTAATCCTTCTTTGCATGTCATTTGGCTCTGCTTGGCTTTCTTGCAGAAGTTTCATAACCGGCACTCCTAGTGATGAAGGAAATCTGGCCTCTAATCCATAGACTAACTCATATGGGCTGGTCCCAATTGATCTTTTAGTTGTTAGTCTGTCTGCCCATAAGGCATTCACTAGTTTCTTATGCCAGTTCTTTTTGTTCTCTTCTAGCACTTTCTTTATGATATTTATCAAACTTTTGTTTGATGATTCAGCAAGGCCATTTCCTTGAGGATAGTAAGCTGTAGAATGGCCCAAAGTAATGTGAAATTTATGGCAGAAGTTCACCATCTTCTTGGATCTGAAGGCAGCAGCATTGTCTGTTATTATCTTGTCTGGGCAGCCAAATCTAGCCAGTATATTGTTTTCCAAAAACTGAATGATTACTGAATCATTTGCTTGTCTGCATGGGGCAGCTTCAATCCACTTGGTGAAGTAGTCTGTTGCTGTTAGAATCCATCTGTGTTGCCCTGAAGATGAGGGATGAATTTCCCCAATGAAATCCAAGCCCCATTGTTGGAAAGGTCTCTCTGTTGCAATAGGCTTCAAAGGAAGTGGCAGCAACTGTCTTTTGCCTTCAAACAGTTGGCATTTGTGGCATGAGGTTGTAAATTTCTTAACATCAGAGAACATAGTAGGCCAGTAATAACCAGCCCTCAATATCTTGTCCACAGTGGACTTCCAGTACAAATGTCCACCACAGTCTCCAGCATGGAAGTCTTGCATGATATTGTTAGTTTCATTCTCTATTAGACAGTGCAGCAAAATACCTTCATGGTTTTTCCACAGTAGATTTTCATCCATCACACAAAATCTAGATGTTTTCATTTTTAGGAACCTACACTTAGTTCTGGACAGTCCTGGGGGAGCACACAGGTTTTGTAACACATAACAGATATCAGAGTACCAAGGAGATTGTTCAAAGGCTACATTGATCTTTGGAGTCGCCAACTCTGTTTCACTGTCCAGTTGGTTAATGTCTAAGGCTTGGAAATTTGCTTCTGTCATTAACTTGGCCAAACCTTGTCCTTTTATCAGCTTTGTAGGCTTTATTTCAATGTCAAATTCTAGTATATTGGCAATCCATTTTCCTCTCCTGCCCTCTAAGTTTTCTTGGGTGAGAATGTCTTTGACAATAGGACTTGGTACATAAGCCACAACATGGGAGTAAAGGATGTAAATCCTAAAGTCTTTAATAGCCTTGATCAAAGCATAGGCTTGTTTTTCCATTATTTGGTACTTTAGGGGGGCATCTCTAAGAGCTCTGCTGAAAAAAGCAATGGGCTTTTCATTCCCTTGGTCATCTTTCTGCAATAATACAGCAGCAATAGTATGCTGGGAGGCAAATGAGAAAATAATAAAGTCTCTGTCAAACTGAGGATTAGTTAACACTGGGGTTTGAGTCAAGGCCAATTTTATACTTTCGAAAGCTTGTTTTGCTTCAACAGTCCATTTGACCTTTGAATCTTTCTTTAGCATATTGTTTAGTAATCTGATTAATTCTGCTAAATTTGGGATAAACCTCCTTAAAAATTTGATTTTCCCTAAGAATCCTTGCAATTCCTTGACATTCCTTGGGTGAGGCATTTGTAGGATAGCTTGTATCCTATCTGGATCAATTCTTATGCCATTTTTTTGAAATAATATGCCCTAGAAGTTTCCCTTCTTCCAGGCCAAATAATGACTTCTTGGGGTTTAAGGAAATACCATATTTCATGCATGTTATGAAAATCTGTCTTAAATGTTTCAAGTGTTCTTGGTCAGATTTTGAAAAGGGTGTAAGATCATCTAAGTAAATGACCAAGAAGTCATGAATCTCTTTTGCAAAAGCAATGTCCATTGCTCTTTGAAACGTTGCCCCTGCATTTTTCAATCCAAATGGCATTTTCACATACTTGAAAGTTCCCCATGGGGTTGTAAATGCAGTTTTGTCTTGATCATCAGGGTGTACTAGGATTTGATTGAAGCCTGAGAATCCATCAAGCAATGATATCCTTGAAGCCCCTACTACTCTTTGAAGAATGTGATCCATTTTGGGTAAGGGGTAGTTGTCTTTGAGTGACACTTGGTTCAAATTCCTTAAGTCTACACAAAGTCTAATCTCACCAGTTTTCTTTCTTGTAGGGACCAAATTTGAAATCCACTCAGAAAACCTGATTGGTGCTATGATACCAGCTTTGAACATTTTATGCAACTCTTTTTCAATGGAAGGAAGGAGCACAGGATTGATTCTTCTCAATTTCTGTTTGAATGGTTTTTGATTAGGCTTGAGGGGAATGGTATGCTGGATGACAGAGGTATCATAAGACTTCAAGTCCTCATAACCCCAAGCAAAAACATCTTGAAATTCTTTAAAGAGATCAATGTATTTGGGCTTTTGATCAGGGGGCAAAGAGGCAGATAGCTTTATTATTTTAGGCTTGTCAACAGTACCAATGTTGCATTCTTCAACTCTTGCATCCAATGGCTGCATCTTTGGCTTTCTAGGGATGTCATTTGAGTCAAAAATATCCTCTAGTGGGGTAAGGCCCACAGGAAGGAAATTGTCTTTGAGTTGTATGATTTCAGCCTCAATGCTACTCATCTCTTCACAGTCAATTTGGTTGATTTGCTGAATGTTTTCTTTGTTGAAAATGGTTGGACTGAGTAATTGTTTGGCTGTTCTAGGTGACATTGGGTGGGCAGACTGTTGAAACTGTAATTGTGATAGACTTGCTCCATCAAATATTTGTGATTGACTTGCTGTCTCAAGGTCAATATTTAATCCTGTGAACTCTTGTTGCAAGGTTAAAAAGTTGTTTATTTGCATGTCATTCTCAAATACTTGCCACTCTTTGACATTGTTTGGAATAGAAGGCCTATATTTGACCTCTGCCGTGAAACAATTGTTGGGTTCCAATGGGAATTTGAAGGTGCTGGCAAATGTTGCCAAGCTGTGTGCATGGAGATTGTGGCCCCTTGGAATTTTTGTGATAGCAAACTCGGAGAAAGTCTCTAGTATTTCAATTACAGCAGACCTATAGGACCTCAATCTTTTGTCATTGGTAACAAAATTTCCTTTCACTTGTTGAATCACTAGATCAGAGTCTCCCATGATGGAGAGTTTAGGAGCCTGTAGTGATTTTGCTAGCCTTAGGCCCAACAGCAGAGCTTCATATTCTGCTATGTTGTTAGTGCATCTAAACTTCAATCTGTAAGCCCTGCCTTCTGCATAGCCTTTCTCTTTGTTATGTATCCACACTCCAGCTCCTGCCCCTAACTTGTTGACTGAGCCATCAAACTCTAGAACCCACAGAATGTCTTGCTGATCAGGAGATTTAAAATTCTGTTCATGGGATGGCAATGTGAGCATGAGTTGGGGTTTCTTTTCCCATTTGTTTTCTAGGATAATTTCATCATTTGTTTGACAATCTTTGACAACTAGAGGAGGGTTTATGTGTATTGTTGGGCTAATTGAAGTTTGGCAGGTGCTACTTGTTTGATCAATGTTTTGTTCTTGTATGAGTGTTTCGGTCTTAATGTCATTGTTTGAGAAGCTTGCGCTGTCATTGAAGAGGATGAAGGAGTCTATGTCCGAATGGACAGCATATATTGGAAAATTTTGAGGCTTTTCTTCACTGCTGACCATATACTTCATGAGTGTTTCCCTATAAAGTCTTTTTGGTTGCCCAAAGACAGAGATGGTTGCATATGACATATCTAATTGCAGGGAGCCTTGGAGCTTGGCTCCCCATGATCTTGATAAGAGCATCCCGTATTTGGGTGGGATATCAGCAACTACAACATCCATTAGTATGGTTTTGTTGGGAAATTGAACCAGGGACACACATAAATCTTTTATTAGGCCCAAACATTTGACTTGACTAGAATCAAAGGAAAACAGGTCTTTGTATGGTCTTGTTATATCCAAGTTTAATCTTTCCATGACAGCTTTTGGCATAAGGTTGTGAGAGGCACCTGAGTCAAACATTGCATTATGCAGTATTTTATCATGAACATGCAGGCTGACATAAAAAGGTAAAACCCCTGTGACTACTGTTTTTCCATCTACCTCTGGGCCAAACAGTAATTCTGGAGTGTCATCTAGCACATTTACATCATCTTTGCTATTGGTGAGCTGTAGGGATTTCTTTATCTGTTGCTTGTATATGTCATGCTTGGCTAGCTCTGAAAGGGGAATTGCTATCTTTAACTTGCCAATCTCTGCTCCTAGGTCAAAGGGTTTGTCAACTTGGATTTTAGAGTCACGGATAGCAGTCCTTTCTCTGTTCATTAAATCTTCTTGTTGGATTTCATCTTGATTTTGGAACCTGCCCCTCATACCCATGTCTTGAGGGGTAATGTTCGGATTTGGGTGGGAGGATGAGGTTGCCATGGGCTGTTGTAGTGGGGACAGTAATTCAGTGACTTCCTCAACCACTACTTCTTTTGTAGGCAAGTTTGTTTTGTCATTAGGTTCAGTGACTAAGGTTTCTTTAGATTGCTGTTTCTCCTTTATCTTTTCGGGCTGATTTACATTTACAGTCCTACTCCTTAGTTTGTATTGTTTATGGACTTCATAGACAGCAGTATCATATCCTTGTTTAAAGTCAAAGGATTCTCCTGATTTTGTTTGGAATGTTTTGCTTTCATCCTCCTCATGGTCTTCTTGTGTTAAGAAAACATGGCTTTTACCATCCAGACCCATTAAGTTGATTTCAGGATCTTCATTGAGCTGATTGGCTGAGGAAGTTTCTGCATAGTTTTCTTGAAAAGGGGGTCTAATGTCTTGGTCTGCACTTGTTTTTCCTATGTTTGGGTTCTGCGTTCTCCTAAAATTTGGGTTTCTAGGAGGATTGCTTTGTGGTGCCTCCCATGATGACTTTCTTTCAACTGATTCCACTCTTTCACCCAGTCTCTTCATGCTGTTTAGTATTGCATCCAACTTTTGATCAAGGCCTGAGGGCTCTTCTCTGAAGCCAGCCTTCTTTTCCAGCTTTGCCCTGTTTCTTTTGGCAATTAGGTTGGCCTCTACAGTGACTGCAACTCTTTGAGCTTCTGCAAGGGTTGGAGGATCTCTTTCTTTCAGCTGATAGGCCATATCAGAGTCAAAACCGTCAGGGAAGTTATACAGGGCCAAATCAGGAGGGGGCCTTAAGTTCTGGGGGATAGCATTATATACATTGTTAAACCTAGCACAATATTCCAAGACTGTTTCTTGGGGACCTCTTTTGATAGTGTTATATTCACCGAGTATGTGTAGAGGATCTTTCTTTTTCTCCCATCTGTTGGTAAACTCTTGGTACAGGACCTCAGGGGTTGCAATGGAATTTGCATTCAGGGATCTAAACCAAGTTCTGACATCCCCGGTTAAGCTTTGAACAAAAATTCTCATCCTGACACTGTCATCATCTATTTCATAGGTCTCAAAGTGGTCTTGCATCTTCTTAGCATGCTGGACAGCTGTCAAAGGGCCATGGGAGTCAAAAAATGAGATTTTGGTTTGGTAGTCTTGAGGTAGAGCCGGTGCATTGGCTGGTATCTGCAGAGGTGCATATCTGTTAGCCATGTTTATGGGGTTTATAGGGTTAATAGGAACAAATGGGACAGCTGGGATTACAGGTGTAACAGGGTTAATAGGATGGGTAACAAGCGGGAAACTGGTTGAAAGAGTATGTGCAGATGGTGAAGATGGGAGAGGAGGGCTTTGAGGTGTTGATGATGAACTAGGGGAACTAGGGGTGGACCGAAAAAGGACTTTGCAAGGAGTAGGAATGAGGATAGGTTGGTCTGAACTTATATCTGAATCAGCAGGCTTCTCCTGCTTTTGCTGTCTCCTTATGTTCTTTGGAATGATATTTGGGTTATCAACAATGATGGGTTGATCAGGGTCAGGGTTTGCCCTAGTGTGCCTTGGGTTTCTTTTGGGAGCCAGCTTCTACGTATTCTTTTAGAACTTTATACAGGAGGGTTTATATGTACAAGGACTAGGTAAGAATTCTGGAATGACTATATATGTTTCAAAGCTAGGATGAAGATTCCCTAGTTAGCTCTTCCCTAAAGCTGTCCCTGTGTTTACAGAAACAGTCCTAAGGCCTCTTGGCTAGTTTCAGGCTTGATGGTAGCTTTGGAAGATAGATAGTATCTAAAAAACTTTTAAGAAGTCCCCAGTGGAGTCGCCAATTATGTTAACACCCAGGTTGTTCCCTATGACTCCCAAGGGAATACGGCCGGGGTAACCACTAACCAATCTTTGGATCACTGTTTCTAGCCAAACTGTGATCAGAGAGGGCTCTCTCTTTATGATTTGTAACTGTTTATGATAGGGTTTTAGGCTAGCTATTATGCACAGGTTTTGTTTATGTTTTGGTTGAAGAATTTCCTTCAGATCTCTTGTGATGTAATATTCAGAGAGTCAGGTATCATTGGGCAATGGAGTCTGTAGCGGTAGGTGTCTAGAAACTTTGAGATGAACCGGTGAAACTTACAGGGCCATTTGGATGCTTCATAGAACAAATTTTGATTAATAACAGGAAACAGGTAAGACAAACAATGAAAGCATTCAAGAATTTTCACTCGTTGTTAACTGTTTCCACCAAACTGGTTATGAGAAAAGACAGATGTCACAGGGGCAAACTTGAATCCCTGGGAATGTCTATCACAGCGAAAGATATAGTTTCAAAGTGCAGCAACTAAGAATTACACTTCTGTTACTGTATCTGAGGAAAACATGGATAATAGCTCAGTTTGAGTTCAGGGTAATCATGGATTAAGTCCTGGAACCATTCTTCTACTTTGCTATTAAGTGTAAAACATCTGAACGATAAAAGAGAACAAAAGACTCGAAAACATGTAATACAGAGATTTGAGAAAACTTATTGTTTTATGAAACACTCTGGAATCCTGCAACATTCACCATTCACCACAACGCATCAAAGTACACCAAGCTTTGGAAATTCCATTCTCCCTTTGTATTATTTTTCTGAGAATCTTACAGCAAGCGAGAGCTCTTCAAAGGAAAATTACAACAACCACTTAAACTTCTGTGAGGGGCCAATATATACTTGCGATTGTTTACAAAAATATCTGAGTCCTGAGTTATCTCAGACTTAATGTTCTTACCAACTTTGAGATATTATTATCAGAAATTTATTACAGCATTGAATACAAAATAAAGGCGCTTTAATGTTCTGTCAGAAGATATTTTGGCCTTTGGGATCTGCTGAGTCGGTTGAGATATTTTGATTGAATGCTGGAGAACCCGACTTTATGGCTTGTGCGTTGTATGCTGTGTTTGTCACCTGTGATTGTGACTGCTGCAGTGGTGAGAGAATAGCTCTGCTGAGTTGGCTCAGCTTCTGCCTCTTCCTTGTAGATTTTATTCATCAAAATTGTGCCTGCGTATGACTGCTCATGTGCTGGAGAAAAAACCAACCTCACGGGTTCGGACCTGATAAGATTACCTGTGTCAGATTCCTCCACTCTTCCTGTGTGGGCAATTGGTGTCTTATGATTGCCCCCATAGTCTCATCTGCCTCAGTATACTTAAAGAAATTTGGTGGTGTATCAAACAGATGATCAATTTCATTCATAATAAAAAACAGATTATCCACCCTATCATACAGATTCTGCCCCGATGCTGGCCCTGTGTCTGCTGAGGTACTGGGCTGTTTTGCAATTTGTGCTACCGCATAGGCATCAATCCTTTTGTTGTAATTTTCTAGGGTGAGCAGTCTTCCTACACTGCTTAAAATGCTGGGGAGGCCTCTGTTCTGTAATGCCAGGAATCTGTCCAGGAATTTGTTGATTTCAGTCTGCATGTCCTGTGTTCTCCTCTCCAGTGTTCCAACTAGGTTTCTTAGTGTCAGGACTCGTTTAACTACTGAGATTGTTTCAGTCCTGTTAGTAATTCCCATGGCAGCTAGTTGAGAGCTAGTTTTGTTATTTAAAACATTGACCATTCTGTTGGCAGCATCTGGCATGTGGCCAAGGCTTGCTCTTGCTCTGTGTATTTCCTTGTTTGCCTTGGTGATGAGTGCTATTTGCTCATCCATAGTCTCAATGTACTGCCACTGATTGGTGATGGATCGACCGATGTTACTCCAGAGGACTGCCTTTAGTTCTGCTGTTACCTTCTCTAGTGCAAGCTCTTTTTCTAGTTCAGCTATTCTCTTTTTTAGAGCTTTTATCTCTCTCTCCTTTGTTGCTTCATTCTGCTTGCTTTTGTCAAATTTTTCATTCACCTTGGCCAAAGTCTTCTTGACTTCATCAAGCTCTTTCATTTGGGATTCAAGAATTTGGATCTCAGCTTGTAGCTTCTGCATATCCAGACTGGGAGTCTGTCCTGGTGTTGGTGTAGTCGTTGCTGTAGATGGTGCTGTAGTTCCCGTTTGCTGAGGAGGAGGAGTAGTTGTTGGAGGGACTTCCTCAAGATTAATTATCACAGGAGGAGGCTGGGAGGGTTGGCCCTCTTCTCTTTGCTTCATTGCTGTTTGTAGTGCTGCCTTTGCAGCTTCTGATTGTCCTAGCTGGTCTTGAGTTCGAACCAGCTCCTTGTACAGGGATACCAGCAGGTCTGTAGTATCCTTTTCCTGCCTTTGCTGGGCAACCTCATCTGTTTGTGGATGGATGGTAGCTGGGAGCTTGATTTTCTTTCTTAAAGCCGCCATGTCTGCATCCCTTATCTTCAGGAGTTCTTGGATACCCTTAACATCTTTAGGATCATGTCCTATTTCGATAATTACCTCTTCCAAGGACTTGATCCGGTTGTCCTTGGCTTGTGATGATGCTCTCTCCAATTCCAGCTGAGAGGCTGTATTATCAAGGCTGCTCTTCAATTTGTAGTTCTCCAATGTCTCACCTGCCAAGGAGGCATACACCATTTCACCAGTTTGTTTATGTAATTCAATCTTATCCATAGGGTGTATGTCTTTGGCCAGCACCTCCATGTTGGTTCTTAGGTAATCCGAGGTAGATTGAGGATGCAGTGTTGTGGGCATGAAGTGACTCATGATCATCTTGCCTTCACTTACATCAAAGGCAGACATGAGTCTTTGCTGATTTGTAGGAGCCAGGTTCAGCAAATGATCGTACAGCCGTATTTTAATAGGATCACTCCTCCTCTTAATGTCAATAAATTGTTGCTTGATGCTTGACTGTCCCTCTCTGTGCTGGCTGGAGGAGCTGACCTCTCCTCTTATAGTTCTATCATGTTCATGCTGAGATGAACTGGCTGAAACTTCTCCACTGGGTGGGCCCATGCCCATTGCTTGCCTCACTGCTATGTCATCCTCTTGGGAGTCATTTAGTCTTTGTCTTTTCTCTCCCCGATTAATGGATGAAGTCAGGGGAGTCTCTCTATCCCTTTTCCTGGTGAAGTCCTCCTTTTGTGGGGTTTGGAGGACCGAGGTATCAACAGTGGTTTCTGCTCTAGGAGGCACCACTGTCTGAGCCTGTTGCTCAGTGGAGCTTGGAGGATCAGTCACTTTTTCTTGCTGCAAGGGCTGCTGTTCACTAAACTGTTCCTCTTCCTGTTGCTGCCCGAATTCCTGCTGCTCCATCTCTTCTTGCTGCTGTAGCAATGTGTCCACTTGTTCTTCTGTCAATGGAGGTGGCTGTTCCACCTGCTTCCCTTTATCCCTGCTTGCTGTCTGTGGTGCTTTCTCGGCAGTTTGCTGCTGTGCTGTTGATGATGTAGCAACTGCTCCAAGTTGCTTTTTGTAGGAGAGGGGCACCTGTCCACAAGTTTCCAAGTCAGCTTCCTTTTGCATATTTCTAGCCTCTCTCTCAAGTAACTCTTCATTAGTAATTTCCTCCTCTAGGGTACCCTCCTCCCAATTTGATGCATTGGCATACTGTTCAATCTCGGGTTGTCTCTTGTGTGCATAGCTACCCAGTTTGTATCTAATCCTCCTGAGGGAGATAGCATGATTGGGGTCATAGGGTATCCATTCAAAGCTGGTTTGCAGTCTGAGGCCTTCCAGGATAGTGTTTGCCTCTTTCCATCCCTCTTCTTTCTTGTTATATAGGAAAGGACCCAGCTGGTTCCTTACCTTCAACTGTGACTTCTTGTTGTTGCTCTGAAAATGAAGATAGTCTGAGTTCCCAAACTGTCTGAAATATTCCAAGGCAAAAAGCCTCATGGGGACATACCTTGGCAACCTAAATGGGTTCAACTCACAGCCATATATCCTGATGACTGTGTGGTTTTGGTAGAAGTACCAATTACCAATGCTGTAGGACTTATTCAAATGGAGAATTCTCCTCATGTCATCAGTTAGTCTAGGAGGAGGAGTACCATGCAATACTGTCATGACTGGATAGATGAATAAGTCAATGAACTCAGTGTATGTGTAAGGTGATACAGAGGTATGATGAAAAACAGAAGTCCAGAACACAACTGACCTTGGAATTCCCTGGGCATTGAGTGGTTTCAAAGGAACAGAGAAGGTGGCTGGCTGATAGAACAAGAATAGATGGTATATATATGAAGTATACCTGAATAGTCTTTCCCTCTTCAAGTTCATAAACTGCTCATGGATTTTATCTGCAATGTAGGTTGCATAGTCATAATGTACAGCTGGGGGTTTACCAGGAGAGAATATAGACAGCATTGCCATTAGGCTATCATCCACATCCTCTATCCCCCTGAATCCTAGGACATAACTGATTAAATCCACTAACATCCTGCCCAAATCATTCAAGTAGTGATACCCAATAGGAGGGGTTCTGACTGATTCAGAGCCTGGTCTTACAAACAACTGATTGATTTTAATGATTTGGTCATTTGACAGCTTGGTCCCTTTGTTTATCAAATTCTGCATAAAGAGGGGAGTCAATTGCTTGGCAGTTTGGAAGTGCAGCATTCCATTTATACTTTCTGGGGTAATCTGGAACAGGATTGAGCCTGTGGGGCTGATGACAGCTCTTTGGCTTGGGTCATAACATTCCTGGCAGCTGTAGATGAGTTCTGGCATAGGATTTACTTGGGGAAGGTTGTAGATGGGTAAATTTGAGTCCCAAATTCCCAAGATGTCTGCCCCACTCAGGTGCTGGGCTTTTAACTCATTCATCATCTGGATATTGTATTTGGTTCCCATAGGGAACCAGTCCAGCATTTGGTAATCCATGTCTCCCAGGGGTTTCCATGCTAATTCCTGGTGAGGAGCATTGAGGGGCTTGATATTTAGAGCAATAGGAGTCTCCATAGTTCTTCAAAGTGCAACAATTGTAGGTGAATAGTCAAAATGGAAGCAACACAGAATAGAGGTGATTCTCTGTAAAGACAGTTTGTATTTTGGACACCAGAGGGGAATTTACTCAACAGCAATTGAAATACTGTTTGTTTTTTTAGGAGCAGAGCTTCTCTTAAGGTCTGACTATGTCCTCTTTTGCGGGTAAATTGAGACCAACAAGGAATTTTCCGAGAATACACAGTGAGTATTGTTTTTGGGTGAATTTACCAGGATTATGGCTCGGCTGGTGTTTTTCGACTTCACAGTGGCAAATGTGGACTTGCAGAGGGAAATGGGCGGTGTAAATATAGTTTTTGAGGTGCCTTTATCCTTCTGAACAAATTAAAGTTCGATAACAGTGGTATGGAGGGCAAGACAACTGTAAATACCTGTAAATTGGCGAGCAGAGGTCGAGCAGGTGTGCACGTTTGCTGCTGAGGAGGTCGCCCGGGTTAAATCAACAGGTTGGCGGAAATTCGAACGTAAACATCCATGCAGGGAGAACAATAGCGATAGGAGCGAAAGTGGGAAAAAACACGGCTTTTTTGGGTAAATATGGGTTTTTTACCGTTTTGGCGCTTTTTCGTGATGACGTCAGCATGACGTCCTTGGTGGGTCACGGTGAGGTGACGTCAGCTGACGTCGTCGGGTGACGTGGCAGTAGATTATTGGTCCAAGGGGCGATGAGGTGGCAACCACGTCAGCGGACAGGTGGACGAATGGCAGAGGTAAGTACGGGCGGACGCGACGTAGCGATGAATTAACGGAAAATAGGTGGCAGTTAGGACCGTAGCGGTTACGTTTAAAGCTGACCGCTACGGTTTCTCGGGGCGGTTTGGGTACGGCGCAGAAGTTGTCAGGCCCGGCTCCGAGATACCTCAGTGCTTGACGCGTGGAGAGGCCCTGACGTGACGCAACGTCAGCATCTCGGGCGGTAAAGTACAGCAGTGGGAGCCGCTCCGATATTGACGTGGATCGTCAGATCTTCGGGCCTTGATCCGACGGTGGGCGGAGTATGGAGGTGCTCGGGTTATATGCGGGCGGGGAACTTTAGGTTTTATGGGTTTTTTATTGGTTTTTCGAATGTTTTTTCATTAAACCCATAATGCGCTAACCCTTTGGAAATGCGCCAGAGGCGGGTTTTTTAACTTTGGTAATTTTTTCAAAGGATTTGAAGGCGGAATAGGGTTTTGTAAGGGTTTTCCAATGCAAATGGTGGTTTGAGGAGCAGTTTGACTTGCAGCAAGGGGGAATGGGACGGGACAGGTTCACCAAAGTGACCAGATGTCACTTTGGTCCCTTTTGAAGACCATATGGCTATAATGCCAAGGGGAGGGAGTATATATAAGATTTGGGGCTTTATACACCTTAGTGTTAGTATTATTAGGGGAAGGGGTAAAATAGGGGAGCTATATAGTAAAATTAGAGGTTAATATGAATGAAGGGAGCAAATGAAAGGGATTTTACTGAGTTTATCTGAAATTGACTTGGTTTTGAGAGTAGATCAAAATGAAAAGATCTTAGACAAGGAATGTGGATTCTGAATGAACTAGAACCACCATAAAACCATGATCTCTCTTCATAAATCTCAGCTGCAAGAAAGGGAGTGTTAGTAATGGAATAAAGGGGAGGAGGGAAGTTAGTCATACTCATTGCTGTAATATGATGGAATTAACCACTTTTTCTATTGATAGATTTTGCCTTGGCAAAACACCTGTTGACATATGTGTAATGGTGAAAATACCCTTTCTGCAACCACAACTGCCTACCCAGCTATTTCCCTAGCATTTTTTGTTTCTCCATAGAGGGTGCATTTGGACTTGCAAACCCTTACTTGCCTTTTCTTTTCTTTGGCTTTTTCTTTTTTCTTTTCTATCTACTTCTACCCTTATCACTTCCAAGGTCCCAGATTAAGCTGTTGGGAACCTTTGCTTCTCTACCTAGACTACTTGTCTGCCAAGATTAAACAGTTTGGACAGACTTATTTCTCTATTCTATAACTCAAAATTGAACACATGGCATGATCCAGATTAGACTGTTGAATCATCCACAAAATTGAAATAAGGTCCTCAATACTTGAAACACTTTACCCACCTCCTGCTTTCTAGGAAATATGGGATCTTTGGGATACCAAAGCAGAGCATATTTGGCCTTTCTCTTGCCAATCATGAAATATGAAACCTATTGGTATAGGTATCCAACACTCTCAACAACAGGCAGAAATCAGAGTCAAAAGCATTAGCATAAGTGAGTTTGGAAGAGGTGGGGGTAGGATTTACTTCAGCTGGTATCTTACTATACATGTGGTTAAATCTTTTATAAAAATCAGGAAAAGACTCCCCTTTCTCCCTCTTTAGGTTTCCAAACTCTGTATGGTAATAGAGCAGGTCTTTTCTATCTCCCCATTGTTTTAGGAATGCATCATCCAATGCCTCAATGTCTATTATGGACCCAGGGGGCGATTCTCTGAACCACTTTCTAGCCTCTCCATCAAGGCTCTGAACAAAAACTTTCATCCACACATCATCTTCACTGATATCTAAGTTATCAACATAGCTATAAAAAGATTCAAGGTTCTCTTCAGCTGTTACTCCCTCTGTACCAGTGAACTTAGGCATGTATTTCTGATATTCTCCTGCAGGCATGGCATTCAAAGGAACAGGCAAGACTAGGGGTCCATACCTAACAGCAATAATTCTTTCCATCTTCGTAGGTGCTTTCTATCCTGCCGTTATTGGGGTATGTGGAAGGACACTGGCAGACTGAGTATTTTGAAGCAATGTAATGGATGACAGAGACAACGAGATGTTCTGGACTGTATGGGAAGATTTCTTTGGACTGAGATTCAAAGGGGAACTAAATGGACAAGGAGCTTTATGAGTCTCTGTAGGTGTTTCTTCACTAGCAACACTAGGCTCTAAATCTTCAAACTGTATATCCTCAGCTATAACCTTATCTTTCAGATATGCATAAGATTTCTTAGGCTTACCTGATCCTGATGCTCCTTTGTGTGATGTTTTCTTCAGTTTAACAATCTTCTCAGGGTCAGGCACTAGAACATCTGGTGATTTCCGAGGATTTCTTCGAGTGTGTCTCATGAACTGAGCCAGGACTATGATGTGGAGTCGCCAAAGGTTGGTCTTCCTCTAGTGGAGTTGCCAGATAAATGATTATAACCAGAAATGTGCCCAGACTTTGTTTATCATCAAAATCTGGAACTTTGTCATTCTCCCAGGGAAGCTGAGCTTCAATATCCTCTCCCTGGCAACGGCACCAATTAATGTTATCACCCCAAGAAACTCTCCTAGGTTGTATCTCAGAGATGCTCAGGAACATTACAAACTCAACAAAATGTTGGAGATGGATGAATGGAAGGAATGATGCTTGTCCAAGCCAGATAACCACTTCTACTATGCTTAACTCCAGACATGGGTGAACACCCCCAGACTACAAGGCTTTAGACCACCAATTACTCATAGTTTGAGGATTAGGTGAACATGGAGAATACTGACCACACTAGCAGATGCACAAGACCATGTGATGGCCGGCTACAACCAGTAAAGAGGTCTGCAAATCTATTTCCTAATGCACATACAAGATGACAGCTCTCTAGCATTAAGTAAATAGAAACCTGCATAACACATTCAATGATACATACTAGACTTCAACACAGAGGTGGGATGACAGCGCCTCTAATGCTAAATATCAAGAGCACATGAATAAATGCATAATAGGCACAGCCTAGAACAGAGTAGAAATGGAAAGTGAGCAATTAACAGCAAAAGAAGCTTGTATTAGCTGAAAATGAAGACCAGACGCTACAAGTATCAAATTAGTTACAATCTCCAGAAGTTGAACCTTACATCAAAACAACAACCATCAACCCTGACTACATCTGTTTTTTTGATATATATAGAGGTTGATTACAAAAATGTTCTGCTGTTCTACGCGTGGAGGGGTCATAATAGACCACCAATTACCTTAACTGCCTGATGGAGTCTTTAGTACAATCTGCCTTCTTCAGTGAGTGAATTTTATCTTCTTGGATGCTCTGTTGTCCTTCTTGGGCGGGTGGAGTGTCGTATGGGTGAAATTCCATAACTGATAAATGTATTTAACTGCTCAAGGTTGGTCCTTTCTTTCTCGACCATCCTTCCTGTTAAATGCATTCATTGAGGAGTAACTGCGCCGAGTACTGCACACTAACCACCTTCGTACTTTGGGAGTATGGAATGGATAGAGGACTACATGGCGGACGCATGAGCAGAGCAAGAAAACCATATCAGCCGTTGGATCACGTAGATGGACGGTGGATATGGCTCAACGAGACGTATCAGGAGGAAACAGAAGCAAACAATGGTGAGTCGTTGGATCCCTGGCATTAGATCCAAGGGTCACCGGGCAGAGGATATGCATGAAGGTTAACAAGCGGGGACGACGGACAAGCGGTAAGCGGTATTGCCCGCACCACTTTTCGGAGGTGGGTGGTAAACGTACAAAGGCCAACAATCACAGTTATCGCATGACGCGTGGTGGATGTGATGGGACAAAACCACTTTCCCCGCGAGCTAACGCGCAGTCAATTTGTGGGCACATGTTTACGATTGATGTGACAGGGAAAAGTCGGTAGAGGCGTGCGGTTGTGTGAATATGGTCGTATGGGTTTAAACTTCGCGCCCGGGGACCTAGGGGAATATGGGTTTATAGAGAAATTTGGAGGAAAATGGAGGTAGTGAGAGTTATAAGAGTGCAAGGCAAATGAAGGGGGGGAATGAAATAGACTGCTGCGAGTTACCTTTTTGCATAAACAACCCAATCAAGCCTGTATTTGGTCCTCCAAATGATGAATTGAATAGCAGAGCTAACAGTTGAGATGTTGTCATTTTGAAGAGGTTTTATATAAAAACTATTTGGTGTGGTAGGAATATAATTTGAAAGAATATTGTAGAAGATATCACTTGGGAACTTGATGTTTTGCAAGTTGCATAATTACATAGCCTTGCATTTTGTAGGGTAGAGATCAATCTCTAATTTTTAATGAACAAATGGACCCTACATATGTTCACTATATGTGAAAGAACATGCAATAAGACAATAACAAATGAGTGATAGGGAGGTTTCATGATTGCTATGAATTAGGGTGGGAATAACTTGACATGTTTAGCCATGTGGGCAATCTAGAATATTTACAATGCTTGATGATCATAAAATATTGATGTCATTTGAATGTGTGATAATTGAGATGGTTGTTATAGTTGCTTATGCTTTAAGATTTCTCATAGTTACTTTCACTTGTAAAATTTAATTGTGAGAGGAAAAGTGTTATCTATAGAAGTAGTAGTGACCTTATTTTGAATAAGGAGTTTAATGGGAAACTTCTTAATCTTTTGATTTAATTGTAAAACCATGCGTGATTTATATAAGTTAATGTCATAAAAAATTGTGCATGGGAATCTAAACACTTTGTTGAACCCTCAAAGCTTATTTTTTCATTAAAAGCAATTAAAAAAAAAATTGACCAAATTGATCTAATAGAAACTATAGAAGGAAAAATAAATTCCAAAATTAGTAGAATTTGTCAATTAAAAATTAAGAGAATTTTCAAACCTTAAAAATAATTCTAAATACACCAAGTATAGCACATAGATTTGGTACAAATAATACTAAGGGGGCATCTCAACCAATTGTTGTCAACATTGTTAGGCATTTGGGTAGTTCCATATTAACAAGTCCTTGATTTAAATCCCTCTAGGTGAGGTGACTTGGTACACCAATGGACTTGCTAGGAATATCATTCACAAGTATGGGGAAGCATCCCTTGGATTTACCCATGATGATTTTCCTTCAAAAGGTGTGTTTGTGTTTGAAAAGGAGTTACAAATTGGCCGAGTCCACAATTAGAGGAGTTTTTCTAATGATAATTCATCCCAATAATTTTTTCTAAGTACATGTATCTAAACTTAGTGATTTTGTCATTGATGTGGAATCATAAAAAATAACCAATATAAAATATACGTTGTAGTGAACAGATTTTCCCAAATCAAAGAAATGACTTGAAATTGTGTCACAGAGTTGCTAATATTTCCACTTGTACAATTTCATCGACATGATTTGACATGGTCATGCAATTATAAAGTTTAATCATGCTACCTTGACACACATTATTGTCATAGGCACAGTTACACATAACATGGGCACACTAACTTAACAACGTAACATATTTTCTCACATGAACATCCAACCATCACAATAGATCATTTTTCTCCCCCCAAGAGAATATGAATACACAAGATATGACAATTAAAGTATCATTTTCAATTGTAAATTTTAATGGTACTTTTTATTTATATATATATATATCAAAATTTAGAGTTGATTTTGTTGCTTAATCATTAACAATTCAATGTATGTTTGATGTATGAATTAATTCATGTGTAAGATATCTTAGTAATTGGTTGTACCATAAATATTTAGGGATCACGTATGTTAAAATGAATTTTTGTAGCTTGATGTTATGGTTGTGCTAATTTTTACAACACGCACATTTTTTAATATAATTGGTATTAGAGTATTGTTTTTAACATATGGGCCATATTTTGCACACATAATATGGTAATGATTCAGTCTTTTTTGAAAAAAGAGATGGAGAAAAATTATTGAGATATGAGTTGATAATCTAAGTTACTAGAAAATGAAGAGTATGGATAAACAATTGACTGATATTTCCCATTGGTTGTAAATGTTAACATTTTCTATCATAGCCCTAAAATTTGTTGTTCACTATGGGCCTTCTAGAGACAATCCAGACCTAAGAACAAGTGGTAGAGAAGGAATTTCATCAATGTATATGGGTTTTTCTTAAAGTTTGAATCGAGGAAGGAAATTGCATTCTACAATGGTCAAATGGATTTCCTATACTTGATGTTTGGTTAAGAAAATAAAATTTCTATTATGAAGTGAAAAAATACACAAATGAATACAAAAATAATCTTTAAAAGCTAAAAAAATACACAAATGAATACAAAAAGAATCTTTAAAAGCTCAATACACAAGGAGAAGCTTTGTTATGGTAGTAAAGTTTATGTGAGCATAAATATACAATTTGCTCAACTGAAGCCATGATTTTGGACAATATCAATTTTTTTGTTGAGAACAAATTATATCCTATAAACTGTTGGAAGGAAAAATGACAATGCAAATACATATGGAAAAATTTTAACCATATGGTAGAAGAATAGATATAGGAGTCCAATTACTATACAATTTGGAAAGTAGAGGGATAAAAGAAGAATAAATTTTGGTCACTAAATGTTATCTTTTAGGGATGAGTTCAAAATTGTTTACACCATGTTCAAGGATGCTTTATATGATTCGGGAGAATGGTGTATGGTTAACCCTTGATATTCCATGATGAACTTATTTATTGGAGTGGCTTACTCTTGAGTTACCTCACCTTGTATGGATTCATGTTTGAAACTTTTCCTTGGAGCGTTGGAGACCTATGGAGACAGGCGACTTCTTCTTTTAGCAAACACATGGAGGAAGGCTTCTTTCTTGGTGAACACCTTGCATTGAAGGATGACTGTTAGGCACACAAAAGGAGGTATTTGAACCATAATAACATGGAATTTCTCGGTTGTTTTCATAGAGGCTTACACTTGACTTGAGGATGCTTGGGTTGAGGGAGTGTACATGTAGGTGTGGTGTTCCTTGACGAGGCATGTGATTTTGGAAATGCATTCAATCTTTAGACCCTTGTAAGAAAAGCATTGGACTTTAGGGAGTAGCATTCATTTTGGGGAGAATCACTTTTTTCTCATTGTCACCTTGGAGCTTAAGATGTGTCACTTGGAGTAGAGTGCTTCACATGTGTGGATCTACTTGTATCTTGTAGGTTTCCTACAGTGGACTAGACCCACTTCTCATTGTAGACCTCTCTTACCTCTCATATAAATATAAGAAGAAGAGACTTACTATCATCATCAATCATACTCTTGTTCTTATTCTTCTTTACACTTGGGTTAGAGATGTTAGAGGAGTACTAGTCTCTATATCTCTCTATTGTTTAAATTTATTTGTACTTTTCCCTTTATTTGTCTTAAGGTGCCAAGGATTCTTAGACAATTCTTGAAGTTTAACGCTAGGTTTGATCCCTATGGAGAAATTGTAGTTAGGGTTTCCTAATAAACTCTGAGTTTTACTTGTTGAGGAAGAGAAGATGATACATCCTGCATGAGGCTAAGAATGACCTACTAGTCATGATTATAGCTTGTTGAAGTATCTTTGATGGAGGTAGGATTTTCTTGGTTTTTGCTAGATAGGGTTTTAGAAACCAGAGTATGGGTTGACAATAGGGCCTCAACATGAATTCAAGAAGAAACCACATTATATCAAAAAAATCATTAACAAGTGTAACTCAAAAAATAAGAGATATCTTTGGGAAGGTTAACTAACCAAGATCATATCCCTTCTTTGTGAATATTTATACATAGGAGAAATGGGTCGAGCAGTTGTACCTACTTCCAAATAATCATTCATTAAGTGGATTTATCCTTCAATAATATGTATTAATATATTTATTTAATATCTTGTATCTAAAGTGTGATGGCTATTATAAGAGCCTAAGAGGCCTCTCAACATCTCCCCCCAGCTCAAATCCTTACTTGTTCCAAGCAAGTGTTCAACAACATTATGGGTCTTTACTCCTAAAGAAGTATCATTATTGTGCATCAAACATGCATACTTTTTTGCATAGGTAACTTAGTTGAAACAACTACCATTTGTATAGGATACATGTATATGATGTTTTACAATGACCTGTTACTCTATAACCTCCAACTTCAATCTAGTAGGTTCCTATGCAGTTATGTGTCTCCAACACTTAGCTACCTAGCCCGACAAGGTCCTCTTGATTCTCTTATTACAACATCATGTATTCGAAGTGGTGATTGGATAATTATATGATAATATTTCACCTACAAAACACCCTATGGTAGAGTCCATACCTTGACCAATCTACCATTTCTTGGCTTTTTGGCTTTCGAGGCCACAACCAAGGAAAATATTTTTCTACTCTCGTATTAGGGGGCTCAAGTAATATAATATTGTGTTGTCATCATCCTATCCTTTAATATAACTGTGTGTGTATTTGCTCATCTATTGTCTCATTCTTGAATGCATGCTTCTTTTGGAATCAATATTTTCTATAAGTGTTCTAATCAATTGCTACAAAAAATTATGAGTAATGCTCAATCTCTCAATGTCACTGCTCCAATCTCAGTATGCTCATAGCCAAATATTCCAATCAAGTTCTTTTCTTGGTAAAAATTTTCTTTGCTACTTGGTGTTGGGTGTGTGTTATATTCTTTCCACTACTAACCCCATGTGTGAAGCTGGTGGGGGGGGGGGGGCCTAGGACCCCCTTTGTTGTGTCAGGCGTAGAGGGGGGTGGAAGCCCCCCCTATTGGGGGGTTTGAGGGGGGGTTAGTCCCCCCCTCTACAGGGTATGGGGTAGGGCCCAGGGAATTTTATTTTTTTTTGGACCTTATATTAGGTGGGTGGACCTACCTATGGTTTTGTGCATGGGTTTCGCACATGGTTTTTGGCATGCTGGTTTTCTACGCATGGTATCTTGTAGATCTAGTCAAGGGAACTACAGTTATGTTCTAATCCAAGGTTAATGGATTGGGGTTTATGAATGCTTTGAAATGTATATATATGTGTTGTAACATTGAAAGGAATATCATGAAAAATCAATCTGGTAGTCTCAATTTTGGGATCCAAGGGAAAATATCTGTGTATTTGTTTTGTGTTTTTCGCCATAGTATATTTTATGGGTTTTTTAAGAATTCGTTTATAGGTAATTTTTGTATAGGGCTAAAACCTACACTTGGTTGATCATAGATTCTCTCATGCGATTTATTAAACTTTATGCTTTTCTACCTTGCTACTAGCAACCATGGTTGTGCTTCTTTATTATCGGCATTGTATGGAATCTACAATTCAAATTTACATGAAGGAGAACTATACCAAATGAATTGAGACATGTGACATGACTACCTTAATGATTAAACTCTATTGCAACCCTCTAGCTATTAGTAAAACTTAAAACTCATTTTGCTAATACCAAAATTTTACAAGTGCATGTTGTCAATTTCGTATTGATTGATGTTGAGGAGAAAGAGGTCTCATCAAATAGAATTTAAATTATATTACATGGATGAAGAATATTTCCAACCTTGCTTAAAGACCCACATTTAACCCTCTCATTTTTCTTAACTCCACTTATGAGTTAGATTTTACAATAAATCCTTACTCAATTTACTCAATCGACAAAATATTGTTCAACTAAAGTACTTTAGATTCTACTACAAACTCGAGTGTATTATTTCCTTCATATAACATATTGTATCTAAGACTCCATTTTCATGGCAAGGGGCCACTAGGATCATGTCCTCCCATCATGACTTAATTTTAAAGATAGCAAAATTCTTATGAATGTAATTCTTCTTCCATAAAAGTGAAGCATGTCAAGTGGTTTTCTTAACTATAGTTGGCACCCAACTTTGTTGATCTTTACATTGTCAAAACCTTACTCAATTCTATTGCATGTTGGTTAGCATAACACCATGGATCTAATATCGCATTCTTTATACTTACTTTATGTTAATTCAATTATGTGTCAATGTCTATTGGCTCCAAAATTCATTTAATTCTCCATCAAGACTCAAAAACTTAGTTTATCAAGTCTCCATCAATAATGACTAGCTAAATAACTCCATCAATTCATTATGGGATCAACTAGCCACCTCTATGACTCATAAGACTTCTAATCTATGCTCCATGTTGTAATAGTTCTATACATTGGAAAATACTTTCTATGATGGAGTAATTAGCATATTTTGGTATTTGAACAGTGCTCAGTCATGTTTGATCAATTTCTTATAGAAAATAGGTTAGAGCAAACTCTATCAAATCTATTATTCCTCATCTAGGCACAAATAGTATCAATCATAAATTATTCATTGAAAAGTGGCATTTCAACCTTCTATTGCATATTCTATCATGTTTATTACTCATTAATAACACATTATCCCCCATTAAAGCTATTCTAATACGGTCATTTAGCGATAGAACGTCAACTTCACTTAATAAAAATAATATTAAAGTGTTATGATGAAACAAAATTTTCCATGGTTAATTGTGTAGTCAATTCCATGCAGTTTAAATAACTCCAGTCAACCATTGATCTTACAAAAAGGATTAATAATCAATTCCTTGAATTCATAAAAATAAAAATATAAGCAACAAGAGCCAATCCATGAAGGATATAGGTATGCCATTGACAGAATGGAGAATTTGATATGAGGGGCTTCATCTCCATGTAAATCTAAGGCACAATTTAAAAAATAGATGAAATAGTTTTCTTGGTCGAAATTTTGCAATACAATTTCGAGTAAGATTGTAACGTCTTATTGCTTAAAATATGTTGAGGCTAGAAATTGAAGAACTCCTTGTTGTGAAGATTTCATTTTTGGCCCCTCTAAACCCTAATTTTACCTTTCTATATTCCTCTTTCACACACAACGAAAGGATATCATACTAAATTAATACAATTAGAGGATAACAAGGTACATCTTTAATTTATGTTAAAAATCTATGTTTTGGATGCATTGTTAGGATTAATTATTATTATTAGGGCTTATTGATGAAGGTTTTGCATATCTTGCAACCCTCACAAGGCTCTTGTAACCAGATTCCAAGTCTATTTTATGTGTGCAACCTCCAATGGGAAAGTGACAAGTGGATTTTATAGAACATGATACCAATATGCTCAGTCACTTGTCAAATTTTATCTTTGGCCAACATTTTTCACCTCATTGGTTCGCCACTCCACTAGTTGGTTCAGTGTCAAGGTCAAGATTTATGTTTTTTGCTTGGGTTTCTTCAACTCATCACAGACCTAGAGATCTTGAGATCTTGAGAGATCGTTCGATATCTCAAGTCTTTTCTCATAATATGATCTACACATGGCATGTAACAGAACTACTATGTATTTTATTTATTATAAAATCCTAAATTTGGCCCTGAGCCAGGTCAGTGGCAAGATCACTAAGTTTCTTTTTCATTCTAGATATGTACTTCTGCTCACTAGTACGACCACTTGGTTGAACTTTTTGATATTACTCTCATGAAAATTTTGAATCTAACAATATAAATTATTGATGCTCAAGTTTTTTTATTTGTTGCATTGATTTTATTACCAATTAAGTTTTCTCCATGAGGCAATGTTGTTGGTTGGCCTGGTCCCACCAAACTAGTGTGTTGCCACTTCATTTTGTGTGATTTAATGTCATATTATTGTGTGTGGTTTGAATATAATAGGTAGTTCTTTGTTTCAACATTTTTGTTTAATATAAATGACAAATCACATAGTTTATTAGTCAATGCCTAAGTTATTTTCATATAGATTGCTTCCTTCAAATTGAAGACAATAGATTAACAATTGATTGTGTGTGTGTGTGTGTGTGGATGGTTTAGGTCTAGAGCATATTTAAGCCCTTGTCCTAGATATGACATCAAATATTGTATATCAAATCTAGACTATATCTTTCTTTTATTTAATATATGGATTTCTGGCTTGAAAATGCATGACCTAAGTGACTCACTATAGGGTCATGTTTTAATATCCTATGTCACTATGTGTTGTTATTAGTTCAAGATAACTCTATTTTATGTATGCAAGATCAGTGTGGTTAATTTTGTAACATTTTATTTATGTCTATTATCTATGCCTTGCAAACATTAACACAAAGGGGTCACTGTTGTTAAAAGATATCACTTAGTTCGAACGTGTTAGATCTATTTTTGTATCTTATATATATATATAGATATATATATATATATATATAGATATAGATAAGCCCCACGGGTTAGCTCAACCGATCGAGTCCCTGTTTTTAAGTGCCTCACTAATAGGGAGGTCACGGGGTCAATTCTCCTCGACGCCCTTGGGGTTAGGCCCTAATAGTCTGGCCGGTGGGATTTGATTCCATAAGGGGTTGATCTGCCCATATTTTCCTATCTGAAAATACACACACACACACACAAAAGAATTAATAGAGAGTGTCTGTTATTTTTAGGTTGTGAGTCGATTGGTTTTAAAATATGAGTTTGGAGAAATGATAATGCTATATTTATTTTCTTTATTAAAGGAGTTATCTATATACATTGTTTAGTGACTACTAATTTGCAGGTTTGGGCAATGTTTCTTGTGGTTTGAAACAGGGTTACTTTTTTTTCTCTATAGCCTTCACACCTAATCTCATTTATATTATATCTAAATCACAAAATGAGTAGGTAGCAGTTGTCTACCCTAGGGGGAATCTAGGTTGATTCATTTCTTCCTTCAACCTTGTAATAACAGTGATAGATAGTTGATAGGAGTTGTTCTTTTAATAACTTTATTTCCTTTCATGAAAGTTTGATTTTGAACCGATGATGAGTTCTTGAGATTTGAAACATCCCGAAGACTTGAGGGGAATTTATTCCAAGAGGGCCTAGTTGCAAGATCCTAGTGGTTCCTTATATAGGTTTCTAATTTGAGTGGTGTGTGTTATGCTACCACTAAAGGTATTATAGTTGTCTAAAATCTTTTGAATAGACCCTGCAATGGAAAGTCAGGCTAATGCAATTTTTTTATGCTTTTCCTATGTGATACTTTCTTGAGGCATTGAATTAGTGTAGCATATCACTATTGTCTCCATATCCACAGAAATAGTGTAGTTCCTCAAAGTGTATGATCCTAGATTGACAATTAAATGTTGAGTAGTTATTTTTCAATTATCTCACCCAACATTTTGGCATCGTTTCCATGGAGGCACTCGAGAGATAGAGCATTAATGATTTTTTTATTGGATTGCTCAACATTTAAGACTTGGAGGAGGAGGGGAGGTAAGAACTTGCACAACCACCTTAGATGTGCCCCATAATCCCTTGTCGTGTTGGTAAGTGCATGATTTTATTTATTCCTACAAGTGAGTTTTTATTTTTCAAGCTTACTAAGTAAGAGACATAGCTCAATTAGCACCAAAATATTTCAACTTGGTCTGGTTCTCCTTTTTGGAAACCAAATTTCTTGTTGACCATGCTATGTCATGATTACTAGAGAATTCACAAGCGTTTTTTTTTGTTACCTTTTTTTCCTCTTGTAATTTTTCCTTTTTTTAAGTATGACGAGGAGAAAAGGTCCTAAGCGCAAAGATAAGGATAAGGGTAAATATGATATTTTCGAAAGCCCCTTTTCAAACTTTGGATCAACTGCAAGTAAATTGTCCAAGAAAACCCAAACAAATGAAGTTATAATCTTGCATTAGGAATATGAAGAGAGTAGCTCTGGAGTATATAAACCTACAGTTGATAAAGGGGTGGCATCCACTATTAACTACTATTTTTTTGCTAAGTTGGCAGGGAAGACAAATCCAAAGGCAGAAACCAATCATACTCAGCTGCCAACTCTTGAGACTAATTATAGCCTGATTGGATACAACAATATGGTACATGAAGAGGAAGTGCTTAATGGATGACATGGTGATGGATGGGGAGCTAGCAATGCAGAAGATGAAACAAATTTCAGATTCCCTATCATGGACCCTGATATGGTAATGTAGATGAAGAACATTCCCTCATTAGTCCTACTGCATTAAGATTCATGAGGACCCTGGTGCATTTTTGTTCGAGTTTGACATTTTGGGCAATCATTATTAATTGACTGATGCTCAAAAGCTTAAATTGTTTCTTACTACAATTAATAATGCAGTATTATGCTATTTTATGGGGTTGATGGAAGCACTATCTAGACATAGGATGGAATACATAGAATATTCCTTAAGGAATATCAAGAGTATGACAAAGTTTGGGATTTGAGAGAAGAAAAATTTTAAATGACAAAAATAGTATATGAGAGTCTTGAATACTATCTCGAAAAGTTTTTGGATAATCTTCAATGATCCAAGTAGAAAAAACTAGACCCTAATATTATGACTAAGGAAGATAGGGCAATGCTTTCTATTTTTTGTCCTAAATGTAGACAAAAACACCCCTTATGAGAATGTCTTGTAGATATCACTAATGTGTGTGCCATTTTTGCATATAATTATACAACAGAGAATTGTCCATTGTTTCCTAGCCTGAAATTAATATACCAAGGAGGAATTCAAGCACTAGAGCAGCTACATGCAATGGGAGCAAAGAATCCTTAGCAGCCTACAAGTTGAGTTTTACAATTTGAACTTGCAACTCATTCTTCTAATTTTCTTAGGAAAAAAAATCAATATTGGAATTATTGTATGCCTTGGTAGGGTTACCCTCAACAATAGGTCCAAATTCACCCTTGGAAACAAGGGTGGCGAGGGCCAAATTATAGAAACATTCAATCCTTTTCCCACTCTATTCCATTGCAACAGGCATACCCCATGCATCATCCATTATACCCACAAACTCAGTAGTGCCAACCCGTTGCCTTGCCTCAGCAAATGCATCCCTCACCATGTCAACTACCACCTACTCATCCTCTTAGACCCTCATAATTTCCTACCCAACCGGTTCCCGACCCTAATAATAAGGAAACTCAATAGATTTTTAATGTTGAGTTTTCACCCTTTCTTACATATCAGAGAATTTAAATTGAGGTGCAAGACATCCAACTGAGATAGGGAAGGTTCCTTGAAAAAAAAAAAATTCCCTCTCATTATTACGGAGGAAATGGAGGAAAATTCTAATCTTACACACAATGTTGCTGCAATAAAGCATACTTCTCAAAATTAGAGCCTTTACCATTTTCTAGTTCACCTCCCTATCCAGAGAGGATATGTTCGGAGAAACTTGATCCACACCCTGAATTTGACTTGGTTTCTGAGCTTATAAATATTTGTATTAAATTTCCCCTACTACAATCTATAAAATATATTCCTATTTACACTAAAACCATTGGGGAAGTTTGCATAAAGAAACTGAGGAAGAGAGTAGAAACACATACTATTATAGGCCTTGGTAATCTATTTTTCTCGGTCCATACCAATGACACTATTTTCCCTAATGTTTTGATTAATCTGGGGACCATGGTCAATGTTATGACTAGACAGGCCATGGAACAACTATAGTTGTTTCACCTCCTCCCAACACCCATAGTTTTGGAACTGGCAGATAAAACCAAAATTAGACTAGAGGGTGTGTTGGATGATGTGATTGTTTCACTAGACTCTTCAGAATACCCTGCATATTTTATATTCCCACAACCTAAGAATCGTATAGGAGGGAATCCCTTGATTCTAGGGTGACCACAACTTTCCACATCAGATGCTTAGATTGGTTTTCACTCCATTGGCATGTTTATTTCACATGGGGAGTTAAAAAAGAAGGTAACTTTATATCCCCCTACAAAATCCACTCAAGAATTTGAAAATTCTCTATGGTTTGAAGACAATAATAATGATGGAGACATTTAGTCCATTTATGTTATCGATTAAATTTTTCAATTTACAAAATGTATATAAGATAGGTAGATCTTATATTTTTAGTTTTGATTTCCAAGATATTTGTGGTCCTAACACTTCATAATTGTTGCAAATTTTAGTGGCAACCATTGATGCATCAAAATATGATGCCTCCATTGTTGATATCAATCTAAGAAAATATATATACATAAACTTTCAACTTGAACCATCTCAACAGGAGCAGTTGATTAAAATGTTGCAAAAACATACTATAGCACCTTTGCTTGGAGTTATCAAGATATGAAAGGAATTCCTCCTAAAACATGCATGCATCATATCTATATTCAAGAGAGATCCCTACCTGTCTAATGGCTCCAAAGGTGGATGAACCCTGCACTTAGAGACATTGTTAAAGAATAACTTAAGAAGCTCCTTGATGCCAATTTCATTTACTGATATTTGATACTTGGTGGGTTTTCCCTCTTATAATAGTCCCAAAAAGGATGGTAGGTGGCATATTTGCATAGATTATAGAGATCTTAACAAAGCCACCCTCAAGGACTACTTTCCTCTCACATTTATAGATCAAGTATTGGACATCTTGGCCTGTAAAAGGTACTTTTCCTTTATCAATGGCTTCATTAGATACAACCAGATACAAATCACACCAAAATATCAATACAAACCCACTTTTTCATGCCCCTAAGGAATGTACACTTATTGGGTTCTTCCCTTTGGTTTGCGTAATGCCCGTACTATTTTTCGACAGACAATTTTAGTTCTTTTCTCTTATCTTGAGTACGTTAAGATATGCATGGATGATTTTTCTCTTTATAGTAATTCTTTTAATGAAGCCTTAGATATTTTGGAAAAATAATTGATAACATGTCAAAAGGCTAACCTTGCTTTGAGTAATGTTAAATGTCGTATGAGGAAAAATGCAGTAATATTAGTGCTTTGTCATGTTATTTCTAGTGCAGGCATACAAATGGATCCTACTAAAGTCGAGGTCATTATGCATCTTTCAATGCCGAAATCAAACAAGGACATAAGACGTTTCTAAGGCCATGCCAACTATTATAGGATATTTATTGAGCATTTTGCTAGGATATTGAATTTTCCTGGAATGATGATTTCCAACATGTTTTTGAAGAGATTAAAGAGAAACTTACTCAATTAACTACTTTGAAGGGACCAAGTCCCTTCCATTTCACATTTCTATGAATACCAAAGATACAGTTGTTAGCATGGCTTTAGGACAGTAGGAAGGACAATATTCTTATTCCATTTATTTTTCTAATGAAAATCTTACACCTGCTATGTTGAATTATATAATAACAGAGAAAGATTTTTTAGTTGTAATTTATGCAATCAATAAGTTTAGACATTATATTGCATGATATGAGGTATTTTTGCATACATATAATTCTCCTATTAAGTACTTGATGAATAAACTAATAACAAATGGACGAGTGACTAGATGGTTGTTGTTTCTACAGGAATTCAGTATTATTGTTTTAGATAGACCTAGTAAATCTAACCTTGAGGTTGTTTTTCTTTCCCGAATGAATAATTAAGGTCAATTAGATCGAGTAGAAAAAAAATTACCGATGAGAATTTGCTTGTTGTATTCCATGGTTTGCAGATATAGCTAACTATTTTGTTGCAGGGAATTTACCATCATATCTCTCCTCCAAAGAGAAGAAAAATATCATCAAGTCCAGTTCTTCCTACTCCTGGGTTGATGGATAACTCTTCCACACTATAACACACTCCTCCCACATCCACCCAAGTAACCATGCCAATTGGGGTAAACATGAGACAAGAGGCTACTATGATCAAATTCGACCTCCTATGTGACCTTAAGGAAGTTGAATTGATGGAACATCACACACAGTCATCCAACATCATCAACAAAACCCTCAGGAGACAAGTCAGCCACTCTAACAGCATGTCCCTGGGTCCCATTGTTTTTTTGTACCTCTTAGGCCATAGTCACTCTCATGCTATGGGCAAGGGAGTGACCAGAGACCTAAAGTCACTCTCATAGGCCTGCCTACCAATGACTGTGGACTAAATTTTCCAGTTTTGTGCCAGCGACCCCAGGATTTAAGCCACTTTTTCAGGCCCAGAGCCTAAGCCACTACCTAGAATGGAATGAAAGCTCAGAATCAAGTAAAGTACAGGGAAACAATGATGCAAAAGCAATAAGTTGATCAAGACCTTAACCAGACCCCTACTAGCCATGATAGGCATTTCATCAAACATATTGTCAACATGTAACCTACAGGTGTAAACAACATAATTAAGTGTAGGGCTCTCATACTTATCTAAGAATTTATATGAACCATTGTTCCCTCATGCCATTTTCTGCCTTATCACTTATTAGGTCAGAGATACCATATCCATTCAAATACAAGTAAAATCATGTTGAGAGTCATACATAGTTGCTATCACAAAATGTACATATAACCAACATACTAGGAATAGAAATACCATAAATATCATCCATCAAAATCCATATATACATCAGTACATTTGCACATAGAAATCAAGGGAATGAATTTCTCATTAATCAATGCAATAAACCAACCGGAGATGGCACTACCACATTTCACCTGACCATAAAATGGTTGAGAGAAATCTCTCTTCATCCATTCACCCCCGTGCCATATTCTAAGCATAAATGTGGGACTCAAACCAAAAGAACTCAACCAGAGCATACCAAGGCTAAACCACCTCGTCCTCATCAATAGAAACCAGGCTTTATCATAATCCATCTTTGATCACTAATCCAACACATTGAACACATCATAACTAGATTTATCTTGATCTCCACCCGATAACTAGGTCAAACAAGCATGGACGCCACCAAATTTCTCCACCTACACCATGAGGAATTTAATTGTCTCCTAGTCTCTCAGGCTTTACCGCAATCCAAACCTGGATCACTAGGCCATAAACTGAGACCTACTCTCTAGGCTTTACCGCATATCACAAACCCAAGATTACTAGGACCAACAGAGAGAAAACCACCTCTAGGATTTACCATATATCCTTCCATTCACCAACAAGGATTCCCAGGCCATCCAAGGCAACACAAAATCCTGTTTTACCCCAACCAACAGTCTTCTTCAAGGGTTACTAGGACATGTTTTCTATGATTTCAGAGATCCACCTCACTCAACTTTGAATCCATCCGAAAATTTAGCTCAACTAAACATGAGAACCCCATCACACCGTGGTTATTCGTAAATTGCAAGGCTAGGCTAAAAAACTATTACACCTGGAAAAACCCATGCCATGATAGAAAATAACCACATGCAATACCATGCATGCCAAATATAGCAAGGAAAATACACATGCAAGTCGGTACCTATAATGAAGCTTGTTCTAGCTACTTGATCCTGCCTTTCCACGCTTGATCCTTACTTCCTCTTGCCTTATTTTCCTTTCTTGCTCCGATGCCAAAGTGCTCCAAGAAAACTCCAAGTATCCAAGAGTATGAGAGAGAGAGAAAAATGAGGGTGCTCCAAAACTGAACTAACAAAAGGTTACCAACTAATCCTCAGAAGCCTTTTTATGAATGAGGCCTCTATTTTCTTCATTATCCATTATTTTCCTTCATTTTCCTTCTCACATGCAACATGTGACCTTTCACCTCCTTTTTCTCCTAATTTCCATTATTTTCATAAATAAATTTGCCAAAAATGCCATTTTTCCATTCCAAAGCCTTAGCCATTGCCTTTGCCAATTTCCTTAGCCATAAACAACCAAATGAACATTCCCTAGGATGTCTTGCCCAACATTCAGCTTGGAATAAGTGTCCCATTCATCTGTGGTTATTGTTTTTAACTTTTATTACATGGAACTTTCACCAGGGATGTTATAAAACCCTACCCATTGGGGGACACTGTCCTCGGTGTTCAATCACACATATAGCTCAACAACCTACTAAAAGAATACATACTACTCATGTAGCTTTATAACACATCTTGATGCAGTATTTACAATGAAAGATCTACTCATGAGAAAAACACCATGATAACATACCGCATAGTGGAGCTTTATAATACAGCTCATTACAGTATTTACAATGATCATCCTGCTGAGTTCCAACTCATATAACATCATAACATCATGATAACATAACCACATGATAGCATAATAGCATGACATCCATACCGGAGAGTGGAGCTTTGTAACATAGCTCGTTACAGTATTTACATCCATACCCGGGTGTACATATAGCAACATCATCAAAAATATAGATACCAAAACATATATCAAAACATATACTAAACGCCATGTCTAATCATATATCAAAACATCATATAGCATATATCAAACCATCATAAATCATATACCAAAACACCATAAAGTAAATACCAAACCACCATAAGAAAATACCAAACCACCATATCAAGCGGCTTTACGTCAACCAGAAAACAAGGAAGGATACATGGTCAACATCTGATCCACCATCTCCCATGTAGCTTCTTCGGGCCCAAAGTGCTTCCACTGCACTTTAAGTTGCTCGATTTCTAGCTTCCGGGGCATGAGCACCTTTTTCTACAATATACACTAAGCCTTTGGCTAGAATTATCCATCTAGTTCCACCTGCAATATAGACCATTCAATTACATGATCAGCATCCTTAACGTACTTCTTAAGAAAATATACATATAAAACATCGTGGACTTTCATTGTCGAAGCCAGTGCAAGTCAATATGCTACTAGCTGAATCCTCTCAATGATACTTAAGGGTCCACAAAACCGTGGTTCCATCTTGGCACATGATCCAATCTGTATGGAGCTCTTCTTCGGTTTGATGCGCAAGTACACCTATTCCCAAACCTGGAACTCCTTGAACAACTTGTTCTGATCTGCATAACTCTTATGCCTATCCTATGCTACCTTGAGATTCTTCTTGATCACCTGCATCTCTTGTTCCATGTCTGCCAACATATCTAGTCCAATCAATACTGTGCTAACCAGATCACTCCAACTAATGGGAGTGTTACAACTCCGCCCATACATTGACTCAAAGGGACTCATCCTTAAACAATCCCGATAAACATTGTTGTATGAAAACTCTACCAAAGGTAAATACTCTTCCCACTTCCTCTGCTGATGCATCACATACATCCTCAACATATCCTCCAATATCATGTTGACCCTCTCTGTCTATCCATCCGTCTGTGGATGATAAGCTACATTGAAGGTTAACTCTGTGCCCAAACTTGAAAATAACTCCTTCCAAAACTTGGAAGTGAACTTCGCATCCCTATCCGCCACAATCTTCTTCAGAAAACCATTTAGTCTAACCACATCTCTGATGAATACCTGTGCCACATTGCTAGCTGAGTATGTAGACTTCACCGGAATGAAGTGTGCAACCTTTGTTAAATTTTCCACAATGACCATGATGGAATCATGTTTCTTTACTGTCTTCGGCAACCCTATGATGAAGTCCATGGAAATGACCTCCCATTTCCATTATGGAATATCAATCGGCTATAGCAATCCACCTAGATGCTTACACTTTGCTTTCACTCGCTGACAATTGAAACATCTAGCCACAAACTCTACTACATCCCTCTACAAGTTTGGCCAATAGTAACATCTCTTCACTGTTGTTCATGTCTTCTGGTAACCCAGGTGACTTGAATATGGTTTCTCATGAAACTCCCTCAAGATCACCTTTTTGAGCTCACTGCTATCTAGTACATATATCATGTCTCGAAACCTGACCAATCCATTTGATGTAAGACAATAATCCATGCCCTGTGCACCTACACCTATACCTGTTCCTGTACCTGTACATGTACTTCCATATATACATGTACCACTACATGTACATGTACCTGCAGCTATACATGTACCATCACCCTACTGCAACCTGTGTGCAATCTCCATATACCTGACATCCTACCATCCTGTCTGCAAGATCCTATCATGTAAGTCTATCCCATAGGTGCTCACAGTTGCCAAGTGATGTACTTGTACCCATCTACTGAGAGAATCTACCACCCTGTTCTCTTTACCTTTGATGTACCTGATCTTGAAATAAAATCGTGGCCAACCATCTAGCCTACCTAGCATTTATATTCAGTTGGTCAAACAAATATCTCAACCCAATGTGATCACTCATAAGCACAAACCACCTTCCAAGAAGATAGTGCCTCCACATCTTCAATGCATGTATAATCATTGCTAACTCAAGATCATGTGTTAGGTAGTTTTTCTCATGCTCGTTTAGTTTCCAATACTCATAACATACCACCTGTCCATCCTGCATAAGGACTCCACCAAGCCCTCTCTTGCAAGCATATGTGCATACCACAAACTCTTTGTTTGGATCTACAATTTGTAGTACTAGTGCATGTGTCAACAACTGCTTAAGCTACTCAAATCTAGCTTCACACTCCTTTGTCCATTCGAACTTCTTACCTTTCCTTTGCAATGATGTAAAGGGATAAGAAATCTGAGAGAAGTTCCCAATGAACCTCCTATATTAGCCTGCCAAACCCATGAAATATCTCACCTCATCCACATTCTTAGGAGCTACCCACTCCATGATGGCCCTTATCTTCTCTGGATCTACTAAAATGCCTTCCTTGGTGACAATATGTCCCAATTAGTGCACCTTAGTCTGAAAGAAACTACACTTGTTGAGCTTAGAATACAACTGATTCTCTCTCAACAACCTCAAAATTTTTGCTAAATGCTCAGCATGCTCTTACTCATGTTTAGAATATAACAATATATCATCAATGAATACAATAACAAACTTATCCAAATATGATGCAACACATTATTCATCAAACACATGAATGTAGTCGGAGCATTAGTTAGGCCAAATGGAACAACAACAAACTCATAATGCCCATACCTAGTCCTGAACGCAGCCTTGTAAATGTCCTCCTCTTTGATGCATACCTGATGGTATCCAGATCTAAAGTCAATCTTCGAGAACAATGTTTCTCCCTTGAGATTATTGAACAAGTCATCAATCCTCGACAAAGGATATTTGTTCTTGATAGTCACTTGTTCAACTGCTTGTATTCAATGCATAATCTGAGAGTACCATTTTTCTTCCTCACAAACAAGATCGGTGTGCCCCTACAGTTGGCCTAATGTATCCCTTGTCCAACATTTCCTTTAACTGCAAGTTAACTCAACCAAATCATGTGTGCTCATCCTGTAAGGTGATTTTTATGTTGGAGCTGCCCCTGGCACTAACTCAATAGAAACATTTACCTCCCTGTGAGGTGGAAACTCTATAATGTCCATAGGGAATACATCATGAAACTACTGCAACATTGGATATCTTTTCAACACATCTGCATCCTCAACCTCCTTACCCTTAGCACTAGAAATGTGTACTGTAAATAGCTTGCACCCTTTCCTACGGCTATGCTTTGCTTGCATAGTTGTCACCATCCTAACTGATGTGGATTTCTTCTTACCTTACAAGACTCTTGGTTATCCATTGTCATCAACACACTCAATTGATTTGTCATAGCAGTAAACCTTGGTTCTATGTAGATACAACCAATCCATTCCCAACAACATATTTTATGATCCCAATAGTAACACATTCAAATGTGTTGTTGTAGGCATACCATTTAAATCAAATGTGCAAGCTCTTACCCAATTATGCACTCACTTCTTTGTACCTGTATCCAACTACACTAACCAAACCTCTGCATGCAATTCCTTATTCAAACCACACTTATCCACCAAGTTAGGACTAACATAGCTATAATTAGAACCAGGGTCAATCAAAATAGAAATAACTTGATCACAAAGCTTATCGTCCATCTCAATGATAGATGTCTAGTGTTCTACCTGCTTGTTGTCCACTGCTACATAGATACATGGAATACTCTGACCAACGTCACCAACATTCTGCACCTCCTGTGCACTGTATATCTAAGGTCTACCACCCTGGTTCTGTGGAAAATCTCTCTTAAGGTGTTCCTTTCCACATGTCCAACATTCCAACTGACCAGTACCAACACCTCTATGTGTTTATTGGGACTCATGTCCTTGTCTAGTTGCATTAAATCTCTTTTGTGGTGCCATGTTCTCTTTCTTATCTGCATGTTAAGACCTTGTCCTCTTAGGCTATCATTTACCTTTTTCCTTTCCCTTCCATCCATGCTTAGATTCATTCTCACACTTTGATTGTTCATAGAAATGCTTGAGTTCCCCAATAAGTTCCTCAAGTGACTGAGACTCATCATACTCAATCCAATCACTAAATGCTAATGGCAAACCACTGAAAAACCATTGAACTTTAGCCTTCTCATCAGTAAGATACGATGCATACCTCAATAGCTCTAGAAAATTGGTCGTGTACTCTTCATCTGTCATTCATCCCATCTTTAACTCATAGAATTATTTTTCCTTACTATCATAGTACCTTTCTGACAAGTACTTCTTTCTAAAAAGTCTCCTGAACTCCTACCAACTCAAGTCATATTTCCTGATGTCTCTAACTCGCTTAACATCTTCCCACCAGATGTCTTCTTTACCTTTCAAGATGAAGATAGCTATTATGGCCTTCATGTTATCCGTGTACTCATGCAACTCAAATAATTTGTTCATTCCAAGTATCCAAGCCTCTACATCTTCTGGCTTCTTCATATCTCCATCAAAAGTAGGTGGTTTTGCTTTCTTGAACTCATCCGGCAAGTATCCCCTATCATTCCTCCTATAAGGATGATAGCGATGACGATCATGATGTCTATTAGAACCAAAACTAGAATAATACCTGTGTTCACCACCCCTCCTATCCAGAGTGTCCAACAACCTACCATCTCTCACTGTATCAGATATATCTGACTTGTGTCTACTAGGAGATCTATTGCCATATGCCCCATTAGTTTTATCTGTATGCCCATGGTTGATCGAAAGCGGCCATTTTCACTGCAAGTCCGACAAACTATGAAGAATTATAGCATTCACCTCTTCCTACTTCTCTTGTGCCTATATGATCTGGTCATTACCTGCCTTACAACTCCTTATCTCTTCCTTCAAACTTCTCAATGTAACCACCAAACCTGAAGAGTTCCCAACACCACACTGCTCTTCGGATTCATAGGGAGAATCTTTGTAGTGAGCCATCTTGTTAGCCATTTGATCTTTTCTTCCTACAATGCATAATATGTCAGATAAACCAAATTAAATAAACCAACGTACCTCAGTATAGCTCAAGGAGGATACCTTGTCTGCGAGATCACCAAACCAGTGTGATACATGTATAACATAATCATAACAACATATCGACATATGCAAGTAAATATATCAACTCATAAACATCACTCTAACTAGGATCCATTCATCAATGCAAGGCCATATCAACAATGCATGGTATGATCTCATGCATGAAAACAACCATTACTCGATTATACATTTCCACATACAACCAACATTATGCATAAGAAATTCCAAATCAACTACACCTACGCATAAACACGTGTAGTTGAGCATAATCGCTCAATCCTTGTAATCAACCTACAATACTAATACGTGTAATGAAAATACTCAAGGATGTAACCTAACATACAAGGATGTACATCTACAGGGAATTCAATGAGGAAGCGGATCGACTATCTAAAGAAGGCCTGCAGCAAGCTGTGGGCTCTTGGAGAGTAACTGAACAGGACCATGATCAGATCCGTGTGTCGGATCTCCCTCCAAACATATAACTTTTCTTTTTTGCCTTTCCATTCATATGCACTGGTTTATCTGGGTTATTTAGATAATGGTGGCATATGTCAAACAATGTTTTTTACACTCTTTTCTGTTAAGCTCTGGTTTAAAGAGCGGACTGTGATACGGTAACATATATGGTTATTTCCTGGGCTGTTTTCCTCATGAGAGGAGGCCCAGGCGGTACTGTGGTTTTTTAGCTGTTTTCTTGGATGTGGCTGGTAAAGCCGAGTACAGAAGATGCTGTTAGTGCTCTGTAGGGGCGCTGATGATCATATCAGAGGAGTTTTAGCTCCTAAACAGGCAGTTTTTTACAGAATGTTAACTCATAAGCATTGTAACTTTTTTATTACTTATAAAGAAGTTCGTTTTTTCCTTGGAAAAAAAACATACAAGGATGTAAGTAGGTGACATAAAATAAACATGTAAGTGACATATAATCCATATGAAATCAGTCGCGTACTTATGACAAATACATTCTGAAAGATCAACATCAAATTCTCCATGATAACCATACTACAACCCTAATCCAACAACAAGCAAGTATATAAGTGTAAAAGACACACCTGAAATTGACATGTATGCATGACCAATACATTCAACCCATCCAATCCAAGAGTTGAACCATTCTTTGATACCACTCTGTAACACCCTCCTCCCACATCCACCCAAGTAACCATGTAAATATGAGATGAGAGGCTACTATGATCTGATTCGACCTCCTATGTGACCTTAAGGAAGTGGAATCGACAAAACATCACACACAATCATCCAACATTATCAACAGAACCCTCAGGAGATAATTTAGCCACTCAGGCAGCCTGTCCCTGGGTCCCACTGTTGTTCTAGACCTATTACGTTATGAACCAGCTCAAGAAAAAGATAGAAAAGATAGATCCACACCTTAGAATTCAGCCTCTTCGAGCGTCCAACCTCCTTTACATTACATAAATGAACAATTCTTGGATGATACAAATGACAAAACCTCCTTTCTATATATAGGAGTCTAAGAGGTCACAATATAACCCAGCCGACCTAACAATAATAATATAAAGCCACAAAAATAACAATAGAGGGATTCTAGTAATAACAATATGGGGGCAATAGGGGCACAACAATATTAATAAGGGATACAACTACAATAGTAATGGGGTAATCACTAGTATTATAGGGACCCAACATGCCCCTCTCCTTCAAAAAAGTGTTGTCCTCAACGCTTGAGTAGTTTTGGATGCTTCTGTATAAAATTTTCATCCTCCCATGTGGAATCTTCAGCGGATAAGTTTTTCCACTTGATAAGATACTCCGAAATTGATCGATTTCGTAGCTGTCAAGTTCTTGTTTCTGTGACTACTTCTGGTTCCAATATAATTTTTCCTTCCTTGTCAAGTTCTGGCAATATTGTTTGAACTAGGAGCTTGTCGCCTATAACCTTCTTTAAACATGAAACATGGAAAACTGGGTGCAATCGAGAAGCTGCAGGAAGCTCCAATTTGTATGCCATAGCACCAATCTTTTGCAACACCTTGTACGGACCATAATACTTTGGTGATAATTTATTATCCTTCTTAGCTTGCTTGAGGGACATTTGCTTATATGGTTGTAGCCGTAGGAATACGCAATCACCTACATCAAAACTTCTTTTGATGCGATGTTGATATGCCTGTTGTTTCATTCTATTTTGTGCCAACACGAGGTTATCCTTTAAGAGTTGGAGGACCTGTTGTTGATGTTCGATGTGATGTTCCACTACTTGAACCTTAGAATTTTCTCTTAAATATGATGTGATGGATGGTGGCTGATATCCATAAAGTGCCATAAATGGGGTCATTTTTGTTGCTGTATGGAAGGAAGTGTTATACCACCATTCAACCAGAGGCAACCATTTGACCCATTGTGTCTGTTTATCAGATACAAAGCAACGAAGATATCCTTCCAAACATTTGTTTACTATCTCAGTTTTCCCATCAAAATGAGGATGATAAGATGAGCTATGAGCTAACTGAGTACCAAGACAAGAAAATAATTCTGTCCAAAAATTTCCAGTGAAAATGGGATCTCTGTCACTTACAATAATCTTTGGGTTTCCACGTAGCTTTTAAATTTTTTCCATAAATGCAGAAGAAACTGTACTGGCTTTAAATGGATGTGATAATGCACAAAAGTGTGCATACTTGGTAAGTTTTTCAATTACCACCATGATAACACTCTTTCCCTCAGACTTGGGTAAACCTGTGATAAAATCCATTGAAACCTCCTCCCAACGTTGGCTTGGAATGGATAAAGGTTGTAATAGACCCGGTGTCTTGATTGTTTCAACTTTATTTTGTTGGCAAACCAAACATTCTGCCACAAAATTTTGAATATCTGATTTAAGGCCATCCCAAAAAAATTCCTTCTTAACCCTGTGGTAAGTTTTTAAAAATCCTGAGTGCCCTCCTAAGGGAGAAGTGTGCAATTCCATAAGAATCTTTTGTTTTAGTTGGGAATTCTTACAGAGGTATAAGCGACCTTTGTACCATAACGAATCATTTTGCCAGCTAAATGTATTAGACGTACTGGAATCTTGTTGTAACTTTCGAATAAGTGCCCACACTTCTTCATCATTCTTCCATTCCTCCCTTGCTTTGTTTATCCAATCTGGTTGGATAATAGAAATGGCGCACAACAATGCTTCCACATCCTCATCCTTTCTTGAGAGTGCATCTGCCACCACATTTTGCTTCCCTTTTTTGTAGATGATTTCAAAGTCATAACCCAACATCTTTGTGACCCACTTTTGTTGCTCTTCAAAGGATAATCTTTGTTCTAAAAAGTATTTAAGGCTATCATGATCCATTTTTACCTTGAAGTGTCTTCCCATTAGGTAGGGTCGCCATTTCTTAAGTGCATGGAGTATTGCCAACATTTCCTTCTCATAAATAGCTTTGTGTAAAAACTTTCCCTTGATTGGATGACTTTTGATGAGCCCCAAAAATGTACAATTATTTGGGCTCATTCAACCTCCTAATTTGGCTTAGTCCACCATTCTCATTTGTTTATCGCATGTTTTTGATTATTTTTATGTTAATAGAGTGAATTTGGTTAGTCATTATGCCAACAAGTCTAATGGGTGCTTTGTGTAGCCTTTTTGGTCAACTTGGAGACAAAATGGAAGGTCTTAATGAGCACTTGGCAGCCAAACTCGTGGGAGAACAAGCTAGAGGATTTGTAGGAAGGTGTCCCCCTCATTTATGGGCCCTTACCTCGAATTCTCCACCATCAGCTCGGAGTTCAAAGGCCACCAAATCAATGAGCACAAGGGCAGCCAAGCAAGTCAAGTAGGACTGTTGTTAACTACAAGTCTTGGGCAGCCAAGTCCCTAAATTTTAGGAGGACTGTTGGGTCCTCAAATTGTATAAATAAGAGGGCTTAAGACCTCATTTCAGTTAGTCATTTTGGGGTTAGCTAGTGGTTAGTAATTTTTGTAGCCAATAGTTAGTCATTTCATAGTCTTGTTGTAGTCATTTTGTAGTTCGATTTTTAGGCCATAGATTAGTTTTGCTGTCAGCTCATTTTCAAGTTCTCCTTGTGGACAGTTTTGATGTAACTCTTCATTCTTGATTAATAAAGATGAATCCAGCTTTGCACCAGCTCTAAATCTCTCTTGGGAGGCTGTAGCTCTTGGGGTTGGGCCCATCTCAAGCGCTCAGTACCTCCCTTGTTTATCTTTATGTGTTTGCTGCGTTCTTAAAATGAAATCTGCTCTTTAGATCTTGCTTTGTTATTTTGGTTGTTTTTTATGATTAAAGTAGCTTTTTATGGTTAGAATCGATTGGTGGGAGTTTTTCATGCATTTAGATCTCTTTGAATGTTCTTACTCACGTGATGTACATGGTTCTCTTTCCAAACAAAGCTGTTGTTTATTCATTTCATTGACAGTTGGATTAAGTTAGCTAGGACTTGGTTTGTTTGCAAGGATTCATTGATTCGTTTGAATGAGCATTGTGCAGGGCATCTCTATCACCTTCATCACCTCCTCGTTCATCTGAGCCTCGTCTAGATCAGTTCCTCCATCACCAAGTCTATTTCCTCATCTCCCATCTGCTCTTTTGCCACGTAACCCTACCTTCTTGCTTTTCCATTGCCTAAACCTTCGTTGATGCAAGTCAGCCTTCCACATCATCTCGCCACTCCATCCATCAGTTCCTGGGTCACTTCAGACCCCCATCCTACCTCCATAACCATCCATTCATCTTCCATCAACCATCCATCCTCAAACATCCCATTTCGAAACATCCTGTAGAAGAATTGCAGAACATCCTGTAGAAACCCCTGCAGACTTCCTGTAGAAGTTCATAAACACGGTTGCATGGCATCCAGACTTTGTGAAACTCTCAGAAAGAATGTTAGGGATCCCTTAGACCCTCTTTGTACCATCCTGACCTTTCCCAAGCCTTCCTTCCCTTCGAACTACCCCTGCACAGTCAAGACCTAGTAAGAAGCACAATCACAATAACTCCACCCACTTGAGCAAAAATACAAAAATGTGTTCTCTTCAATGAAAGGAGTTTAAATTCATGCATCTCATCTCACTAGAAGTAATGGCATCATTTCTAGAAGTTTGCACTCCCACCATTGCATCATAGAGATTAAACTAGTCAGATTAGGGTTTACTAGGGTTTCCATGTTTGGTTGGCTTTCAATTCATTCTTGCAAAGTAGGTTAATTTCCTTTGAGATAGCCTTCGTTCATCATTTAGAAAGCTTCTTCTGAGAACATATAGAAGTTGGCTTGAGCCCTAGCGGACTTGTGCCAGCTGCGACAAAAGCTAGTACTTGTGCATACAGCACCGTCGCTTCCAAGTTTGTTACGAACTACCGGGTTGATAAAATTAAAGAAGGGAGTTCCAGGAGTTGTAGCATTATTGCTACAATACTGGAGCCCACCAACTTTCAAAAGCAATGGGTCTTTCATCTTGCATTAAAACAGCACCAATTCCATTTCCTGAAGCATCACATTCCACAATAAAGGTTTTTGTAAAGTCAGGTGTAGCTAAAACCGGTGCTTGGCACATTGCCTCTTTAAGATGTTCAAAGGCCTTTGTTGCTGCTGGAGTCCATGTAAATGCATATTTCTTCAATAATGTTGTTAGAGGTGCTGCTATTCTCCCATAATTCTTAACAAACTTGCGATAATACCCTGTCAACCCAAGAAATCCTTGCAAATGCTTTATGGATGTGGGGATTTTCCATTCCTTAATGGCTTTAATTTTGCTAGGGTCTACCTTAACTCCTTCATGAGATACAATATGACCCAGACATTCCACCTCTTGTACTCCAAAGAAACATTTGGATCTTTTTGCATATAATTGTTTCTCTTCCAATAGTTGTAGCACCCTGTCAACATGTTCAACATGATCCTTCCAAGACTTGCTGTAGATTAGTATATCATCAAAAAATACTAACACAAATTTTCTAAGGAATGGTTTGAAAATGGAATTCATCAAACCTTGAAATGTTGAAGGTGCATTGCAAAGGCCAAAAGGCATGACCAAAAATTCATAATGACCCTCATGAGTTCTAAATGCTGTTTTCAGAATGTCTTCAGTCTTCATTCTGATTTGATGATATCCTGAACGAAGATCCAACTTGGTGAAGTAAATTGATCCATGCAATTCATCCAGTAATTCATCAATTACAGGAATGGGAAACTTATCTTTAGTAGTGAGCTTGTTAAGCTCCCTATAATCCGGACACATGTGCCATGATCCATCCTTCTTGTGCACCAATACTACTGGAGCAGAGAAAGAACTTTTACTCAGTTGAATTATACCAGCCTCTAGCATTTCTACAACCATACGTTCAATTCCACTCTTTTGGGCATAGGGATATCTGTATGGCCTGATGTTTGGAGGAACACTTCCTGGAATCAGATGAATAACATGATCATGATCGTGAATAGGTGGGAGACCTTTGGGAGTCTCAAATACCTTGTAATGATTTTCCAAGACTTTTTGGAGACCTGGAGAAATAGATGATTCCAATGTGGAAACATCTAGCAAACATAATTGTGTAATTACACCTCTTTGTTCCTTTTTTAGAAGCTTTATCATACTGTTAGAGCTGATTATATTTCCCGGTTTCCCTGCAATACCCCTTAATTCAACTTCCTTTCCTTCCACGGAAAATTTCATGAAAAGTTCTTGAAAATTAAAAGCTATTGTATCCAAGGATTGTAGCCATTGGACTCCTAGTACAACATCAACACCTCCCATTGGAATGGAAAGCATTGGGCTAGTCAATACATCTTCTCCCATGGATAGCTTGATATTATTGTTCCTCCATTTGCAACCATCACTTGACACTCTGGTGCTAGATATAAGAAGAAATTCAATTCTTTTGCTACCTTACAATGAATAAAATTGTGGGTACTTTCTGAATCAATCAACACTATTACCTTTTTCTTCTTGATTTGTCCTTCTATCTTGATGGTTTGAGGAGTGGTAATTCCTGCCAATGCATTACAAGATATGGTTGGATTCATTTCTTCTTTATCTAGGGTTTTTTCCTGGAGTATATCTTCTTCTTTTGACCTTTCTTGCTCCTTTTCTTCTTCCTCTTCACAATCTATGTAGAATAATTTCTTCTCAGCACACTTATGACCTTAGTGTATTTGCTATCACAACTGTAACAAAGCCCTTTTGCTCTTTTTTCTTCCAATTGTTGTGGTGTCAACCTTATAGGTTTTGGAAGACTAGGGGAAACAACACTTCCATCTTTATAGTTGTGAGTGGTATGCTTCCTAGTTGCCATAATTTTGCTTTCCATTTTTCTTGCTAACCTGAATGCCTTCTCTAATGAATCAGGTTCCCAAAGGCGAATATCATGTTGGATATTATCCTTTAACGTCCCTATGAACACATCAATCCTATGCTCCTCTACAAATATTTTTTACCCTTATGTTCAATTTTTGGAACTCCTCAATGTGCTCCATTGTTGAACCCTTTTGTTTGAGACTTATCAATTGGCCAAAAAAAGTGTTGCTTTTTGTATCCTCATAATGTGCTGTCAATTCTTCTGTAAAAATTGCCCAAGTGATAATTTTTTTACGAGAGCAAAGCCATTAATACCATACAAACTAATTTGGTTCCAAATATAAAGTTGCAATATGTATCTTTTGTGTGTTTTGCACATTATTGAGATCGAAAAATTGCTCCATCTGTAATATCCATGTTGCGGGATCCTTGCCATCAAACTTCCTCATATCAATTTTTGGAATATGGTGGGTCTTCGATCCCACATTAGAGTCTATGAAATCATGATTAACATTTCTTTTGTTAGCATCATGAGTTTCCTTTACTACCTTTTCACCATTAGTAAGTATTTCTTGTAGAAAATTTGTCAAATTTGTCTTCAAATCTACCATGTCTCTCTTCAAATCTGTCTTCAAATCTGTCTTCAAATCATCAATATTAGCTTCCACGCCCTTTATCTTAGATTCCACGCCATTTATCTTAGCTTCTGTTAGCTTTTGTGAGAGTGAAATTTGTTGCACTTGGTCTTGTAATTTTGATATATCATGTAGCATTTCTTCCTCTTCTTCATGAGTCATGCTAGGGCTTTCAAGTTGCTTACTAGGTGTTTGCATTTTCTTTCCTCGGGGCATCAGTTACCAATAAAAATGCTCTACTATGCCCTTTGAATTCCTTCAAAATAATTTTTCAAACCAAGCTTAAGCAAAAATTTAAAAAAATCTACACACCTTTTTTCACTTTGTAGGAGCTCGATATTACCTCTGATGTCTCTCTGTAATTTCAGATCATCTAGTTATGAAATTTTAACCTGTAGTAGCCCTCTATCTCCTCTTTCCAATTCCACCAGTCCGATCCCAATTGGATTCTCCAAGGAAGAGTTATGTCAAATCTCCCACAGTGACCTGATTATAGACTAGTTCAGTAGAGCGAACTTGTATGACGTGCCACGTGTCCCTGTTTCGACCTTTGGCTCTGAAAAATATATACAAGAAACTACAGTCCATCCTCTTTCTATACCTTCTTACAAAATTTCAATCCAATGCTCAAAGAGAAAGTTATGATGATTTTCCCCAGGTCACCTATTTGGAATGTAATTTAGGAGTCTGCAAACAGACCAACTTCCTAAGATCATATCTCCACAAATATAGCACGAAAAGCTCTGAAATTTGGACCTGAGATTCAACATGATGTCTTCTAAAATGGGGTTTTTTTTTAGCTTTTGAAACATCGCATAAAGAAAGTTATACTAAAAATGCCATGATGACCTGTTTGGAGCAGCGAAACCCTAGAATCCAAAGCTCTGATACCAAATGTTATGAACCAGCTCAAGAAAAAGATAGAAAAGATAGATCCACGCCTTAGAATTCAGCCTCTTTGAGGGGCCAACCTCCTTTAAATTACATAAATAAACAATTATTGGATGATACAAATGACAAAACCTCCTTTCTATATATAGGAGTCTAAGGAGTCACAATATAACCCAGCCGACCTAACAATAATAATATAAAACCACAAAAATAACAATAGAGGGATTCTAGTAATAACAATATGGGGACAATAGGGGCACAACAATATTAATAAGGGATACAACTACAATAGTAATGGGGTAATCACTAGTATTATAGGGACCCAACATATTAGGCCATAGTCTCTCTCATGCTATGGGCAAGGGAGCGACCAGAGACCTAAATTCGATCTCATAGGCCTGCCTGCCAGCGACTGTGGAATAAAGTTGCTAGTTTTCTGCCAACAACCCCGGGATTTAAGCCACTTTTTCAAGCCTAGAGCCCAGGCCACTACCCATAATGGAATGAAAGCTCATAATCAAGTAAAGTACAGGGAAATAATGATGCAAAATAAATAAGTTGATCAAGACCTTAACCAGACCCCTACTAGCCATGATAGGCATTTCATCAAACATATTGTCAACATGTAGCCTATAGGTGTAAACAACATAATTAAGTGTAGGGATCTCATACTTATCTGAGAATCACTATGAACCATTGTTCCCTCATTCCATTTGTTGCCTTATCACTTATTAGGTCATAGATACCATATCCATTCAAATAAAAGTAAAAACATGTTGAGAGCCATACATAGTTGTTGTCACAAAATGTACATATAACCAGCATAATAGGAACAAAAATACCATAAACATATCAGCCATCAAAATCCATATATACATCAGTACATTTGCACATAGAAATCAAGGGAATGAATTTCTCATTAATCAATGTAATCAACCAACCAGAGATGGGACTACCACATTCCACCCAACCATAGAATGGTTAAGCCAAAACTCTCTTCAACCATTCAAACCCGTGCCATATTCCCAGCATGAATCTGGGACTCAAACCAAATAACTCAACTAGTTCATACCAAGGCTAAACCAACTCACCCTCATCAATAGAAACTGGGTCTTACCCTAATCCATCCTAGATCACTAGGCCAACACAATGAACACATCATAACCGGCTTTACCGTGATCTCCACCCGATCACTAGGGAAAACAAGAATGGGTACCACCATCTTTCTCCATCTACAACGTGAGGGATTTTCCTATCTTCTAGTCTCTTAGGTTTTACCACAATCCAAACCCAAATCACTAGACCCTAAACCGATACCTACTCTCCAGGCTTTACTACATATCCAAAACCTGGGATTAGTACGCCCAACGAAGAGAAAACCACCTCTAGGTTTTACCGTATATGTTGTCATTCACCAGAAAGGATTCTTAGGCCATCTGAGGCAACACAAAATCTGGCTTTACCGCAACCCACAATCTAGTTCAGGGGTTACTAGGCCATTTGTTCTATCATTTCGAAGATCCATCTCACTCAGGTTCAAATCCATCCAGCAATCCATCTCAACCAAACATGAGAACCCCATCACACCATGGCTATCTGAAAATGGCAAGGCTATGCTGAAAAACACTGTTACACTTGGAAAAACCCATGCCATGATAGAAAAGAACCACATGCAATACCATGCATGCCAAATCTAGCAAGGAAATACACATGCAAGTTGATGCCTTCAATGAAGCCTGTTGTAGTTGCTTTATCCTACCTTTCCCCTCTTGATCATTGCTTCCTCTTGCCTGATTTTCCTTTCTTTCTCCAATGCCAAAGTGCTCCAAGAAAACTCTAAGTATCCAAGAGTATGAGAGAGAGAGAATAATGAGAGTGCTCCAAAACTGAACTAGAAAAAGGTTACCAACTGATCCTTAGAAGCCTTTTTATGAATGAGGCCTCTATTTTCTTCATTTTCCATTATTTTCCTTCATTTTCCTCCTCACATGCAACCTATGACCTTTCACCTCCTTTTTCTCCTAATTTCCATTATTTTCATAAATAAATGTGCTAAAAATTCCATTTTGCTTTCCAAAGACTTATCCATTACCTTTTCCAATTTCCTTAGCCATAAACAACCAAATGAACACGCCCTAAGATGTCTTGCCCAAAATTTAGCTTCGAATAAGTGTCCCATTCATCCGTGGTTATTGCTTTTAGCTTTTATTACATGGAAATTTCACCAGGGCTGTTACACACACTGATTTTGATTTGAACATCAGAAGATGTGTGTGAGAAGATGAAGTGTTTAACATATTGAGGTATTTCCTGCATTGAACCATGTGGGGGGGAATTTTCTAATAAAAATACTGTTTATAAGGTACTTCATTTGGGCTACTATTGGTCTACCCTTTTTATGGATTCCAAGGATTATGACCATAGATGTGATAGTTGTAATTGGATGGGTCGCTCAGTTTAGGTTGATGAAATGCATTTACACCCTTGTGGATCCCTTTGAAAATTGGGCCCTTGACTTTGTGGCATTGATCACTCCAACATCACAAAAAATAAGGTATATCCTAGTCTATACTAATTACATAACTAAGTGGGTAGAATCTAAAGCATTTTCTCATGCTATCAAAAATTCAATTGTAGATTTTTTTTTGAGGACATATTTATGCATTTTAGTGTGCCTAGAGAAATTATTAAATATTGGGGAACACAACATACCTCGATAATTGTGAAGGCCATCACACAACCATAAAATACTAGGCACCAAATAATCCTCACCATATCATCCATAGTTCAATGGCCAGGTGGAGTTTAACGATAAATTTCTTGAGGCTATTTTAACCAAGAGAATACAAATGCATCATAAAGATTAGGAAAACCAGCTTCCTTAGTCTTTCTAACCATACAGGATCACATGGAGAAACACCATCGAACACACTCTATATGAGTTGGTGTATGGAAAGCAATTCCTCTTACCTATTGAGTTCCAAGTGAAAACTTTCGAAACTGCACTTTAGCTAGGAATATAGATTTATGAGGCACAAAAATAAAGATTTCTACAATTTAATGAATTGGATGAGATAAGGATGGATGTTTTACAACAAACTATCCCCATCAAACAATAGAGAAGTAAGTGGCATGAAAATCTTATAAAAAACAACAAGCTAAATCCAAGTGATTGGTGTCTCCTTTCTTTAATCCAAATTTAACATTTCAAAGGAAAGTTTTGTATATGATGGTTGGATCCATATAAGTTCATGGATGTATTTTATAATGGAGTTGTGAATATCAATACTAATGATAAGCAATGTACTCCCTTCTTGGTTAATGGGAATAGACTTAGGCTATATCAACAACCTACTAAATGAGAAGGTTTCATTCAAAAAGTGTTGCAACAACACGAATTGGTAATGGTAGGAAAGGAGGACCTCTATCCTACTGAATTTTTATCTTAATATGTTCCTTTAACCAAAAAAAATTATTAAAAAAAATATCAGTGATAAAGAGAAAAATAAGGTTCATTTGTGAAAATCAACTTGCATACACAATTAGACAGGAAGCGTTCTTGAAATCTAGGCAACTAGCGGGTAAATTCTCCCCTATTTTTCTAATAAAAATGAGGTGCTACTAATATTTAAGATAAATGGTTTTTTTTTCCGAAAAGAGGTTTTCATTTTGTTTTCATTTTTAGTGGCATAAAATTAGATATATGAAATACCTCCTTGTTACAGAGCTTTGGGTGACCATCTTGCTAAATATTTACTACAGTTAGCACAAAACCCTCTGCTCCATTTACTTTCATTAGTCGTTCCACCTTCACCATCAATATTTTCATCATCCTCATCACTTTCAAAATGATCATTGTCTTCATTTTTTCCAAAATCACTATCATCTTCACCATCTTCATCGTCATCATCATCTTCACCACCATCACTTTCATCAACATCATTTCCACCCCTATCATTTCCATCTCATCATTTTCAACATCATCATTTTTATTATCTTCAACATTACTAGTAGCATCATCAGCATCATTATCAACTTCGATATTAACATCATCAGCAGTGGCATCCTCAACATCTGCAACAGAAAATTATGATAGCAAGTGCAATAGTTTTACATATAAAAGGCAAGTTCCTTATTTTTCTCAGCATATTTATATTATCTTCATTACTTGGTCTCTAGAATTTTCTTTGAATTTTACAAAAACCTAGTTTTAGAGTCTATCCAGCACGAATCTCTTAGAATCGCTCAAGGAGAGCATGGCATCTTTCATGGTTTTCTTAATCTTCAAGTTTATATTTAGGGGTTACATGATCTTCATAGTGGTTAAACGATTGTTTGTACATGTTCAAAAAATTAGATCTACATATTTGGAACAATCAAACATCGTGGATCAGACTTGGTCTCCTAATTATTCATCTTTTTCAAAGGTTCTATCAGTGGAAATTAGCCTTTGTACTTTTTTTCAAATCAATTTCTACAATGGTCAAAGTCTAAGTTTTCAGTTTTCCTTCAGTTTGGAATGGCATGTGTATGGTGATAGAAAACATGTTTGTTTGCACAAATCCTTATAATCACCTTCAGGTGAAAGGTAACCAAGGTGATACCTATTATTTCATAAGCTCTACAGTGCATTTCAAACTTAGAATTTTTCAGCACCTTAAAACCTTTAACCTTGATATAAATATATAAGTATGTGTGATTTCACTTTTTTTTTTTGTAATAATTTGAATAATTGTTGAATCCTCCCAAGGATGACATGTTTCCCATCTCTCTTTGAATTACATCTTGTTCATCTTCAATTTCCCAGTGCGCTATTATTAGCTTGCATGCACCCCATATCCTAAAATTATAAATAAATTCTCTTGCATCGCATTCCTCAATGAGGAATTGCTATCATTTAATATTTTTATCGAACGTCATCTCGACTTTAGTTTTATACCTTATTTTGTTCCATGTTTCATACTGCTCACTCCTACTTTTACATTGTCTCACTCCTATGACTACATTATACCCTTTGTTGAAATGTGTAACTAGGTTCAGTCTTCATAATGTTTATTATAATCATGATTTTGTATATTTTATATTAAAGAGAAAATAAATTTATTATTTTCATTCTTGATGCATGGGTTTGATGCTCAAGATAAATTTATTTATAGGTCAAGCACCCATTGAGTGCTTCTAGGTTTGTCTTAGAGTTATGAAGTCAAAATATTCATTGCCATACATGTAAGACCTCTTTGGGAATGTTGTATCTTGTAAATAAATAAATAAAATTAAATTCAAAAGTGTCATAAAGACCTTCCAAGACATTGTCAACAAGTCAACCTACAAGAAGGGTCAAGTCAGACTCATGGGCATCAATTCAACCCTCTAAGAATCATATATATAAGGGAACCTCGACTTCATTTAGAGATGTTCATTCAAGCAAGAAAACAAGTTTGATCTCCTTAAGAAAGGAGCTGGAAAAGGGCTAATATCAAATAAAAGAAGAAAGAGAAGAAAGACTAGAGTTTTGGAACTATCTCTCTCATGCTAGGGCTTCTGCAGTAGGTTCTAGACCAAAATTGTATAAGTTGTTGGGGAAGTAAAAGTTGTAGAAAAAGCTAACAAGGAAGTCGAAGTTGCAGAAGAAGTTGTTGGGGAAGTCGAGATTGCTAGGAATTCAAAGTTTTTGCTAGGTAAAAATTGTTGGAAGGTCAAAGTTGTTGGAAGTTTCAAGGTAGAAGTTGCTGGAAGTTGTTGGGTCAAAGTTGCTGGAAGTTGCTAAGTCAAAAGTGTTGGAAGTTTCTAGGTCAAAGTAGCTAGAAAAGTTCATCAATAAGGAGAAGTTTGGCTTGGTCTTGGATGGGTCTTTGACGATGGTCTTATGTATTAGAATTCATCTTCTAAACATTCTATAGGAAGAGAAGAATCTTGTGGGTTTTTCTCTCAAGAGGAGAGATTTTGGTTGTGGATTGTAGCCTAAATTTTGTGTCCTCCTGTCTATTTGATCTTCATAGTTTGGTATTTGTTTTATGATAAGAATATAATAATATTCAAGTGAAATAAGAATATAATCAAGTTAATTAAAAATACATCATAAGCAGTTAACATTTTTAAGAGAAAAATCTTAATTAAGCTACCCCCGAGATTTCTCAACAAGTTAACAAATCTAGGGTGACTACAACAAGAAGAAGAGGAAGGTTGAAGATCACATCATTAAATAAGGATACATAAGGTTCGAGCACAAGAAAATCATTAAGGAGGACTAAGAATTACCAGGGATCACAACATCACAAGGAGAAGAAGACCTCAACAATCCTACCTCCACTCAAAGAAAGAAGGACTACATTTTTGAAGCATTTTAAAGTCTCCATATTCTACATTTATAAATCCAAAGAAATAAATAAGAATACTTTCCATCGTCATCAAAGAAATCAAGGTGATCTCCATCTCTTTGAAGAAAGGATCACATCTCAAGAATATCATCTAGAAAAGAAGTATTGTCATATTTAAAGAAAGAAGACATCATCAAGGAAGCAATCATCTTTAAGAAGGCATCTTCAATTGTCATCATCATCATCAAGGACACATCAAGTTGAATATAACATCTTCAAAGGAACATCTTCACTTAACAAGTAAGTATATTTCTATTTATGTCTGAATATGTTATCAACATGATTTTATTCTGCAAGGAGAGCAACTAACTGGTTAGGTCATCAAATTTCCTTGCATGGAAAAAGAGGATATATTTGATCCTCATAGAGATTGAATTTTTTGAATATGTTAAGGGTTCAATCTCCAAACCATCTCAATAAAAATCTTAAGCACTATCGAAGTATATGAAAGGAGAAATAAGGGCACAAATAATCCTCATAGAATCAATCAAGGATTATCTCATTCCTTATGTAGCAAAGTTGGAGAAATCAAAAGAAATCTATGATAAGTTGGTAGAATTTATTTTTTTGTAAGCACTGCAGGATAATTTATATCACTGAGAACATAACTATATAATATGTAGGTATCAAAGGAAGAAGGGGTAGCCTCATACCTTATGAGGGTATCACAAATAAGATATCAACTACAAGAACTGGGAGAAATAATGTATGATAAAGAGATTACCACCATTGTGCACAATACAACACCTATAAATGGGGAAAATTTGTATCAAGTATTTATGGAAAGAAGGAAGCCACTCCATCCAGCGAACTTTGGTCATTATATAATATTGAAGAAACTAGGTTGCAGGCAAAAAGTGATGTTGGATCAAATGAACAAGTTCAAGCATATGTTTCCATGGCCAGGAGAAAAGGAAAGTTTGATCCTCAAAAAAAAAAAGATCGATATGTCAAAGATACAATGTTATGAGTATAACGAATATGGGCACTTTAAGAGGAATTGTCATAAACTCTATAAGGACGACAATAAAATAAAATATAGAAATGAAGCACATATCACCGAAGAAATAAAGGAGCCAAAAAAGAAGAAGGCAAAGAAGGAGGAAGTGAAAGACCTCTACTATGACTGAGATAACCTCCTACACTTAGTTCTTTTCAAGTTTATAAAAAGATATATGTCATGATGGAAAGCATCACAAGTATGACAGGATGCATTATAGCTGAGATAGAGATTACATCATCATAAAGACATGTAAGGATAGACGAAGTAGAAGTTCATATACTTGAAATTGTCATCATGATGAAGAGAAAGTAGCTCATGGACTTTTCTTTGAAAGCATACAAGGACAACAAAAATAGAAATATACATGGTTGGAAAAATTCATCTAGAAATATAGAAGATAAAGAGATCGTCATCCATGATCATCATTATAAAGGATAATTTGCAGAATAAGGATCATTAGAATCCTCCAATGGAATCTTTGTTAGAAGATTTGCCTCTACTTAAGGAGAAGCAAGTTTCTCACAGATGGTCTACATTCCAACTTATGTGGGATCTATAGGTTAAAAGGATGACGGTATGATAAAAATTTGTGAAACATGACAGTTGGTTGAAGTACTTTCATCTTCAAGAAAGGAAAGGAAGTTACCTGAAGGAAGCCTAGACGACCACATGAAGGAAGAGGTATGGATATATTTGATAGATATATAAATTCATGTCATCATATGATTGCATATAGAATAGGTAGAATGCTCTATCTCATTATCATGATAAAAGAAGAAGAAAATATTCCTTTAGAAAGATACATGAAGGCATGTAGAGAATATGCCTTGAACTCTTCTACATATTGATGTAATATGACCTTATGGAGAATATGAGGTAGTTGGCATTCATGGTTCCTGTAATGAAGGAATTATGTATAGACGTTCATGTGGAATAAATATGTGAAGGGAAGGTGAAAGAAAATTCCATAAAAGATGTGTCTATAGTCATGTAAGATAAGATAAGTAATCAACATCCGATAACAAGTAGGATTAGCTAAAACATCTCCATGAAGAAGGTATGCAGACCTTGATATGTATGATGGAAAAGGAAAAACCTTGGTAATATGTGTGTTGGAGAAGGATTCATACATATGTAGGATATTGATGCTGCAAGAAGTTGATGTCATGATGAAAATCCATCATAAATAGGTAACTTTTATTTGTTGTTCATTTTTATTTTTGAAAGCATCTGGTTGGGTTGTTACATGGCTACCAAAAGAAGGTTGTATAAGTCACCTACAACTAATACTCATGTGATTGGCTAGAAGATCTCGAAAGAAACATGACATGGAAGAGGTAGTTGTATGAAGAAAAGACATATCTGGGCTAAAATATCACTTTCCAATGAAAAGGAGGATGGAATGACTATTGGTTTGACACTATGGTTCGTTAAAGGGAAAGAAGATGGTCGGCTCCCTGTGATAAAGTGATGATGAAGAAGGCTCCATGGTAAAGAAGATGAAGTTCATGACATGATGCAGAAAGAGGAGCCCTACAAGCACATGATAGTACCATGATCTCCACCAAAGAGAAGATAGTTATTGTTGGAAACAAGTCCCTAGTTGAGAGGGAGCTTGGGTAAGTTCCTTGTTAAAATGGAACTTGGGACTATTCCTTTTATAGGAACATGTAGATACTCCCTAGTTGAGAGGGAGAGATAGACACACCATTCTTGTCTTCATTTTATGAAGAAATAATGGAGGATTGGGTAAGCATTTGAGATTGATTATGATACTCTTTGAGGATGTGGTAGGGAATCCAATAGGCAAGATTAGTCAAAGAGGAAATTACTTGAGGATGTGTTGTTCCAAGACATGAATGGGCCTAAAAGGACATACCTTGTGAGAATTTGGGTGGGGTATGTGCCTTGAGAGACAATGATGGTTTCTATGAATCATTGGTCTCCCCAACATTTTTCTCTAATATCGTGGAGAGATAGAGTTGTTAGTCAAGACCTTGTTATGTGACATTGTTGGATGATATGTTTGAGATGCACTGATATAAGTTGAGAATATAGCTTATGAGATGGCTTAACAATCTAGCTCCTTATGAAAATTCTTCAGTATGAGAATGTCCAAGTAATGTGTAAGGATTATGAATACCTCCCTAGTTAAGAGGGAGTGTTGAAATTTGTAACTAGGTTCGATCTTCATAATGTCTATTGTAATCATGATTTTATATATTTGATATTAAAGAGAAATGAAATTTATTATTTTCATTCTTGATGCATGGGTTTCATGCTCAAGATAAATTTATTTATAGTTCAAGCACCCATTGAGTGCTTCTAGGTTTTTCATATAGTTATGAAGTCAAAGAGTCATTGCCATACACATAAGACCCCTTTGGGAATGTTGTATATTGTAGATAATATTTTTGTAAAGTCAAAAGTGTCATAAAGACCCTCCTAGGCCTTTTCAAACAAGTTGGCCTACAAGAAGGATCAAGTCATCCTCATGGCCAAAAATTCGACCTCCTAATAAGCCTATATATAAGGGAACCTCAACTTCATCTAGAGACATTCATTCAAGAAAGAAAACAAGTTCGATCTCCTCAAGAAAGAAGCTGGAAAAGTACAAAGATCAAGGAAAAGAAGAAAGAGAAGCAAGATCAAATTTTTGGACTTCTCTATCTCTCATGTTAAGGTTTCTAAAGTAGCTACTACACCGAAATTGCAGAAGTTATTGGGGAATTCAAAGTTATGAAAGAAATTGTTGGGGAAGTCGCAATTACAGAAGAAGTTGTTGGAGAAGTCGAATTTGTTGGGAATTCAAAGTTGTTGCTAGGTAAAAATTGTTGGAAGGCTGAAGTTTCTAGAAGTTGTTGGGTCGAAGTTGTTGGAAGTCATTGGGTCGAATTTGTTGGAAGTTGTTGGGTCAAAATTGTTGCTAGATGATAGGTAAAAGTAGATGGACATTTTCATCAAGAAGGAGAAGTTTGAATTGGTCTTGGAAGGGTCTTTGACAAGGGTTTTAGGTCTTGGAATTCGTCATCTGAACATTGTATAAGAAGAGAAGAATTCTTGTGGGTTTTCTTCTTAAGAGGAGAGATTTTGGCCCTCGCTTACAACCTACATTTTTTGTCATCTTGTCTATTTTATCTTCATATTTTTATAGTTTCTTGATAATAAGAACATAATAATAATCAAGTGAAATAAGAAGCTAATCAATTTAAGTAAAAATACATCACAAGCAGTTATCAATGTAAGATAAATCACCTAATTAAGTTTCCCCAAATATTTCTCAACACCCTTCAACCCCCTGAATCATGTATCCATTACCCTAATTGGAAGCAGAGTTATAATAAATCAAGCTCTTGGCATCATTTTGATGGGGAATCTAGGGCCCATAAGACAAGAACCCTACTCTTTGGAAGGATTGGAGGGTTCTCCAAAGTTTAACGCCAGCAAGGCTGTTCTAAAAAGTCGCAGGTTGGATACCATTCCTTAGGAAATTCTAAGTTTATGATGATTATATTTCCATGGCATGTGCCTGAGGGTTTGATGGGAAGATATATTGAATTGGTACTCTAGTGATGGCGGTGATGGAGGTGTTTATGGCCCAAGCTATAGAAAATCCACAGCAAGGGGATAAGTGGTTCAAAACTAAACAAGTCGAGCAGGGGGAGTGAAGTAGGTTTATTAATGCACCTGAGATAAAGCATGCTTGGAAGAAGGGGATACCTTGGCACTATATCATGGAGAAGTGGAAGAATTACTATACATTCTGCAAAAAGATGTTACCTACAAAGGACGATATGCAAACACTTACCTTTATCATATCATGTTTCTAATGCACTTTGAGTTGAATGAATGCATAATTTTTCCTTATTTTCTATGTAAAATATTGGAGTGTATGGCCCATGGCATCCAACATAGCCTTCCAAGTTCTAGATGAAGGTTGTATCATCACGACCTTGTGAAAATGTTAATCATTGAGAAGTTAAAGGAAAGTGAAATTACTTGGGAAAAACATGTGTCAGTAAATTAATTTGATAACCCTCATTCTATACCTAAGGAAGTATCAAAGGATAAGGAAATGAGGGAAACCCATAAGGGTTTGAATAAGGAGAAGGCATCAAAACAGTCTTTTGTTCAACCATTGAGAGTATGACAAAGAACAAAAATGTCCCCCCATCCTCTCATGTGGCTTGTGTCAGTGTTCTAGATTCCCCTAAACACTTTGTTTCTATGGTTGATGCTCCTCTTCCATCCCCTCCTCATTGTACGAATGAGTCTGCTCCCATTCCTTAGCCATCCATCTTAGATATGTATAAATTCTTTATTGAAAACCAAATTCTTGTTTGTGACCTTTCTCCCATAAGAACATCCCCAAATGTAAACATTTTTTTCTCAAACACTATTGTTATTGGTCATTATATGATTCAAAATAAAAGACATGCACCCAAAATGACTAAGATAAAGTCATATGTGTTTGAAGCCACAACTTCTATGGATCCACCAACTAGAGACTTCGAGTGTACTTCTGAATTTAATGAATATTTACATTATGGACCTCAAAATAAAAAGTTGAAGAAGAAGATTAAAAATATTAAGAAGTTAAAACATATAATCAAAGAATATAATATTCTTAACGGGCATTTCAAGAGTGAAAATGTTATACTAAAGGTCTGAAATGGGGAGCTTCAAGAGGATACTAATACTCTCTACAAAAAATAACTAGCATGTCAAGATGGTCCAAAGTGTTGATTTCTTAGTAGCTTGGGAGGTACTCCAAGCCCTAAGGTTTAGGGTTTGGAGGTTGGAGCACCAGAACGGTCACTTGTGGGCATGGAACCCAAGGTTGGGGTTTTGCACCCATCATGATTTTGGCCAAAACCATGAACACATTTCGACATGTGATGGATTAGGATGATAGCTCTCGTCAAGAAGAATCCGACACAATGAAAATCGTTAAATTCCAAGTTATAGAAATGGAGATATGAATTTTTGAAGTCATGGAGTGGGTTTGCACCAAATGAGTTAAGGTCGGCTTAAGTTTAGTAATCCTCTTGACATATGAACAAGCCCTTGTTGGAAATTTTTAGAGGCCCTTCTATTGTGTATAAATAGGAGGTTATTGTGTCTCATTTAGGACATCCATTTGTGAAACATGTAACAAGAAGAAAGCTCGTTGAAGAGAAAGGAGATCTCTGATTTGGCCACAAGCAAATAAGGTAGGACAAGCGAAGGAGAAACATGCTTGGGAAAGCATTTTCATGACTGTTTGGTAGGTCGAAGTTGTCCAGTAGGAAGGTCGAGTTAAAGGAAAAGGGATTGGGAATGTTTGAGGGTTTGGTTGAGGGTGGACAGTCCCAAAACAAGGTTTTCGCAGACCAAACAGTCCCTAACTAGGACAAGGTTACTGCAAAGGAACAGACCCTAAAACAGTGAGCTTAAGGTATGTATTTCAGTGCATTTTTGTAGGTGTTGGATGCATGTATGGATCAGTTTCTATTGCAGTTTATGGGAGCCAAGTTGAAGGCTTGGTTTGGTGATCGGGAGCCTTCATAGGAGAATATTATATAGTGAAGTTTTTGGTTCCATTGGTCTGGTGGAGGGGAGTGTGTTGGCTACCCAAAGTAGCCCTAGAAAATCAATCTTGACGTGATGAAGAGAGTTCAAGGTTGGGTGAATTATGGTGCCTAATGTGCATCACTTTGATGGACAAAAGTGACTTCTATATTGGTATATTGGAGCTCAAGGATTGGCCAGCCTAAAAGATTAAATTGTATCAGCTCGAGTTCATTGAAGTAGAAGTGACTTGCAGCAATGATAGGTGGCAGCCCTCCTGGAGTCTTTGTGTGTTTTCCTTTGAAGGACAAAGGGGCAACTAGAGATCAGTATCAAAGCGAAGGAATGACATGACAAGATATGACATAGAACTTGAAACGAAGATTGTCATTGTATCTTGTATTCCATATATTGTTGTATTATTTAGATTGGTTTAATATAACGAAGATTGGGTTGTACATTATTGCACAATATTTTGTTAAAATTGTGTATACTTGTGCATGTGTGATTTACTGCTTTATATTTTATGTTGTGCAAAGTAGTTCTTATTGAGATTATTGGTTTGTTAGCATCATAGATTTTAAGATTTTAACCTAGACCCAAGATCATGGAAATTCAACATGGTATCAGAGCGTTTCTAAGCTACTTTGGAAACCAGTGAATAAGAGTTGTGCACAGCAAAGTACAACTTAAAATGGATTTGTACACATTGTAGGTGACAATGTCAAAGTTGAAGGTGGGTATCCAGTATGAAGACAGGTTGGAGGGGTTGTCCAACTATAGTCCATGGAAGGAAAGGGTCAAGTTGGTCTTGTAGGTCAATAGGATCTGAGATTTTGCTAAGAAATCCATAAAGAAGCCAACTGACCCAAAGGATTGACCATCCTTGATGGTGTGAGGATTCCCTAATACCTCATTTGTCTTGGAAGAACACTACACATGAGATGTGGATGGATCTTCAGAATTTCTTCCAGAATAAGAATGAGAACTGGGTATTGGTATTGGAGGATAAGTTGAAGTCCACCAAGATGATACAGGGTGAAGGAGTGGCTTCATATCTGACGAGATTGCCTTAGGTCAAATATGAGCTTGTTGCCATCGGTGTGACTATTTTAGATTATGATATGGTGAGGATTTCTTTGAAATGGTTCACCGAGGAATGGAAGCCCTTCATCAAAGGGATTGTTTCCAAAGAGAAATTGCCAAAATGTAATAGGCTATGGGATGACTTCATTTAGGAAGAGTTGCGAGATGAGGATTTTCATTCAAAGAAGAGGGCTTCATAGGATGACATGGCACTTGCAGCATGAATGAAGGGTAAGAAGAAGAAGGACTTGAGTAAAGCCAAGTGTTTCAACTATGGTGAGATGGGTCATTTTTCGTCAAGATGTCTGATGAAGAAGAAGGGAGATGACGAGAAGAATAAAGGAAAGCAAGTCATCGATGTTGCCACTTCTGATGAGATATATTCTCTCATTTATTGTAGGGTACTATCGATGAGGATGGATGGTACATGGAGAGTGGTGTGAAAAAACATATGACAGGGTCACATGAGGTTCATGAGACTCTAGATGAATGGGACTCAAAGTTTCACATGGTGTTTGGTCACAAGAGTCAGAAGGAGATCAGAGGATCGGAAGTTGTGCCATTTATAATGGAGACATGACGAGTGATGCGAATCTAGGATGTATTATTTGTACCAGGACTCAGATATAGCATGATATTTTTCTCAATGATCAAGAAGAAAGGGTTTGAGGTCTTGTTCCAAGATAAGAAGACAAGACTCAGTCCTAGATGCTCTAGCTCCATTGGGATTGTGCTTGAAGTTAGAGAGCATGGTCTATACGGGCTGACGGTCAAGTGTATAGATCATGGAAAGAAGCAAGTGGAGTAGGTGCAAGTGTAGGGTTTAGAGGAGTAGGTACAGGTTCCCGAGAAGAAGGTCCATATTTCGGAGGCTCAGAGGGAGTCAAGTTCTAGTGAGAGCTTACAAATTCAAAGGGAGACATTATATCCCAAGAAGAGCACGTGGTCATTGGGAAGCAAAGGTGCTTCCACATCTGGAAAGAAGGAATCATGGAGGTATTGGAAAGTGATACAAGAGAATAGGAAGAATAAAGATTCTTCCAGTGACAGTGACACTTCTGAGAGAGGCATAGTTCATGCTACAGGGATTGTTGCAGTTGTGAGCACTAAGAGTTGGGCAAGTGTTATGAGTAGTGATGATGATGATGAGTTACTTCCTAGTATTGGAGTTACCTCCCTGGCTAAGAGGAAGTGTTGATTTTTTAGTAGCTTAGAAGGTACTTCAAGCCCTAGGGTTTAGGGTCTAGAGGGTGGAGCACCACAAGCGTCAATTATGGGCTTGGAACCCAAGCTTGGGGTTTTTAACCCATCATTATTTTTTCCAAAACCATGAGCACATTTCGACATGTGATGGATGAGGATGATATCTCTCATCAAGACGAATTCAACACAATGAAAATCATATGATTCTAAGTTGTATAAATGGAGATATGAATTTTTGAAGTCATGGAGTGGGTTTGCACCAAATGAGTTAAGATCATCTTAAGTTTAGTAAGACTCCTGATAGTTGGAGAAGCCCTTGTTGGATGTTTTGAGAAGCCCTTCTATTTTGCATAAATAGGACATGATTGTATCTCATTTAGGACATCCATTTTTGCAACATATAACAAGAAGAAATCTCATTGAAGAGAAAGGATATATCTGATTTGGCCATAAGGGAATAAGGTAGGACCAACGAAGAAAAAACATGCTTGGGAAAGAATTTTCATGACTGTTTGGTAGTCTGAGGTTCTATAGCAGGAAGGTTGAGTGAAAGGAGAAGGGATTAGGCCTGTTTGAGGGTGGATAGCTCCAAAACAATGTTGTTGCAGACTTTTAGGTGGAGATCTAGGGCATCCATGGTGCCTTGAAGGAAGAACGAGGTTTTTTTGAAGGTTAGGATTGTAGCAAACTACCTCGTCCTCTCAAGGAGGGACAGTCGCATTCAAGGGAAGAAATTATGGGCAGAATTTAAGGGTTGGAAAGCGACTATGATGTTTCCCTAATTAGGCCGAGGTTACTGCAAAGGAACGGATCCTAAAATAATGAGCTTAAGGTATGTATTTCAGTGCATTTTTGTAGGTGTTGGATCCATGTTTGGATCAATTTTGGATCTATTTCTATTGTATCCCGTGGGAGCCAAGTTGAAGGCTTGATTTGGTGATCGGGAGCCTTCATAGGAGCAGATTCTACAGTGAAGTGTTGGGTGTCGTTGGTCTGGTGGAGGGCAACATGTCGACTACCCAAAGTAGCCCTAGATAAGAAATCTTGAAGTGACGAAGAGAGTTGAAGGTTGGGTGAAGTTTGGTGCCTAATTTGTAACATTTTGATGGACAAAAGTGACTGCTAGATTGGCAGATTGGAGCTCAAGGATTGGCCAGACTAGAAGAGAAGATTGTATTAGCCCATGTTCATTGAAGTAGAAGCGACTTGTAGTTGTGATAGGTGGCATCCCTCCTGGAGTCTTTATGTGTTTTCCTTTGAAGGACAAAGGGGCATCTAGAGAGAAGTACAAAAGTGAAGGACTAACATGACAAGATAAGACATATAATCTATAGCGAAGATTTTCATTATATCTTGTATTCCATAGACTGTTGCATTATTCAGATTTGTTTAATATAACGAAGATTAGGTTGTACATTATTGTACAATATTTTGTTAAAATTTGTGTTTACTTGTGCATATGTGATTAAATGCTTTATATTTTCCAATGTGCAAAGTAGTTCTTCTTGAGATTATTGGTTTCGTAGCATCAAATATTTTAATACTCTAACCTAGACCCAAGATCGTGGAAATTCAACATGAAGATGGCACATGCAAAAATTCAATCTATTGGTTCATAATAAGAATTTGAAAAGGAAATTGAAACATGTTAAGAAGGTAAATAGTGTTTAAATATGCAACTATGTTTGGTCTTCACAATTCCTTATGTAAATTTGATTTTATGCATTTGATGTAAAGAGAAAGAAAACTTATTATTATTATTTCTCTATAGCATGGGTTTCATGCACTAGGTCAATTTGGTTTAAGTCAAGCACCCATTATGTTGTTATATGGATTTTTCATAAATTTAAAGAAGTCAAAGATTCATTGTAATATGTAAAATACCCTATTGGGAATTTTGTATCATGTCAAAATAATTTATGTAATTCAACATTGTGTCAAAAGTCTCCCTCCAAGACCAAGTCGGCCTTCTGTTGACACTCCGATCAACACCCTCCAAAATTATACCTACACTTGAATATTGGACCCTATTGAGGATCAAATAGACTATCACCCTATGGTTACTCCATGCTAAAATGATGTTTCACAAACTGTTTAAGTATCCTTCTCGGGTTCTAACTGTTAAAGTCACTTGCTCACAGATGCTCAGTGCTTGATAAACTTATGAGCACACTTTCCTTATGAAAGCTTAAATAAGCATAGAATTGTCCATCCAGATAGTTCTTGTGTGATTTTCAATTCATGTCAATATTCAGTGCACACTTTCCGCTGATAGTTCCCTTTCTTTGGTTGCAATTATACTATTTCGGTGAGTTTTCCCAACTGCCATATTTGCGCACCTTTGTTTTCATGAGTTTCATTTCATGTTCATGGCTATCGCTTTTACTTTATTTCAATTTGATATGTGTATTTTTCACGTAATATTCACTTTGGCATGTGTCACTTTCATGTTGTTCACATTTTCAAGTGTCGTCTTCATTTTTTCTTGTTATCGCATGTGTCGCTTCTGTTGTTTTCACTCTTGCATGTGTCACACCTTTGCGCATCACTAGAGTTAGTTACAGTGTATTTATTTGCATTAAATATTCTTACATATCATTATAATATGCACTAGACACTTTCCTATAGCTTAGCACACCTTTTTATCACAGTTGTAACTTGTGTTCTAGGTATAACAATGGATTGTCTTAATTGTCGCACTTAGAAATAACTATCATTTTGTTGTTGTTTCAAGGTGTGACTATTGTTTCTGAGTCCTGTGAATTATCCTGGCTTGTATCAATGGAATTCATGTGTAATATCAACGTCTGAGTCTTTTTTTCATGCATTTCCCTTTCTTAATCTATTGATCTCACACTTAGCCAACTAAGAGCCCTTCTTGGTCCTACTGCCTAGTGCAAGTTAAGAAATCTTCAATCCTTCACCAGGTGATGAGAACAGCATATTCATGGGCCTCAATGATTAAATTATAATCAATCTTGTGCATTAAGTCTCTTCTAAGGCCTCCCCCCTCTAACAGTGCATTAGCACTCCCTAGGCTAAGTGACCGAGCCCTCTACTGTCTCCCTCAAAAGCACATTCCAGATGAACAATCAATCAATTCCTAAGCCTAAGCACACTTCAAACTCACAGTGAGTGCACTCCAAAAACTTAGTAAAAAAGCACACTTCAAAAAAACTTAGTTAAAATTGGCAACCAGGGCAAAACTTCATGTGGGTCATCTTATTCATGACTAATAATATTTTTATTAGATTCCTCTCGTCGAGAGGTGTAGGATTGATATAAAGATCATCCAATTCCGATAAGTATTCATGGAGATATGAATTTATTTTGATTATGGAATTATTATCAAGCCGACCTACAACTCATGTAGGCTCAGAAGCCCAACAGTCGCATCTATTCACCCACCAACGTTGTGTATAAATATAAGAGGACTTTTCCTCATTTGGACTCACTCATCTCATCACATCTCTCTCTCTCTACTGCGCAGATATGAGTCTCTTCTCTACTGCGCTGAAATGGGTCTCTCTCTCTCACACATGTGAAGCCGGAAGCTGTTGAATTTGAAGCTGCAACTGCAGAAGTAAAGATTGACTTGCGTGGCCTAGAAGATCTCCTCTTTGGAACTATGTTGTAGGTTCATCTGAACCTCCTTTGAAAGCCGCAACTTTTGGTGGTGGAATGAAGTCAATCCGACGAACGGTTTGCAAGATATCGACTGCCCTAGTTTGAAGTCGGAAAGTGCTGAAACTGAAGCTGCAACTGCAGAAGTAAAGATTGACTTGCGTGGCCTAGAAGATCTCCTCTTTGGAACTATGCTATAGGTTCATCTGAACCTCCTTTGAAAGCCGCAACTTTTGGTGGTGGAATGAAGTCAATCTGACGAACGGTTTGCAAGATATTGACTGCCCTAGTTTGAAGCCAGAAACTGCTGAAACTGAAGCTGCAACCGCAGAAGTAAAGATTGAATTGCGTGGCCTAGAAGATATCCTCTTTGGAACTGCGATGTACGTTCATCTGAACCTCCTTTGAAAGCCGCAACTTTTGGTGGTGGAATGAAGTCAATCCGACGAACGGTTTGCAAGATATCGACTGCCCTAGTTTGATAATGAAGCCGCTAATGTTGATGCTACTGATCTAGGGTTTGCTACTGCTGATATGAATCAGATTTATTGTACTATTTCTCTCTGCTGAATTATCGAATATAAAAGAAGATTTGATCAGAGGGTTTCCCCACACATTGTGGGGTTTGTCCCTGGCCAGCTGCCACATCTTGTGTCTCTTGTCTTGGCTTGTTTTCTGTCGATCGTTTAATGTTCTATCTGCACTTTATTTTATGTACATGTGATTGCTAATCGGTGGAATGTAATAAGAAAAAGAAGTAAACTATTATAAGCATAGAACATACCATAACTTAACATGGTATCAGAGCTGAGGTGAAGACAAAGCCCGAGCAAGAGCAAGAGCAATCATTGAAGAGAAGATTGGCAAGGCTATCCTAAAAGAACTATGGGGTTGTCAACACTCTTTCCTGCCGAAGACAAGCTCCGTGAGAAAGCTGACTATCACGGATGAAAGATGTCTATCGATTTAACCCTTAAAGATCAAGGAGTGATGGACCATGTAAGAGGTAATATTGTTGAGCCTTCATCAAATGCATCTGCTGCTGCCTGGAACAAATGGAAAAATGGAGAAGTCAAAACAAAGAAGATCATCCGGGACTCTATCGACAAGCGCTTGGTGGCCTACATCTCTGATCTAGACACCTCCAAGGAAATCTACGACAGACTGGTGAGTTTATTTAAAGTTAATGATGCAAATCAAGTTTTGTTTCTTAGAAATAAGCTGAGGGAAATCAAGAAGGGTAAAGATGAAAGTATGCAAGCATACTTCTTAAGAATCACCGAGATCAAGAACGATCTCCTATCTATTGGGGAAACTATTACTGACAGAGAAATGGCACTCACAACTCTTGAAGGATTACCATCTGAATGGTATGTGTTCAGGACTACTCTTCTGAACTATAATGTAATTCCTGGTTTCGAGGAATTAATGGCTAGATGCATTCAAGAAGAAACAAGGGAAGAAGTGTAAGAAATGCCCATGCCTAAAGGTCCTCCTGTTGCCTTTTCTTTTCATGCAAAGAAAAGAAATAATTCCAGGACTAAATCAAAAGGAAAGGCTGGACCTAAGGCTAGAAGAAAATGACGATGTTACATTTGCGATAAAGCAAGTCACTATGCAAGGGAGTGCCCTGATAGAAAGGACTCACTCTAGGACGATGATCAAAATCCCTCTGATGGCAATCAAAGGAATGACAAATTCAACAGCAAAGGTAAGAGGAGAGCTGGGAATCAAGGAAGAGGACAAGCATTCAAGAAGGCCAGAAATTCCAGGATGTATTAAATGCACCTGACCTCAAAAAGAACCTAGTGTCCATCTCGGGAACGGAAGACAAAGGCTACAAGGTAACCTTCAGCGATGGAAAGGTATGTATATGGAAAAATAATGTTAAAGATGCCTTTACTCTTGGGTTTAGTGTTGATTCATTATATCAGGTCGATGGAAGTCTGCTAGGTGTCATGTCTTATGACACATCTCTTCAGTCCGAACTTTGGTATTAGAGGTTTTCCCCCCTTCATTATAAAGCTATACTTGGTGTAAGACAAATGGTGATAGGGATGCCCGAATTTTGAATAGAGAATGAAGGTGTATGTCCAGGATGTGCTGAAGGAGAGCTCAAAAGGGGACCATTCCCCTCAAGCCAAAGCAAGACCTCTGATATATTACAATTGATTCACTCAGGCATACCTGAGGTTGGCATTAAGCTAGGGAGACTACTACACCACATACTCCTGAGCAGAATGGTGTGGTGGAAAGGAATAACCGCACGATGATGGAAGCTGTCTGGGCCATGCTACATGATCAAAGACTTCTAATGTTTCTATGGGCTGAAACTACAATCACCGTCGTATATGTACAAAATTGATGCCCTCAAGCGTTGGGTTCCAAGACTCCTAAAGAAAAGTTCACCGCAAGGTGAACAATCTTTCGACTTTGAGGAGCTCTCAAGAAGCCAACACCAGGGAACCGAAAGAAAAGGATGATGAATCAATGCTTGATGTAGAAGAACCCATGGATCTGATAGATTCTCATCCACATGAGCCTTCCTCTTCTAGGAAGAGGCCTTCATGGCTTAGGGGGATACTTGATGATGCTAAAGGACATGCTGCACCCTGAGGAACCTTCTGTCAAAGTAAGAAACTTAATAGGTATCAAGGATACCTGACCATCATGAGCACGATCATACAAAATGAGCCTTCGTCATTCTCAGATGCCGTCAAGCATCAAGTATGGAAGGATGCTATGACCGTAGAATATGAGTCTATTATGGAGAATGATGTCTGGGAAGTAGTTCCCAGACCCTGGACAAGACAATTGTTACTTCAAAATGGCTTTACAAGATAAAGCATGCAGCAGATGGAAGCACAGAAAAGTATAAGGCTCGTTTTGTTGCTCAAGGTTTCTCCCAAAAGGAATGTATAGACTATGATGAGATATTTGCACCTGTTGCCAGATATACGACCATCCACTCGATCATAGCCCTTGCCGCTTCACAAGGATGGAACCTACATCAGATGGATGTCAAGACTGCGTTCTTGCATGGCTCGATCAAAGAAGAGGTCTACGTGGAGCAACCCGAAGGATTTGAGATTTATGATCGAAAATCTCATGTATGCAGGTTGAAGAAAGCTCTCTATGGGCTGAAGCAAGCACCCCGAGCATGGTATGAGAGGATCGATAGCTACTTGATGAAGCTGGGATTCACTAGGAGTGAAGCCGATCCTAACCTTTACTTTAAGGTTGAAGATGACAAGCCTCTCATACTGGTGTTGTATGTGGATGACCTCTTTCTAACAGGTGCAGACCCTCTCATTCACAAATGTAAGAGGGAGCTGGCCTCTGAATTTGAAATGAAAGACCTAGGACTGATGCACTACTTCCTAGGACTTGAAGTATGGCAAAAGCCAGGAGAAATTTTCTTATCTCAAGGAAAATATGTGGTGAAGATATTGGAAAGATTCAGAATGGTGGACTGCAAGCCTGTAACTACTCCAATGGAGCTTGACTTCAAGAAGTTAAGCGGTAGTGTTGCTGGACCTATTTTACGAAATGCTACCGAGTATCGGCAACTCGTCGAAGCATTAATGTTCTTAGTGAACTCCCGTCCAGATATATGCTTTGCAGTCAACACGTTGAGCCAGCATATGGTTGAACCCCACCACATACACTGGATTGGTGCCAAGAATCTGCTGAGATATCTTCGTGGCACTATCACTTATGGGTTAAGATACATTGCCTGAGATGTGAGACTATTTGGATACACAGATGCTGACTGGGCAGGCAATGTGGAGGACCGTAAGAGCACTTCCGGGTGTTGTTTCTCCTTGGGATCTGCTTCGATATCCTGGATGAGAAGGAAGCAGAAGTCGGTGGCTTTGAGCACCACCGAAGCAGGATATATTGTTGCTAGCATAACCTCATGTGAGGTAGTCTGGTTGCGAAAGCTCTTCAGTGAGCTATTTGGATTTACATTGGATACCACTGTGATTCTCTATAACAACCAGAGGTGGGATTCGATTATTGAGGAATCCCGTATTCGTCGATTGCTCCAGCAGATAGACATCATCTTGGATATGGTAAGTTGATGAGCAAGGAGGCTCCATCGCATTAAGATGATGTACAGGTTGATACACCTTGTCAAAGCCCCGAGGAAAGATCTAATCTGTGATTTTCCCAAATGACTTGGAGTCGGTAAGAAACCCTTGTACAAGGGTCCTGCATGTTGCATACATTGAGCTCTGGGAGCTCTGAGGGCTTGCGGTTATTACTGGAGCAACATACGACCACAGGGTGACTCACCCTCCCCTGGTGGTGCACACTGGAACAAGATGATTCGCTCTCTTGTGGGACAATATGATTCGCTCTCTTGTGGAACAAGATGATTCGCTCTCCTGTGTAGCAGGATGATTAGTTCTCCTGTGAGGCCTGGATTGATGTGTTCTCCATGGCGATTGTAGCAGGATTGATGTGTTCTCCTGTGAGGCCTGGATTGATGTGTTCTCCATGGCGGCCTGGATTGATGTGTTCTCCATGGCAATTGTAGCAGGATTGATGTGTTCTCCTGTGAGGACAGGATTGATTAGTTCTCCTGTCGAGGCATCCTACCCATGCAGTCTGGGACTCATGGGAAGTACCTCTCATCTGATCAATGAGCAGGGAAATGAAGTTAGGGACCATAGTAGTACCGATGGACGCATCGTTGTAACTACCGTACTCCCTACGCTAGGATGACCTCCATTGATCTGGGATCAATGATACTGGTCTGGGACCAGTGGTAGGAGTTGTACCATACTATGACGCTGACTTCGGGTCGGTTGAGACTGGTCTGGGATCAGTGGTACATACTCTGAGACTGACTTTGAGTCAGTGGAGGGTGATATTGGTCTGGGATCATTGGAGTTGTACTCACTATGACGCTGACTTTGGGTTGGTTGAGACTGGTCTGGGACCAGTGGTACATACTCTGAGACTGACTTTGAGTCAGTATGATACATCCTCGATCATTTCTTCTTCTTCATAATTCGAACAAAAGCAGAGTAGAACAGAACAATGCAAGAGCAGAGCAGAACAAAACAAAACAGTACAGATCAGTGCAGGGCAGAACAAGACAAAGCAGAACAGGAAAAATAGAGCAGAGCAGGGCAAGGGTCAGGCTGTACAAGGCAGTGCATTTGATGGATGAATAGTAACGACCGATAGACAGATTGCAGATGAAGTTCTCCATGGTTGAGAGGAAGTGTTAAAATTGGAAACCAGGGCAAAACTTCATGTGGGTCATCTTATTCATGACTAATAATATTTTTATTAGATTCCTCTCGTCGAGAGGTGTAGGATTGATATAAATATCATCCAATTCCGATAAGTATTCATGGAGATATGAATTTATTTTGATTATGGAATTATTATCAAGCCGACCTACAACTCATGTAGGCTCAGAAGCCCAACAGTCGCATCTATTCACCCACCAACGTTGTGTATAAATATAAGAGGACTTTTCCTCATTTGGACTCACTCATCTCATCACATCTCTCTCTCTACTGCGCAGATATGAGTCTCTTCTCTACTGCGCTGAAATGGGTCTCTCTCTCCCACACATGTGAAGCCAGAAGCTGTTGAATTTGAAGCTGCAACTGCAGAAGTAAAGATTGACTTGCGTGGCCTAGAATATCTCCTCTTTGGAACTGCGCTGTAGGTTCATCTGAACCTCCTTTGAAAGCCACAACTTTTGGTGGTGGAATGAATTCAATCCGACGAACGGTTTGCAAGATATCGACTGCCCTAGTTTGAAGCCGGAAACTGCTGAAACTGAAGCTGCAAACGCAGAAGTTAAGATTGACTTGCGTGGCCTAGAAGATATCCTCTTTGGAACTATGCTGTAGGTTCATCTGAACCTCCTTTGAAAGCCGCAACTTTTGGTGGTGGAATGAAGTCAATCCGACGAACGGTTTGCAAGATATTGACTGCCCTAGTTTGAAGCCGGAAACTGAAGCTGCAACTGCAGAAGTAAATATTGACTTGCGTGGCCTAGAAGATCTCCTATTTGGAACTGCGCTGTAGGTTCATCTGAACCTCCTTTGAAAGCCGCAACTTTTGGTGGTGGAATGAAGTCAATCCGACGAACGGTTTGCAAGATATCGACTGCCCTAGTTTGAAGCCGGAAACTGCTGAAACTGAAGCTGCAACTGCAGAAGTAAAGATTGACTTGCATGGCCTAGAAGATCTCCTCTTTGGAACTGCGTTGTAGGTTCGTCTGAACCTCCTTTGAAAGCCGCAACTTTTGGTGGTGGAATGAAGTCAATCCGACGAACGGTTTGCAAGATATCGACTGCCCTAGTTTGATAATGAAGCCGCTAATGCTGATGCTACTGATCTAGGGTTTGCTATTGCTGATATGAATCAGATTTATTGTACTATTTCTCTCTGCTGAATTATTGAAGATAAAAGAAGATTTGATCAAAGGGTTTCCCCACACATTGTGGGGTTTGTCCCTAGCTAGCCGCCACATCTTGTGTCTCTTGTCTTGGCTTGTTTTCTGGCGATCATTTAATGTTCTATCTGCACTTTACTTTATGTACATGTGATTGCTAATCGGTGGAATGTAATAAGAAAAATAAGTAAACTATTATAAGCATAGAACATACCATAACTTAACATTAAGAAAGCTTCAATCCTTCACCAGGTGATGAGAACAGCATATTCATGGGCCTCAATGATTAAATTATAATCAATCTTGTGCACTAAGTCTCTTCTAAGGCCTCCCCCCTCTAACAGTGCATTAGCACTCCCTAGGCTAAGTGACCGAGCCCTCTATTGTCTCCCTCAAAAGCACATTCCAGATGAACAATCAATCAATTCCTAAGCCTAAGCACACTTCAAACTCACAGTGAGTGCACTCTAAAAACTTAGTAAAAAAGCACACTTCAAAAAAACAAGGACCTTCTCTCCCTTCAAAATCACGCTTCGGAACAAGGCACACTTTGGAACAACGAAGTGCACTTCAGAACAACAAAGAGAACTTTGAAAAAGTAAGGATCCTCTGTCTCTTAAAAATCAAGGATCCTTTGTCTATAATATGTGTTAGACACTTTCATATAGCTTACCACACCTTTTGATCGCAGTCGACACTTTTGTCATAACTTGTGTTCTAGCTATCGCAATTGGTCATCTTAACTATTACACTTAGAAATAAGTATCGTTTTGTTGTTGTTTTAAGGTATGAGTATTGGTCATGAGTCATGTGCATTCCCTTGGATTGTTTCAATGGAATTCATGTGTGTGATCCATGTTTGAGTCTTTCTCAGATGAATTTCCATTTCTTACTTTATTGATCCCACACTTATCCATTTACAAGCCCTTCTTGGTCCTACTGCCCAATGGAAGTTATGAAAACTTTGATTCTTCACCAGGGGATAAGCATAGACTATTCATGAGCCTCAATTATGAAATTCTACTCAATCTTGTGCACTGATTATCTTCTAAGGTCTCCTACCTCTCATAGTGCATTAGCACTCCCTAGGCTAAGTGATCGAGCCTTCTACTGTCTCCCTCAGTGAAAAGCGCATTCTAGATGAACATTCAGTCACTGTTAGAGAGAACTGCACCCTCCCAAGCCTGAGTGCACTCCAAACTCATAATGAGCCTACTTTAAACACTCAGTGAAAAAGTGCACTTCAGAAGAACAAGGTCCTTCTCTACCTTCAAAAGAGAACTTTGGAACAACAAGTTATACTTTGCAACAACAAAGATCACTTAGGAACAATAAATCACACTTCGGAAAAATGAAGCACATGTCGGAAAAATTAAGCGCACTTTAGAACAACAAAGAACACTTCGGAAAATAAAGGATCCTTTGTTTGCTAAAAAATGAATGGCATATTCTTGAAGCTTGAAGCCTTCATCCTTCCCTCTTCCCTTAGGGTGCATGGTGTAGTCTTGAAGTGTGAAAACTTGATCCTTCCCTCTTCCCTTAGGGTCCATGGTGCAACCTTGAAGTGTGAAAAATTCATCCTTCGCTCTTCCCTTAGGGTGCATGGTGCAATATTGAATCATGAACCCCTTATCCTTCCCTCTTCCCCTATGTGCTCTACTCTCAAGCCTTGCTCAGAACATTCCTCTTCAGTGCATGGTGCAATAGGAAAGGTTGAAGGAAGCCCCCTCTCAGGTTTGACTAGTCAAACTTCCCTTTCCAAGTCTTCCTCTCTTTCCTTCTAGGGCGCATGGCACATCTTTAAGAAACAAGCCTTCCCATCTTGTCCATTCAACTTCCCCATTGCATTGGACCAAGGAGAGATCCTCTTCATGGTTAATGGTGTAGTAAAAATGAATAGGGTAACCTTCCAAAGCCATTGATGAGTTTGATAGTGCCCTCCTAATCGAGCCTCCTTCTTTTAACTCTTTCACAGGCTTATCATGAGTTGATCATTCCATGAGATAGGTAGTGATGGAATTGACGTTTTTAAGGCTTAGTCCACTTTGTCATGAATGATTTTCACTAGAAGGAGTACCTTCCTATCATGACAAGGTAATTCTAAAAATAGATAATAAGGAGAAAGCATAAAGAAATACTTGCGGAGAAGAAGAAAAAAAGATAGTTATCATGAAGGAAATTCACTCAACTAATAAACCACTCAGCAAATAAATAGCAGAAATATACCCAAACCTGACATGGTGGAAAAGGCATGAGAGACTTTCCTATAGTCTCTCATTCTCATGAATTTCTTCCAATTTAAATAATGTTTATGATACATATAAATAAATGAGCAAGTTGTCTCAAGATAGTGCATCTATCTTGAAAAAACTTGGTTGAGATACATTCTCAACAAAACACTAATCTAGGAGAACTAGTTGGAGAGAATATCTCATCCTAACTAAACTCCCTAGTTTGAGGAACTAACTCCTAATTCTCAAGATTTGATTTATTTAATTATAATTTTGGATTTATAATTGTTTTATTATGAGAGTGAGGCTAACATATCATGGGTACATGAAGCAAATCATGGGACGACATGGAAAGTAGACATTGCATGATGACTTAGAGGATTCATATATTGATAAAATACCATTTGGAGAGTGAAGGAGAAGAACAAATTGGATTATTCATAAAGATGAAGCATGCAAGATGAAGTAACGAGGAAGACATATTGGCATTTCCACTTCATCATGAAGTCCATTTCATCGTTGTCAATTTGTAACTTGTACAAGTGTCATCATAATAGTCAACATGTCTCCATGTGTCATACCACATCATCATGTGGAATGTAATGATTTATTCTTAATAAAAATAGAAATTGTAATGTACGTAAGTCGAAGAGACATATGTAGAGCATGAAGATTCACATATTCATATATGTCCAAAAGTCACATAGAAAAGTCCAAAGATAATTTAGAAGTTCAAAGGATTTATTAAGGAATCCAAGAGCCATGAGGATAAACCAAGAGTCAAGGGGAGATGAAAGTTCATTCCTCTTATTATAAAAGCAACCTCATAACTGAAGAAAATGGATTTTGCAGGCTTAAATATTTGGTGAGCTAGTCTTGGCTTCTCTACTTGGCATTGGAGAGAAAACTATTTTTTGGAGAAGCAAGAAGTGACTTAATGTTCCACTATTGGAACTAGTGCCTCGTCATTATAATTGTTTACTTGTATCTTTCACCTAATTTAAATTTGATGAGACAACACATTTCCATGCATGTATCACAAATGTTTTAGGATATTCTTGGGATCTTTATGGTATATGTTGTGTTCATATGTATCAAAGAAATTGAACTATTTCGGCGGATGTGTGTTTTATTGGCTTTAATAATCATTATGTGAACTATTTTGCTAAAGAATCATTACATTCTCTTGTGTGCCTCTCTTAGGTTAGTACTATTACTTCCTTCCAGAGACTCACTCTCATCTCATGCTCGTGAAGGTATCCTTTTACACATTGCAATCAGTGTTTCATAATGTCAACTTGCTTGTTCAAGGTATATGTATATAACCTCTTATGTTGTATGTTATAGCCAAGGTTAACCTTTGTGTTATGGTGGTCGGGTTGATACTCCAGATGGGGCTCCTACTCTAAATGATGTAAGGTCAAATTGGGACTTCACATCAAGGAGACCCCATATATGTTGGCATTATATAATACCATCAACATTCTGGCACTAGAAGGAGAGCCAGATGACAATTTTATTCCCATTGAGTATGTGTTGAATCTCTTATCTTTAATGGCTCATCCTCAAACCATACTCCTGGGGTGTTTCTCTAATATACCTAATGATCAAATTTTAATCCCTGATTAGTCTTTTTATGACTTATCTCAATTGAAGTTTTATGGTTAGGATGGAACATCCATAGCCAAGCACATTTCTAATTTTCTTAAATTTTGTGAATATTATAAAATCAATGATGAATATTTTCCTTGTGTGATTTTCTTCCTCACTCTTGAAGGTCATGTTAATCGATGGTATCATACATTATCATCTACCTCTATTCATTCTCTTGATAAATTTCTTAATGAGCTTTAGCAATATTTTGATAGCTATGATTACCAAGATATTTTTGAAAGAATTAATCAACTTAGAATGGAGCCTAATGAATCAATTGAGTATTTTAAAATATATTCCTTCACTTATGTTGTGAGTTTCCCGGAGAAGATATGGATTGGGGCTTCCTTAAAAGGAAGTTTTAAATTTTGGTTTGAATCTATTTACATGGTGAGTCAAAACCCCCTAATGTTTCCACTCTCCCAACTCTTGTAAATCATAAGACACCACTAATCTTAGAGGAGGAACCTCTTGATCCTTTTTTCTCCTTTTCCTCCTCCTTTTCCAGTTCTAATTTGGGTGCCTCCTTGCGATAATGTTGAAGTTGGGAAATCTAGAAATCAAATTCTTGATCCATCTCCTCAATCTGCTTCCACTTTCCACCTTTCAGGTCTAATGGAGGATACCTTGGAATGGTTCATGAAGCCTCATTTCAAGGTTAATATTTCCATCCCTCAATATCATATTAACACACGTAACTCCAGTCTTGAGTTCAATTTTAATTCTTGTCTTCCTCCACTATATAACTCTCATAATCCCTTACCCCTTGATTTTCCTGATTCTCAATTTTCCAATCCAAATAGTGATCAAGTGCAATGCAGCCACTCTTCACAGGTAGAGGAGCACAAAATTGAGGATTATTTTGATCTTTCTTCTCTTTTACAAAATCATCTGTATCAATATTATGTTCTTTCATCCTTGGTCGATTTTGAATCTAGCAATCTTAGTGATCAATCAAATGAAATCGATTTGCATAATAAATCTGAAGTCTTGGACAACCATCATTTTGATTATGACTGCATTATTGTATGTGATGATGTATTCCCAAGTGCATAGTTTGATCTTTCAATTTATCAAGAAAATTTTGTTTCAAAATATTTATATCTTGAATCCATTTTGGTCAAAGAATATTTTCTCATGAAAGCTTCTCCATCAACTCATTGCTCCTTATGTCCTATTTCTTCTATGTCTTGCTCTTCGGATCTCACACCTAATAATTTAAGTTCTAAGTTTTGAAAAGGTAATGAGTTCACCCATGATAAATAATTTAATCAAGTCATAAAGTATCCATTCCATTCTTTATCATTTCCACTCTTGCATGAATAAAATTCTTCTATCTAAGCTACTCACGAGATTAATCCAATCTATCCTGATCCTTAAATGTGAGATTAGAAGAAACTTATAACTTGGGTAGTATGTTTGTTGGAAATGTAAATTATGGTCAAATCAGTGATGTAGATGGCTACCATTTGGGTAGTAGTGATCTATTTGAAATTACTGGTAGTCGTTGTCCACACACCATGCATGATCTAAATCAACTTTCAAAATGCAATTGTAAAATTCTTGAAAGTTTCGGGACTCATAAGGGAGTCGAGGCACTTTAAATTCCATTGATGGTTTTGTGAGGTTCTCGTGACTTTGGTAAGATCCATGAACTAATCCAAATCTATATTTTCTCGCAAAATTCTTTTCTTTGCATGGTTTCATTGAATGCAAATATCTTCTTGAAAGATGTTTGTTATTTTGGATATAGCTCTTTCAACTTTCAAGATTTTGTTTCTAATCGAATTGAACATTTAGTTTAAATTAGTTCATCTTCATGCAAATCTCTTGTATCAAAATTTGGTTTGGAGTGTATATCTTTCATAAATTAATAGTGTGTTATAAATTAATTAACAGAGCAATGAAATATACAAAATATTGCTGAAACAAAAATATATAAGATGCATAAAACAAGAGAGACACGGATATACATGGTTCACCCAATTTGGGCTATGTCCAGAGAGAAACATCTAGTCCTTCCTTTCATATTATCCAACAAAATGAAGAGATACAACCTACAACAGATCCACTGTAATTTCCTCTTTGCTCTCACACAGTACCCTCTTCCTTTCTCGCTCAGAATAAAAATACACATCCACAATATAATTCCCTCATATAAACTGAGGGGTTTCCTTCTAGGGAAAAAAAAAAATCCTATATTAAACATAACTTCTACCATCAATTCATCTGCCTAATGTATGGCCTAGATTGACTATGAAATTACAATATTTTACAAGGAAATTTTCCATCTATTTTTAGCTTCGGGGGCGTTGCCCCAAACCCATACCAAGGGGGTCTCATAAAATTCGTTGTTGCCCCAACTAGTGGCAATTAAACAATTGGCATTTCCACCTTGTTAGGAATAGGGATCCAACGCGATTGAAACAAAAACCTCTAAACAATCAGGGAGATAATCAGGATCCACACCCAACATAGATCTATGAAGTTGATCATTTTGAATATTATAATTGACCGAAGGATTCATACCTATCACACTCTTTTGAAATAATCAGCTCCTAATATTTCTTGTGAATATTATAATTCTAATCATTTTATTCATGGCACTAGATCTCCTATTGATTGTTAAAGAACGCTTGTGTTATTTGTTGAACAAAGTTCCTCTTATTCATCCACTAGATCTCGATTGGTTTCATTTTTTTTCCATATTGGCATTCCTTTTTAATGATTATGATGTCATACCAGTTTGTAACCAGTCACAAGTAGATGGTTTGCCACATTCAACATAAGAGGAAGATGATTCTATTGTTCAAATCGTATGAAAATCTCTTCAAAGTGATCTATCTTGTTTGTCTCCTAACCAAGAATCTTATGCCTTAATCAACCCATTTGATCATGGTTCTTGTTCTAAGAACTGTCATTCAATTGATCATTTTCCCACTAGTGTATCTAATTATGGTATTTTTACATCAACTGATCTTTATGGTTTATCATATCAATATTTAGACACTTTTCACGTAGTTGAGGCACTTCAACCTTCGTTGATGGTTATGTCAGGTCCTCAATATCTTGACAAGCCTTTTGAATATGATCATATTCATTTTACCTTACAAGATTCTCATCCTGATCCCATGCCATTAATTGAAAAATTATCTTCTCAAGGATTTTAGGATTTTTGAGAAGGCAATTATGAATTTTATGATCCAATGTATGATCAATTAGAAGCGTCTCACTTAGCAATATCATTTTCTAAAACCAAGTCCTTATCTATCTTTATGTTTGCTAAGCAAGACAATAAAAGTGCATGTACATTCACAAGGAGCCATCAATGTTTGTTTTCTTCTGGTTTTCATCGATAAGGTAAGGTGGTAGATTGGGTAAAGTCAGGTGATATGACACATATTTCTTCCTTTAAGAAATACCTTCAATGTTTTGTGCAAGATTTTCAAGCTTCTATCTTTTCCGTTGCACACTATCATATATCGGTTGTAATTTCTCTTATCTTTGTTTTTGTAGGTCAGGACTTATTACAATGGATTCATTGGAAATATCATTACACTTATCCCTCACCTTCTAGCTGGTTAGGTTAGGAGTAGCCTTAGTTGCATTTAGTTTCCTTTGCATTGCATCCACCTTATTTTCTTTTCTCCATCTATTCTTTGCATCTATTTTGTTTTCGTATGATACTTTTTGGGTTTGGTCTCCATTTGCTTTGTCTCTTTTTTCTACTTTTTGTTCTTTTATGTATTTTCTTCCATGTTTCCTTAATAAGAATTTGCATGAAATATGCTCTTGCTTGGCTCAAAATACAATGTGGCAAACTTGAAAAGGGGAATTGCGATGGTAAATATTGCTTGGATAATCTTCTACCTCTTCTCTATCTTGGGTTTATATATATTTAAATTCAATGATGTTTGAATGGAAAATACAATCCACTTGAATGGAAATCATTTGGTTGAACTATAAAGCCTATATCTATTCTAGGAGCCTCATTCCATAACTTGATATTGTAAGTAAATAGTTTTTCTTTCTGATCCAATCGAGTAGAGAAAGGTAAGGGGAAATATAATAGCAAGAAAACCAATATCAGAGGTATATATTACCTTATTTTTAAGAACAACCAATCCTCCTCTCAATAAGTCAGGATTCTTCTTCCACCCGTGAAATAAATAAGTGCCTAAGTATAGTTCTATAAATAAAATAAATAAAGGGTGAAAGAAGAGAAAAGTTTCCTGCATATAGAGGTGAAACAAGTAACTTCATTTGGGTATTGTTCAAGGTCGTTGGGAGAAAAGTGATGCTTGTGTTCCTGTAGTGACTCCATTGGGGTATTGTCTAGGCCTACTGGCAACGGATCAGCACTAGAGATGAAAACTCATGCTCTGATTATCTTGAACTCGCATTTATATATTACCCTTACCTAGATTGAAACAATTGTGATTTAGAAAACCTTGCTATGTGTTTAACCGAATAAGGGAATGGAGGGGACTATGTCTCTAACTGGGTTAAGTGGGGAAGCCAAGGTAATCTGTAAGATTAATAGTTCCTGTTAGACTGAGACCTTCACATAAAGGTAAAACCTGAGCAGAGAAGTTGGAGTTCTACCAGTGTGTCGCCAAGTGTATACATTGCGATCACAACCCTCCAAAAATTTTCATACACTTGAATTTTGGAGCCTATTGAGGATCTTATGGAATGTCACCCTATGGTTAGTCCATGGTTGAATGATGTTTCAAAAAAAAATTAAGTCTCCTTCTCAGTTTCAACTATCAAATTCACATGCTCAATACTTTTATAAACTTATGACCAAACTTTCCTTATGAAGACTTAAAAAAGGATAGCATTGTATATCAATACAATTCCTGTGGGATGTTCAATTCATGTCAATAGTTAGTGCACACTTTCCGCAGAAAATCTCCCTCACTTTAGTTGCAATTGTACTTCTATTTCAGTGATTTTTCCCAACAACCTCGTTTGTGCACCTTTGTTTTCACGATTGTCATTTTTACTTGCTTTCAGATTGATAAGTTTCATTTTCATGTAATATTCTCTCTAGCTTGTGTCAATTTCATGTCATTAACATTTGCTAGTGTCATTTTCATTTTTTCTTATTGTCGCAGGCATTGCTTCTGTTGTTTTCACTCCTGCATGTGTCACACCTTTGTATTAAATGGTATTACATATCATTACAATATGTGCTAGACACTTTCCTATATCTTAGCACACCATTTGATCACAGTCAAAATGTATGTCGTAACTTGTGTTCTAGGTATCGCAATGGTTCGTCTGAACTGTCGCACTTAGAATAAGTGTTGTTTTACTATTATTTCAATGTGTGACTATTGTTCATTCAATTGTCTTGTATCAGCATAATTCATGTGTGTGATCTATGTTTTAGTCTTGTTCAGATGCATTTCCCTTTCTTACTCTATTGATACCACACTTAGCCATTTACGAGACCTTCTTTGTCCTATTGTCCAGTACAAGTTATGAAAGCTTCAATCCTTCACCAGGTCTATTCATGAGCCTCAATAATGAAATTATAATCAATATTGTACATTAAGTCTCCTCCCTCTAACAGTGCATTAGCACTCCCTAGGCTAAGTGATTGAGCCTTCTACTATCTCCCTCAGTGAAAAGTGCATTCTAGATGAATAGTAAGTCACTATTGGGGAGAACTGCGCCCTCCCAAGCCTTAGTGCACTCCAAACTCATAGTGAGTGCACTCCAAAATCATAGTGAATGCACTTCAAACACTTAGTGAAAAATTACACTTCGAAAGAACAAGGACCTTCTCTCCCTTCAAAAGCGCACTTTGGAACAATGAAGCACACTTTAAAAAAAAAGTGCACTTCAGAAAAGAAAGGATCCTCTACCTCTTAAAAATTGCATGGTGCAATATTGAATCTTGAAGCCTTAATCCTTCTCTCTTCCCTTAGGGCACATGGCACAGTCTTGAAGCACGAAGCCTTCATCCTTCCCTCTTCCCATAGGACGCATGTCACAGTCTTTAAGCACGAAGCCTTCATCCTTCTCTCTTGCCCTATGCGCTCTGCTCTCAAATATTTCTTAGACCCTTCCTCATCAATTCATGGTGCAATAGGAAAGGCTAAAGGAAGCCTCCTCTCAGCCCTTGACTAGTCAAACTATGCTTTCCAAGTCTTCCTCTCTTTCCTTCTAAGGTGCATGTCACATCTTTAAGCAATAAGCCTCCCCACCTTGCCCCTTCAACTTCCCCACTGCATTGTACCAAGGAGAGATTCTCTTCATAATATATGGCATAGTAGAAATGAATAGTGAATCCTTCCTAATCCATTGATGAGTTTTATTACACCCTCCTAATCAAGCCTCCTTATTTTAACTCTCTCATAGGCCTATCATGAGTTGATCATTCCATGAGCTGTGTAGTGATGGAATAGTTGTTTTTAAGACTAATTTTGCTTTATCATGAATGATTTTCATTGGTAGGAGTTCCTTCCTGGAATAAAAAGGTAATTTTAAAAGTAGATAGCAAGTAGAAATCATAAAGAAACATGTGTGGAGAAGAATAAAAAAAGAGATTTATCATGGGGACATGAATCATATCATGGACCGAGACAGAAAGGAGACATTCCATGATGACTCAAATGATTTTGATATTGATCAAAGATACTTTGGAGGGTGAAGGAGAACAACAAAGTGGACCCTTCATGAAGATGACACGTTCCAGATGAAGTAGCAAGGAAGACAACTTGGCATTGCCACTTCATCATGAAGTCCATGTCATCATTTTCAAGTTGTAACTTGTAAAAGTGTCATTATAATAGTCAATGTGTGTCCATGTGTCATGCCACATCATAATATTGAATGTAATGATGTATTATCAAGAAAAGGACAAAATGTAATGTGTGGAAGTCCAAGATTCATATGTGGAACATGAAGAGTTGCATAGTCATATATGTCCCAAAATCACATAGAGAAGTCCAAAAGCCATTTAGAAGTTCAAGAGTTGTTTAGAAGTTCAAGAGTCCAAGAGTTATGATGGTAAACCAAGAGTCAAGGGAGATGAAAGTTCATTCCTCTTGTTATAAAAGCAACCTTATAACTCAAGCAAAGGGCTTTTGGAGGCTTAAATCTTTAGAGAGCTAGTCTTGGTTTCTCTACTTGGAATAGGAGAGAAAATTATTCTTTGGAGAAGCAAGAAGTGAGTTAATGTTCCACTACTGGAATTAGTGCATCATCATTATAACTTTGTACTTGGATATTTCACCTAATTGAAATTCGATGAGCGAACACATTTTCATACATGTATCACAAATGTTTTAGGACTATTCTTGGGATGTTTATGGCATATGTTGTGTTCATATGTACTGATAAATTGAACTATTTCAGTGGATTTGGTACTCATCTTGTTGAATTTGTGTTGTATTCGCTTTAATAATTGTCATGTGAACTATTTTTCTAACAAATATTTTCATGCTCTTATGTGCCTCTCTTAGGTTAGTACTATTACTTCCTTCTAGAGACTCACTCTCATATCCTATTCGTGAAGGTCTCCTTTTACACATTGCAATCGGTGTTTCACAATGTCAACTTACTTTCTCGTTCAAGGTATATTTATATAATCTCTTATGTTATTCATTGAAACCAAGGCGAACCTTTGTGTTATGGTGGTCAGACTGATACTCTGGATGGGTCTCCTACTCCAAATGATGTGAGGTCTAATTGGGACTTCACATTGGGGAGAACCCTTGTATGTTAGTGGTATCCAATTCTATCAACACCTACAAGAGAATAAGTTGTCTACAAAAGACAAGTTGGCCTCATGAAGGGATATTCGACCCCCACAAGAAGCCTATATATAAGAGGCACTTGACATCATTAGAAGAGAATCCGAGATAATCTAAGAAATTGGGATAAGGAGAAGAAGAATACCTAAAGAGGACAAGAAATGAAGAGGAAAGTAAAGGGAGAAAAATAAAAAAATTCTGAAATCCGATTTTTGGGCTACATCCTCTCACACATGCAAAATTAGGGCATCAATTTTGTTGCAGTAAGAACCAAATTACAGTCACCTAAAGAAGTTAATTTTTGTCTTAAAAAGGATCCATTTTTCAAGTTGAAATTCTAAGTGGCTTGAGCAAAGGAAGGAGACCCATATTGCTATATTCCACCCACACGTGGGAGCTAGGGATTTTGCAGTTAGGCCGAAAATTGAAGTAAAAAATTGTAGCTCTGAAATTGTGGTCAAAGGAGAAGTTGCAGAAATTTTGAAGCAAGTTTGACTTGGTTTGATTTTATGAGAGACGATGTCATAAAAGGGGAGGGTTACTTTTTCTTGGAGGGGCCTTTTTCTTGGGTCCTAGAATTCTTGTGGGTTTTCCTCTCAGAGGGAGAGGTTTTGGCCCTAGATAGCATCCTATATATTGTGTTCTCTTGTTCAATTGATATTCATAGTGTTAGAGCCTAGATTTGTCTCAGGCTAAAAAGACAAGGTTCTAGGTCCACATCAAACCATGCTCAGCCTCGTAGCTAGCCCTACGAGGACAGGAGAGGGCTCTCTCCGGGTCAATCTCGGCAAAAGATAATCAATGGGGCTCGAGATGACTGTAATAAAATCTAATCTTAGGCTAGGTATGAAGTACAAGGATTTGATTTGAGTTTTTGGGGGTTTTATATTGGAAACAGGGAAAAGCAAATTGGGCTCGAGGATGAGGCACAGTTTCTACAGAGTTCTGATTGGGGCAAGGAAGGCAACCATTTTGATACTTTAAATTTGATTGAATGGATAGATCAGAATGGTGAGGAGCTAAGGAGAGCAAGAGAGTTTCAAGAATTCTCCTTAAACAGATGAAAACATGGAAATTTAAACAAATTCAAAGGCGGAGCATAACAGTTAATGGATTCCACCTTAATCACTCAATTGTTCAAATTTAGAAGAAAACAGAGGAAAATGATACACATAACACTAATGAACTTACAATTACTTAGAGAAGCACACCATCAAAACATAAAGCCACATGGATCCCAAACAGTGCTGCAAAACCCTGGTCTTTCCTTAGCCAAAAATGCAGAGATAAAATGTACAATGATATGCCAAAGCAATCCCTAGTGTCCAACCCTAAAAATGATTTAGGAATTACATGATATAGACAAGCCCAACCCATTCCCTTGCCTCTAGGGGTCGAGCTCATCATTCTAGGAGCTGTTTCAACCAATTCTAAACAAAGCACTAAAATCTAGGCAATCAAAACAACTTGCCTCTATAAGGTAGGAAACTGATTCATTCATTAAATTTTCACTTTTTAGTGAATGAATCCTCTAGAAAAAGTAAATAAGTGCCAAAATTACATCATGTTTATCCAATTACATCAAGATAGATCAAAAATTACATCACAAAGCAAAACTAGTCAAACTGGCCGAATTTCTGAGCTGGAAGGTGAAAAATTGAGCAAAAATCCTCTATGCACCGCGCCAAAATCTGTATGCGTCATGCCACTTTGGAGCTGATTTTTAGGCACTTCCTGAAGTCAAAATTGAGCCCAAGTGTGCTTGTTGGAAAGCCCTGCATGTCTACTTTCCAACCCAAGTGGAATTTCTGAATTTGGTGCAAACTTCAATCTCCCAAGACTGCTTCCTATGCGTCAAAATAGGGGCAGTGAGGTCATTTTTTGAGTGTTTTTGACCTCTTGAGGAATCAAAACTTGCCCAAACTTCTTGGCCATGCACCAGAAGTCATGATTTTTCATGCCAAATCCAAAAATGTAAAATTTTTGCAGTTTGGAGCTCCCTAGCAAAAGCACGCGCCAGGTGGCGCGACGCACAAGGAGAAAAACCCTGTTTTTTGCACCAAAATTTGCCAAAATGCCAAAAATGCCCCAAATTTCTTATTTGGGCTGGAGATTCTTCATTAAGTGTTATGCTGGGCTAAAGATGCTTTGACCAATATCTGAAGACGATCAAACTCCCTTTGCCTCTTTTGCTTCCTTATTTCCTTCCTAAATTTTGCCTTTAAATTCCTGATTCGTGCCTTGCAGACCTTTTTTTGTGCCATGTAGTGGAAAGCCATGTGCCTCAGCAATGCATGGTATTTATTGGCCTTTTCCAACAGTCTCTCCAAGTGGATGTTGACTCTCTCGAGCCAAGACTCTCGATCAGCGTTGATTTCTTGCTCAAGCGAAGTGAACTCCACCCTCCTTCTTTGGGCAGCTTGGCGGTTTTTCTTTATGTTTTTGCCACCTCTATGAGGCCTCCTGGGTGCATGTACTTCTATTGGTGAATCACTGTGGGTCTCCTCCTCATGATCATATGACAGATCAGATGCCATCTCTACTAGTGGATGAAATGTCTTGGAGCTGCCTTGAACTGTCTTGATGCAAAATAGGTGATTTTATGGTGTGCCTTGACCTTTGCCACCAAGGGGAACAGTGATAGGTGGGACTGTGGAGGGAGAGGGTAAGAGGGGTTTTAGGAATGTTTCCAACTGGAATTTGGGGAATAGAAGGGTTTTAGGGATAGTTTTTAGATTTTGGGATAACAATTAGGATTTAGGAACATGTAGCTAGGGTTTGGGATAATGAGAATTAGGGATATAGATATTAATGAGGATTAGGGATATGGGGTTAGGGAATGAATTTATGAAATTGGAAAATAAATCAGGGAGGGAGTGATGAAGTGGACTTGACAACAAAAGCTCAAACTGCAAACCCTAAGCAATTGTTTTTGAGGAAAAATTGCAAGGAGGTAGGGTTTGAAAATTTTCTCACTAAAACACCATAAACACCAAGGTAACTCATTCATTGGTCATGGGAGAAATGTTAACTTACTTTAACACAAGAATATTGAGCAAAGTTTGCAATTTGGGAGAGTTTTTGAGTGAATTTCATGCTTTTTAGCCCAATGCGCCGCGCCTTCCCAGTGCATCGCACCTTTTTCCAAGCGACTTTTGGAGGCCTTCCCGGTGTTCAAATTGGGTGCAGGATATCTCGTTGGAAATTTATTTGAGTCTAATTTCCAAAACAACTGGAATTTTTCAATTTGGAGTTCATTTTCCCTGTCAAAAGTCAAAATTCCCAAGACTAGTCAAAATGTGCCAAATGAAGCTGCCTCAAGGTAGAGTGTTGTTACAGTCAACTTTTGAAGGTCTTCCTCAACTCCAAATTGAGCTCATGATAACGCATTGGAAAGCTATTTGTGTCTAGCTATAATTTGACTCATCAATCAAGTCATTTGGCCAACCAAGCTAGGAGAAAACATGATTTTCCCAAGGTCACTTCTGAGGTGCATTCAATTCTCCTGAGGCAACGGTATTTTTGACATTTCTCTAAAACCATGACACCTGTGTAAAACGTGAAGGAGGTTTTTATTCCTTGGCTTTTTGTGGACAAAAAAATCTCTCATTTTTCCCAAATTCATATTTTATTGATCAGAAACATCATTTGAGTGAAACCTATCCCAATGTGTGGAACAAGGGATTTGTCAAAATGAAGCGAAATGAAGGGGATAGGGGGCTTTTAAATTCTTGAGAAAATTTTGGGAAGTAGGGAGGGATGTTAGGAAGTAGGGGAAAGTGGAATCTTAGAAATTGAGTGAGGGGAAGGGGTGAAAAATGGCAAAACACAGGCCTAGCCTTGAATTGTCAAGTTGTAGCAAGAAACTAGGGTTTGTGCGAAAATGAGGAATTTGGGGAATCTCAGTGATGGGAAGTATTTAATAAGGTACATTAAGGATATGGGAAGGTGGATGAACATCAGGATACAAGTTTTTCTAATGATTTGATCGTCCAAGAGAAATTGCCTTCAAAACCCTAGGAGAGGGAAATGACCTTACCTAGGCGCAACTGAAGCATGAACAAGGTGTAAAATGACCCATTGGAACCTGACATGATGATGACAACCCTCTGAATGATGGTAGACTCAGCTGAATAGTGACATAGACCAACATTTGGACAACTTTGAAAGGAGTGAAAGCAAACCCTATACCTAATTCCTAGTGACCAAATTTTACTTGAAGACTCACTGAAATGATAAAATTTGACCTTGACAACTTAAAATCACTTTGTGAGAGCATGTTTGATCACTGGAGGAAGGCTGGAAAGCCTGACACTAACACATATTTTGGTAGTTGTTTGATGACAATAACACTATAATAATCAAGTAAAGAAGAATCTAACAATAATTACATCAAGTTAAGTAAAATAACATCACAAATAGTTATCATAGTAAGAGAAATCACTCTAATCTAAGTTTCCCTTGTTTTCTCAAAATTGTATTAGAGATAGGGTGACAACAACAAGGAAGAGGCAGCTTGAAGATCATCCAATTGAATAATGATATATAAGGTCCAAGCATAAAGGAAATCAAATCGTCAAGGAGAACTAAAAGAATCAAGGAGGACTAGTCAAAACATCTCAAAGATCATATCACCTTAAAATAAGAACACTTGGAAGAAGAAGAAGAAGACCTCAAAGAACCTATCTCCATACAAAGAAGGACTCTACATACTTGAAGTACTCTTGGAAGCCTCAACATTCTACAATAATAAACCAAAGGAAGCAAGAAGAGCACTTCATCATCATAAAAATCAAAGTGATCTCCCTCACATTAAAGTAAGGATCACATCTCAAACATCTTTGAAGGAAGAGGAACATCTCTCCTTATATTGAAGAAGAAGTGGTGTCACTCTTGAAGAAGGAAGAACTCATCAAGGAAGCATCTAGTGGAAGACATGATTAAGGAGGTACCTACACTTGATAAGTAATTACTTTATATTTTATGTCTCAATCTACAAACCAAATGAATTATTTCTACAAGGAGAACAATATATTGGTTGGGACCTCGAACTACCTTGCATGGAAGAAGAGAATATATTGAATTCTCAAGGAGAATGAAGTTATTGAATATGTCAAGGGCTCAATCTCCAAACTTCCACAATAGAAATATAAAGCACTATAAAAGTACAGGAAATGATAAATAAGGGCTCAAAGAATCCTCATTGAATCAACAAATAATTCTCTCATTCCCTATGTAGCAAAGTTGAAGACATATAAAGAGATCTATGACAAGTTGGTGGACTTGTTTTCTATAAGTACTGCAGGATAAATAATATTGTTAAGAACTGAACTATACAAGATGAAAATACTAAGGAAATAAGGGGTGACTTCATATCTCATGAAGGTATCTCAAATAAGAAATAAAATACAAGAACTTGGAGAAACTATGTCAGATTTAAAGATGAACACTCTTGTAATCAATGCATTACCATATGAATGGGGCAACTTTGTATCAAGAATCTATGGAAAGAAGGAATCCACTCCATTCAGTGATATGTGGTCATTATGTAAGATTTAAGAAACTATATTAAAGGTGAATAATGACATTAGATCAAATGAACAAACACAAACATATCCAGCTATGACAAGGAGGAAAGGGAAGTTTGGAAAGTTTGAGCATCAAAAGAAAATTGATATCTCTAAGATTCATTGCTATGAATGTAATGAATATGGGAACTTTGAGAGGAATTGTCTTAAACTCAATAAGGGAAACAAGGAAATAAAGAAGTGAAGCCCATGTGACCGAAGAAGTAGAAGAAATGGAAGATAAGAAGACAAAGAACGAAGAAATGAAAGAACTCTACTATTAAGAGGTCTCTCAAATACACATTTAGTTTATTTTCAGTATATATAAGTTAAGGGACCATGGTAGGAAGCATTACAAGATGAATTATAGTATAATTGATATGACATCACTCTATAAGCATGAAAAGGATATGGTTGAAGAAGTCATCTTACATGATAGAAAGGAAATATCTCATGACATCATCAATAGAATCATAGAAGGATAATTGAATTAGTAATCTATATGTTTGAAGCAAGTCATATAGAAAAATAGAAAGATAGATCATCATACATAATCATAACTAGGAAAGAAGCATTTGCAAAATAAGGATCATCAAAATTATCCTTTAAAACTTATGTTAAAAGGTTCACCTTTACTTAGAAGAAGCAAGTGCCACATTCCACCTAGTATGGAATCCACTGTTTAAAAGGATGAAGGTAACGTGACAGAAGAGTGCAGCATGTTTGTTGAAGCATTTTTGATCTTCAAACAAGAAAAGGGAATTTGTTGAAGGAAGTGTAGATCATCACATGAAGGAAGAGGTATGCACATATTTGTTAATTTTGATAGATGGATAAAGTCATGTCATCACTTGATCACAGATAGAATGGTTAGAATGCTCCATATCATGAGCATGATTAAAGAATAAGGAAATCTTCCTTATGAATGATACATGAACACATAAAAAAAAAATCATTGAACTCTTCTGTATGATGACATGATGGAATAAATATTACATAACCTCATGAATAATATGAGGTGGTTGGGAACCATTGTTCCTATGATGAAGGAACTATGTATTCAGATCTTGAGGAAGCAATATATGAAGAAGCTACAAAGAAGAGTTCATAAATATGAGATGATTAATCAACATATGATGACAATTAGAAGGATGAGCTATGACATCTCCATAGAGATGGTATGAAGACCTTGATATGTACAATGAAGAAAGGGAACCTTTGATAGAAAATATTTTGAAGATGGATTTGTACTATATGCAGGATGTTGATGTTGCAGAAGTTGATATTATGATGAAAGGCCATCATGAAGAGGTAATTATATTTTTTGAAGTTCACTTTTTTATTTTTGAAAGAATGCATCTGATTGGGTTGGAATAGAGCTATTAGAAGAGGGTTGTATAAATTCATCTACAACTAGTACACATAGACTTGGATGAAAAATCCTAGAAGAAACATGACTTGGAAGAGGTAGCAGCATGAAGTATAGCTAGATGATGACAAAGAAGAACACCTCTCGATGAACAGAAGGATGGCATGACTATTGGTTCAGCACAATGTTTCGTTGAAAGGAAGTGATGTAGAAGATGGTTGAAGCCCTATGAAAAAGATGGCTCCATTATGAAGAAGTTTAATTTCATCCATGACATGATCATGTAGAAAGGAGAAGCCCTATAAGCAGTTGATAGTACCAAGATCTCCATTAAAGAGCAGATAGGTGTTGTTGGAAACAAGTCCTTAGTTAAGAGGGAGCTTGGGTATATTCCTTTTATAGGAATGAGTAGATCATCCCTAATTGATAGGGAGAGATAGACACATCATTCCTGTCTTCACATCATGAAGAAAGAATGGAGGATTGGGTAATCATCTGAGATTGATTCCTACACTCTTTGAGGATGAGGTAGGACATCCAATAGGAAAGAGTAGTCAAAGAGGAAATTCCATGAGGATATGTAAATCCAAGATAGGAATGGTCCTTAAAGGATATACCTTGAACATATGGATCGGGTATGTGTCTTGAGAGACAGTGATGAAGGTGTCTATAAATCATTTGTCTCCCCAACATTGTGCTCTAATATAGTGGAGAGATAGAGTTGTTAGTCAAGGCCTTTCTATATCACAATGTTGGCTGATATGATGGGATGCACTGATATAAGTTGAATAAATAGTTTGTGAGACTAATTACCAATATGTCTCTTCTTATGAGAATTCTTTAGTATGAGAATGTCCATGTACCTTGTATGTAATATGACACCTCCCTAGTTAAGAGATAGTGTTGAAATATGTAACTAGGTTCAGTTTTTCATAATGTCTTATGTAAATTTGATTTTATGTATTTGATGTAAAGAGAAATAAAATTTATTATTATTATATAAAATGGGCTTCATGCTCTAGGTCAATTTTTTTTAGGTCAAGCACCCATTGTGTGCTTCTAGGGCTTTGTCATAGAGTCAAAGAAGTCAAAGAGTTGTTGTAATATGTAAAATAACCTATTGGGCATTTTGTATCATGTCAAAAGAATTCATGTAACTCAAAATTGTGTCAAAAGTCTCCCTCCAAGACCAAGATGACCTACAAGAGAATAATTCATCCTACAGGAGACAAGTCTTCCTCATGAAGGGTTATTCGACCCCCACAAGAAGCCTATATATAAGAGGCACTCGACCTCATTAGAAGAGCACCCAAGATCATCCAAGAAATTGGTATAAAGACAAGAAGATCTAAATAGGATAAGAGAAGAGAAAATTAAAGGGAGAAAAAACAAAAATTCTAAAATCTGATTTTTAGGCTACAAACTCTCACATGTGCAAAATTAGGGTATCGATTTTGCTGCATAAGAACCAAATTACAGTCACCTGAAGAATCAGAGTTTTTTCATAAAAGGGATCAAGTTTGCAAGTCAAAATTCTAAGGAGAAAGAAGCATCTTGAGAGAAGGAAGAAGGAGACATCTTGCCATATTCCACTCACACGTGTGAGCTAGGGTTTCTACAATTAGGCCAAAAATTACAGTAAAAAATTGTAGGTCCAAAATTGTAGTTGAATGAGAAGTTGTAGTAGTTTTGAAGCAAGTTTGACTTAGGTTGACTTTGTGAAAGACGAGCTCATCAAAGGACAGTTTGACTTGGTCTTGGAGGTGTCTTTGTCTTGGGTCCTAGGTCTTGGAATTTGTCATTTGAAGATTTTATAAGAAGAGAAGAATTATTGTTGGGTTTCCTCTCAAAGGGAGAGGTTTTGGCCCTGGATAGTAGCATATATCTTGTGTCCTCTTGTTCTATTGATATTCAATTTGGTAGTTGTTTCATGACAATAACACTATAAAAATCAAGTAAAGAAGAAGTTAACTACAAGTACATCAAGTTAAGTAAAGAACATCACAAGCAACTATTAAAGTGAGAGAAATCACCTTAATCTACGCTTCCCTTAATTTATCAACAGGTAGGGAAGGTGTTAACATCAACATTGGAAATTGATTGGTGTATTTAATGTTCCTTCCTAAATTTTGCTAACGTTGGGAAAGTAAATTTTGACAATTTTGGTTAATACTAGCTCAAGGCAAATTTTGGTGAGGAACATAGGAGGAATGTTTTATTTGCATGCTAGGGGAATATGGGGCCCACATGAAATATGCACTTGGGAGGAAGAAATTTGAATTCCTTGGGGAAAAATCAAATTAGTGGATGGACCCACAAGGAATGCATGGCCAGCACTTATAAAATGAAGGAATGAAGGGGCAAGAGGGGTCTTTTGTCTATTTGGAAAATCAAAATTGCCTTATCTATTCAGCTAAGCCAACATTGTGATGTTTAGCACAAGAGCTTCCCAAGGAGAGAAGCTCAACCTTTCTTCGATGGACTTCGAGTGCCACCCAAGGAAGGCTTTCCTTCACCACCAAGACTGAAAGAAGCATCATTCACAGGTCACACGCATTTCTAGAGCATAACACGTAGTCCAGGGACCACTACTGCATACAGGGAGAACTTCACTGGTTATTTGTGGAGCAAGGTTGTAGGGAAATTGTCTAAGAAAACTACACAAGCAACCTTTCATCAATTTCAAAAGTGTAGAGGCATATTACAAACCATATGGCCATCCCACATGTAGTTCTCTTCTATCACATGCAGGACTGTGTCATCTCCTCCATGATTGCGTAGTCATTGGAGTGAGGATCTTTGGGGTAGCATTGTTCAGAGGAATTTGGAGTTGGGGAGCTAGGAAATCACTTGGAGGGCCATTTGAGGAGGATTGCTAGAGTTGGGAGATCAGAGGTGGATAGGTTCAGTCACAGCAATAGATTTCAAACTTGGAAGATGGCCAAGCTGTGAAGGGTCAGCTTTTGAATGTTGGAACCAAGGGAAACCTTTTCTGGGTTTTTCTGGGTTTTGGAAAAGGATCACACTGCCGAATTCCTAGAATTTTTTGGGTACTCTAGGGTGGGAAAAACATGGGTCGAAGTCAGACAACAATGTAGTTTTAGAGCAGCAGCTTAGTTTTCTAGAGGAGCTAGTTATTGCAGTTGTTGGGATTACTTGTATTCATTACCTAGTGCTTTTAGCTTGCCTTGTGCAAGCCCAGGTGCACTTACTCCAACTCTTTGTACCACAGCTGATATTATTAATAAAATTTTGGCTAGTTTGGGGATTTGCAGAAATTTCTGGTTCATGTGGATTTATTTCTGAAAATTTATGTGTTATTGTATTTGCATGTCTTTGTTATCATTGTAAAATTTCCACTAGGAATATTACAGTGGTATCAGAGCATGTTCTTGGATAGGGTGGGGAACAACCACAAGTGATTCCACCATGATACCCAGGGGTAGTTTTCCATAGAGGTCATGGTAGAGGCAAAGACAGGGGTCGAGGTAGAGACGAAGGCCCATGCCCATTTTCAGATATTGAGGTGGAGAACCATAGAGAAGGGATGGGAAATCAGCAGGACAACGAGCAGCCTAGGCCAATGGGTTAGAACCAAGTTTTGGAGGAGTTTTTGAGGACTAATCAGTAGACGATGAGGCAAGGGCACACCATGATGGACATGATACAGCAGGTGATGGGGCCGCAGTTGGGTGGTAGGCCTAAGGGAGAGCCTCAAGGTTAAGGGGGCTCCAGAGTAGGAGGAGGCAGTCGTACTTATCAGCTCCCACCCATTCCCTAGCGTGGGTAGGCAGGTCATCCTACTCTACTTTGTGGAGGAGACAGAGTCAGAGAGAGAGCTAGACCCAATTGCATATTTGGTCCATTCAGGCATTGATGTGTATGAGGGGTTGGATGCCTGAATTAAGCAGGTGATGTCTTTTAGGGAATACATCCACCTCAAAGAGAGGTGCACTACAGGGGCTAGAACCAACTACATAGGGAGAACATCCAACCATGATGTGCAGAATTTGGTAGGGAAGGTTACCCTTCCAAATTTTGATGGGGCAACAAATATTTCAGCTAGGGCATGGATACAAAAGCTAGACACATATTTCCATTTGAACCCCATGCGGGAAACTGATGCCATACGATTTGCTACTCTTCACTTGGAGGGAGATGCCCAGGAGTGGTGGTATCATGGATTAATCACGTTGGGGCACATCCATATCACCACCTACACAGAGTTCACCCGAGGGCTATTGGAGAGCTTTGAGAGGAAGGACCCAGAGTTACATTTCAAGGAGTTATCCCATCTGAAGCAGACTGGCATCATAGAGGTGTACATCATGGATTTCCAGAGATTAGTAGTGATGGTGACTGACATTTCAGAGGCCCAGCTGATTATGCTATTTGTGGAGGGGCTTACTGAGCCTTTCCATGGTTGGGTGAGGGCTTACAAACCCACATCACTTCCAGATGCTATCTCCAGAACTCAAGACATGATTGATGCAGTGCCCAAGACACGGGCTTTTCTTCCCTCGAGACTCACGGCACCATAAGGGAATCGAGACACCAAAGCACCACAAAGAGATGGAGGACGTGGCCAACTGGATGATGAGACCCGAGGAGATCTCCGGAGGAGGAGATTGTGCTTCACGTGCCAAGATCCTTGGGCACCAGGGCACAAGTGCACCAAAGCCAAGTCCCATTTCATTGAGGTGTTCTTAGATAGTGAGTCGGAGGAGGAGGAGGCTGAGATAGTTGAGGACTCAGGGGATGAGGGAGGACCATCATTGGGAGGACCACCACCACCACCTAGAGGAGGGTCATTCGCCCCAACCGAGGGAGTCCTTGCTTCACTTTGGGGTGTGCCGAAGTATTTGATACTCAGAATCAAGGGGACTGTAGAGGGGCAATGTGTGCCAGTCCTGGTTGACAGTGAGGCCACCCACAATTTCATTGATGCCAAGATGGGGGAGCGTAGAGGCATCGAGACAGCTACATTTGAGGGGTTCTCTGTTTTGGTACCCAGAGACCAGACCATGCAGTGTATTAAGTATGTCCCCAGGTTGACCTTGAAGATGGGGAACTACTCACTCACTGATCATTTCTTCATGGTTGATGTCCCAGACACCAATGTGGTGTTGGGTGTCCAGTGGTTGTACACATTGGGGAAGGTCACCACTAATTGGCAGAAGCTGGAGATGGAGTTCAAGGGGATAGATGGGAAGACGGTATTGTTGAGGGGAATGCACTCTTATCCCCCTCAAATAGTTTCAGCTCACCAGATGGAGGCATATCTGTGACATGGAGATGTGGAATGGGTAGTTGAGTTGCGTATTTATGAGTCTAGGACATGGGCGTAGGCTATACACCCATATATACTAGCCATATTGGAGAGGCACCAGGGGGTTTTTGGGGATGTTCCACCATGTAGACCTCCAAACCATGGATTTGAGCACACCATTGGCTGGAGGAGGGGTTGAATGTAGTCATCACCACCCCTTATAAGCACCCAAAGGCCTATAAGGATGAGATAAAGTGAGCCATTCAGGATTTGTTGAGATTGGGACACATCAGGCTTGGCTCGAGCCCATTTCTTCTTTTGTGGTGCAGGCAAAGAAGAAAGATGGGATGTTTCGCATGTGTATTGACTACCGGGCTCTAAACAAGAAGACTTTGAAGAATAGATACCCCATTCCACGCATAGATGAGTTAATGGACGAGCTTAGAGGAGATAAATACTTCTCTAATATAGATCTGTGTTTGGGGTGTCACTAGATCCGCATGAGGGAGAAGGATATCTAGAAGACTTCTTTTCGCAGCCATTATGGACATTTCAAGTTCTTGGTGATGCCCTTTGAGTTAACCAATGCTCCAGTTACTTTCCAGTCTTGTATGAACCACTTGCTCCATGGGAAATTGAGGCACTTTGTCCTGGTTTTCTTTGATGACATACTCATTTACATCAGGACATGGGAGGAGCACCTTTAGCACTTGGAGGAAGTGCTTCACATACTTGAGGAACAACAGTTGTTTGTGAAGTTGTCCAAATGTTAGTTTTGACTAACGGAGATGTTGTACCTAGGGCATGTGATCGAGGAATATGGAGTGAAGGTGCATCAAGAGAAGATTTGGGCTATACTAGATCGTCCCACACCCTGGAACGTGAAGGAGTTGAGGGGGTTCCTGGGAATTTTGCGTATTACAGGAGATTTGTGAGAGATTTCTCACAGCTTGTAGCAGCTCTCGCGGATTTGATGAAGAGGGGAGATTTTGAGTGGACACAGGTGGCAGAGGAGGCTTTTGAGTGCCTCAAGAAGGTCATGAGCAGCTTCCTGGTCTTAGCCTTGCCGAATTTCACATGACCCTTTGTGCTGGAGTGTGATGCCTTCGGTGAATGGGTTGGGGCTATTTTGACACGAGGGGCATTCTATTATGTTTGAGAGCAGGAAATTGTTTCCTCATGAGAAGTTGTATTCCATGTACGACAAGGAGATGTTGGAAATGATGCATGCATTGGCCAAATTTAGACAGTGTCTACTGGGCAACCGGTTCAAAGTGAAGACTGATCACAACAGTCTTTGATTCCTCCCTGAGCAGCATTCATTAGAGGAGAGGCAGGAGAAATAGGTGAGTAATCTCTAGGCTTATGATTTTGAGATTGAGTATGTGAAGGGTAAACATAATGTGGTATTCAATGCCCTCTCTAGGAGACCAGCAGTGTTGTCTTTGATGGATGTCACGTAGGATTGGAAGGCTCAACTATTGGTTGAGTATTCCAAGGACATTCAATCTTGCGATATTTTGGATGGAAAACACAAGGATGATTGGTTCAGGGTGATGGACGATGTGATTTACTATAAGGAATAGATCTATTTGGTACCAGGATCTCAGTTGAAGGAGAGGATCATGTAGGCAACCCATGATTCCCCACTAGCAGGGCACCCAGGCTTCCTCAAGACATATCATTTTGTCAAGGAGAGATTCCCTTGGTGGGGACTCAAGGGATATGTGTTGAGACATGTGAGGCAATGTGTGGACTGCCAGAGGAACAAGGTGGAGCTGACCCACCTAGCCAGTTTGCTACAATCGCTTCCCATTCTGAAGAGGAAGTGAGAGAGTGTATCCATGGACTTCATCATCGGGCTACAAGTTGCACAGGGGCAGGACTGTATCTATGTGGTGATCAATAGGTTGACGAAGTTCACCCACTTCTTTTCTATTTAATCGAGATATTCAGCCTCCCATGTGGCTGAGTTGTTCTTTCAGGAGGTTTTCTAAATGCATGGTCTTCCTAAGACCATTGTGAGTGACAGGGATAGTAGGTTTATGGGAGATTTTTGGAAAGAGTTGTTCTGGCTAGTGGGGACAGAGCTCACACCCAACATTAGCTATCACCCCCAAACTGATGGGAAGATGAACATTGTGAACAAATGGTTGGAAGGGTACCTGTGCAACTACGTAATTGGGCAGCAAAGGGCGTGGGTCAAATGGCTACATCTCGGGGAGTTCTGCTACAATGCAACTTATCATATGTCCATTGGTATGTCCCCTTTTCAAGATCTTTATGGGTATGATGTTCTTACTTTTTATGACATGGTGTTTGGAGATAGCAAGGCACCAAGGGCAAAGGATTGGGTTCAAGAGAGCCAAGAGATTCTTCAGGCTCTCAAGAACAATTTGCAGGTGGCTTAAAATCAACAAAATATATATGTTGATAAGCATAGGTTGGAGAGACAGTTCAAGATAAGGAACGTGGTCTACCTACTCTTGCAGCCATACACATAGTCTTCACTCAAGAAGAAGGATGCAGAAAAATTGTGGCCCCCTTTCTGTGGGCCCTACCGAGTGGTCAGGAGGGTAGGTGAGGTGGCCTATGAACTGGAGTTGCCTTCAGAGAGCTGTATTCACAACATGTTCCATGTTTCATGCCTAAAAAAGGCATTGGGACAGTAGGTCGTAGTAGCAACCCAGTTGCCTAGTTGGATGATCTGGATTTAAACAGGAACACAACAAATTACATAGATAACCATAAACACAAAGATGCAGTGGAAACAATACTTCATTTAATTAATGTAAAATACTGAGATATGCTTACAAACAGAAAATGGAAATAAACAGCTAGGGCGATGGTAGCTTATCTTTGAGAAGAGATATGGTGGCTACATGCCTCTGAACTGTGTTACAATGAGGCTCGAAGGCCTATTTATTGTTGAGAAACAATGGAAAACCCTAAACATCCAAAAACCTAACCCTAGAAGATGAAACGCCAAACTGTGTGCCCCGTTTGGGTAAATTGGTACATCAACTTCCCGGGGTCGTAACTTTGGCATACGATCTTCATTTGACGCGTACAATATCTCGTTATAAATATCTATCCGAGAAATACAACTTTGGGAAGAGAAACATCGGTCCATGGACCCATGTTTCTCCCAGTTTTCCCAAAAAATGTCGTTTAGGGCCTCAAAATGGCTCCGGAAGTTCAGGACCCAAAAAACTACTAAAAATATTAAATTGTGCTAGAATTAAGGAAACTAAAAAGCTGAAAGAAATCATGGTGGGGGTCCAAGTGGACTTGGCGGGCGGCCACCAATATCCACTTGGATCATTCCTCCCCCCTTAGGAAGCAATGGTCCCCATTGCATTGAGTTCCTCCATCAGATGAGGAAACTTCTGCTGAACTTGGTCCCTGGTGAGCCGCTGGCCCTGGTGAAGGAGTTGGCTTACTTTGAAAACTCGATACAGTTGGATGTTCTGCTAGCAATTGTTCTTGATCTATGTGTCCATTATCCGATCAGTTGCAACTTGTTCTATGCAATCTGGATTTAACTCTGTGGGTGTGAGTTGTTCTACAATGTAGGATGTGTTTAGTAATGGTGGAAAGTATGGCCGAAGGCAGTCCACATTGAACACTGGGTGCAGGCCAAGGAATGGGGGAATGCTGAGCTCAAATGTGTTATCTCCCATAGCCTTGGTAATGGTGTAAGGACCATATCAGAGTGGTCTAAGTTTCCGATAGGCTCCGGTAAGGCGTTCCTTTTTCAAATGCAACCACACTTTGTCGCCCACCTGAAACTTGTGTGGCACCCAATGTTGATCATGTCACTGCTTGTACTTGGCATTTGATTTCTCCAGAATGTCATGGACTTGCTAGCGAATATGTTGGATGTGCTCAATGAAGTTGTTTTTCTTATTTGTTTAGGACTAGACATGAGACGAATCTGCGTGAGTAGTTGCAAATGGCATGGCCACATTAATGGGACATAGTGGTTGGAATCCCAAGCCCACCTAAAAAGGGTTGTGGCCAGTCGAGCTATGGAGAGCTCAGTTGTAGCTGTGCTGAACATAAGGGAGGCTCTCGTCCCATGTGTGTGGATGCTTTCAGTTGTACATGCACAGAATGTGTACAATCATCCTGTTGACAACCTTTGTCTAGCCATCAGTTTGACGATGGAAGGTTGTGGACTTAGTGAGTTTGGTGTCTAGCATCGACCAGAGACTAGACCAAAATGTACTGAGGAAACTGTTGTCCCGATCTGAGATGATAGACTGTGGGATCCCAAAGTGTACCTACACTCGTTTAAAGAAGAGTTTAGCAGTGGCTTCTGCTGTGCTATTCTTCTTGCAAGCTTCCATAATGGCCATCTTCGAGAGCCTGTCAAGGACCACAAAAACACAGTCATTTCCATGCTTAGTGGAAGGAAGGCCTGACATGTAATCCATGGAGATGGATTCCCAAGGTCGACTAGGGGAAGGCAGCGGGGTATAGAGGCCTTGCTTCTTGGATGTCGATTTGGCAATGGTGCAGGCAATGCATGATCTGATGTACTTCCCGACATCTTGTCAAATATTTGGCCAATGTAAATACTTCTATAGTATTGCCACCATGTTCTCGACCCCGAAATGCCCAGCAGCCCAACTATAGTGTGCTTCCCAAATCATCTTGGTACGCTCACTTGAAGGAACACAAAGGTGACCCAGGTGACATAACAAGGCATCCTGGAGGTGAAAATCTGGAACATGCCGACCCTCCAAGAGTGTCTGGTATGTGTGGCCAAATTCTGGGTCTCTTTTGTAGAGAAGTGGCCAATCAGAAGTCTCGTGCCCACAAGAGTTGAGAACGGTGGTTAATAACATGATCGATGGTCGATTGAGGCAATCTGAAACATTATTGGTGTTGCCCTTCTTATACTTGATATTCAAATGGAACTGTTGCAAGTATGTGGACGACTTCTGATGGTGATCATTCTGCAATTTCCCTTGGGTTTGTATGAACTGGAGGGGTCGGTGGTCTGTGTGTATGACCGTTTCCTTCCCCAAAATGTAATGTTTCCCTTGTCAGTAGGCCTGCAAAATGGAATACATCTCTTTTCATAAGCGGTATGCTTCCGGAGTGTGTCTGAAAGTGTCTCACTGTGATATGCCACTGGATGCTGGTGTTGAGTAAGGACTACCCTAATAGCATAGTCAGAGGCATCTATCTCGACCTCAAATGGTTGTTGCAAGTCTGTCAATGCGAGCACTGGTGTCAAGCAGAGGCAATATTTCAACTTTGTGAATGCCTTCTGTTGAGATTCAGACCAAAAGAATTACGCTTTTTCTCCTCTCTTGGTGACTTGACTCAAGGGCCAAGTGATATAAGAAAATCCCAACACGAACCTACGGTAGAAGTTGGCAAGACCTAGAAAGCTACGGAGCTCCGTTAGAGCGGTTGGAGAGGGCCAATCCCGAATGACTTGGATCTTGGTTAGATCTACATGCACCCCCTGTGCATCAATAATGTATCCTAGATACTAAACCTGGGTCATGCCAAAAGTGCATTTCTCCAAATTGGCACATAACTTGTGTTGCCGCAGTGCTTGGAGAACCTGTCGGATGTGATGGAGGTGCTCTTCCCAACTCTGGTTGAAGATCGGGATGTCATCCAAGTATACCACTACAAATAAGTTGGTGAATGGCTGCAAGATGTCATCCATTAGCCTCATGAAGGTTGTAGGAGCATTCGTCAATCCGAAAGGCATAACCAACCATTCGAAAAGGCCCTCCTTGGCTTTGAAGGCAATCTTCCACACATCGGAGGGTTCGATTGGTACCTGGTGATATCCTAACTTCAAATCGATCTTGCTGAAATATTTTTCCCCCTTCATTTGGTCCAATAGGTCATCAATCCATGGGATCGGGTACCTATTACGGACAGTGATCTTGTTCAGCGCCCGATAGTCAATACAGAGTCTCCAAGTCCCATCCTTCTTTTGTATCAACACGATCGAGCTCCCACAGGGTGATGAACTTGGATGGATGTGACCTTTCTATAGTAGCTCACGAATCTTCCTCTTGATTTCATCGTTCTCCAAAACAGAGAGCCGAAAGATTGGTCCAATGGGCAACGGCGCACCTGGGATCAGATCGATGGAGTGCTTGACCTGACAATGCAGAGGAACCCCTGTGGGAGAGGTGAATATGTCCTCGTACTCCTCCACGACCTTGTCCATCTGTATTTGTCGTGCGGAGGGGCCCTATCTAGAGGTCGTGGTCACTGTCTTCTTCTTTCCTTGAGGGCGTATCACTAGGAAAACAAATTTCTCAGTTTTGGAAATGAGCTTACTACATTGTTTTGCAATAACCAAAGAGATGGTGGTAGGTGGTGCTACCTCCGGTATCCTGTACAACTTATTTCCCAAAGTAATAATAACATCACGAGGCCTTGATTCATACATAGCATGTTGCTTCCACAAGTATGCTTGTCCTAATAATACATCACAAACTTCAAGGGGAGCAATGTCACATAATACCTCATCCGTGAAGGGCTTGATGTTGTATGGAAGGTGAAATTTTTGGCTCACGCGAAGATCCCGTCCTTGGTGAAGCCACCCGATGGTGTACAGCTGTGGATGTGATGTGGTCGGTAAGCCCAGGTGCTTCACGACCTCTGCCGAAATGAGGTTCTTTTGGCTCCCACTATAAACAATGAACTGTAGCGGGGATCCCTTTACCCACATCTAGGAGTGGAAGAGACGCTCCTCCTCCTCTAGATCTTTGGGTTCCTCCTTATGGATCTTTGTGGTGGCAACGGTGGCATTGAGCTCTGCATCGATAATATGTTTCCCTTTGTCATTCCCCTTGTCGGGTTCTAACTCAGTTTCGGAACATGCATCTGATTCTGAAACCTTTAGCTCAGCCACCAATGACTGCTTGGCCTGACACTCACTTGTGTTGTGAGTGGAGCTCTTATGGAACTCACACCATTTTCCCGTGTCCTTTTTTGGCTTCGCAGCGCTATTCTTTGCTTGCAACTTTGGCGGGTTGTCTTGGGCCACCCCGCCTTGGCTTTATCCTTTGTTCTGCGGTTTGGGGGCACCTTTCCCTTGCTTTGGATTCGCAGATCCAAAGTCTCGCTTCTTCTATTTAAACTTTTTCTCGACCTTTACGGCATATCGGTATGTCGTGCCGAGCGAGGAGATGTTTAGGAATTCTATTTCTTCCTGGATGTACTTGTGCATGCAACCGTGGTATTTGAGTATAAAATTCTTCTCTAAATCCTTGATACCCAACTTTGTGTGAAGGGTATGGAAAATATTGGTAAACTCTGGCACGTCTTGGTCCCTTCCCTGCCGCAGTGTGGTCCACTTTATGTATTGATCCTCATAGCCTCTGACAGGGTAGTACTACTCCTTGATGGCATTCTAGAATGAATTCTAGGTGGGTGCAGCTAAAAATAGTGAGCCGATACTTTCATCCTTCTACTCGCAGTAGGTTTCCCACTAGTCCTTGACATGGGGGGCTGCTTTGAGAAGAGCGAAAATAATCTTTTCCCGACTGGAAAAATCATGAACAGAAAAATAACCCTCTATCAAATTTAACCATTTATCGACGGCATCTGCGTCTATCTGACCCTCGAATATGGGGATTTCAAAATTAACTTGTACCTTAAATGGTGTGGCGTTTCCAGAGTAGCTATGAGAAGCCGATGCGTCGCGCCTGGGTAGCCGCTGAAGGATCTGGGCAAAGTTGTCCATAATCACATTCCTCTATCGCTCGAGGGCTTATTCAAGCAAGATTTTGATAGGATCTTGTTAGGTCCCTATAATACTAGTGATTACCCCATTACTTTTGTCATTGTATTCCTTATTGTCATTGTTGTGACCCTATTGTCCCCATATTGTTATTATTGTGCACCCCAGAAGCCCACTATTGTTATTTATGTGGCCTTATATTATTATGGTTAGGTCGGCTTGAATTATATTGTGACCCCTTAGACTCCTATATATAGAAAGGAGGTTTTGTCATTTGTATCATCCACGAATTGTTCATTTGTGTAATGTAAAGGAGGTTGCCCCCTCGAAGAGGCTGAATTATAAGGCATTGATCTATCTTTTCTATCTTTTTGTGAGCTGGTTTCATAACATATCTCCTGCCCCCTCATCTTTCTTTTCATCTGCCATGGGAGGCCATCGGATTTTGCGAGGCTGGTCTTGCAAAGGTTCGACCAGTTCAAGCCAAAACTCCTTATATCCCGACCTCGTTGGGGACATGCAAATAAAAACAGAGAAAAAGCAGACCGCTCTGATACCACTAATCCAGATTTAAACAGGAACGCAAAAAATTATAGAGATAACCATAAACACAAAGATGCAGCGGAAATAATACTTCATTTCATTAATGTAAAATACTGAGATATGCTTACAAACATAAAATGGAAATAAACAGCTAGGGCGATGGTAGCTTATCTCTAAGAAGAGATGTGGTGGCTACATGCCTTTGAACTGTGTTACAATGAGGCTCGAAGGCCTATTTATTGTTGAGAAATAATGGAAAACCCTAAACATCCAAAAACCTAACCCTAGAAGATGAAACGCCAAACTGTGTGCCCCGTTTGGGTAAATTGGTACATCAACTTCACGGGTCGTAACTTTGGCATACGATCTCCATTTAATGCGTACAATATCTCGTTAGAAAGATCTATCTGAGAACTACAACTTTGGGAAGAGTAACATTAGTCCATGGACCCATGTTGCCCCCAATTTTCCCAAAAAATGTCGTTTAGGGCCTCAAAACGGCTCCGGAAGTTCAGGACCTGAAAAACTGCTAAAAATGTTAAATTGTGCTACGATTAAGGAAACTGAAAAGCTGAAAGAAACCATGGTGGGGGTCCAAGTGGACTTGGCGGGTGGCCACCAATATCCACCTGGATCATTGGATGATGAGGAGAATTTGATTTTGACACCAGAGCTTATATTGGAGACCTGAGAGAGGAAGTTGAGAAACAGGTATTTAGGGAATTTTTGGTCAAATGGAAAGATTTGTCGAAGGAGGACGCTACATGGGAGAATGAATAAAATTTACAGCCTCCACTTTTACAGTTGCTTGGTGTCAAGAAACATCCTGCAGGGGAGGACTGTGACATTCCTTCTTAAATTTTCCTAACGTTGGGAAAGTAAATTTTGACAATTTTGGTTAATACTAGCTCAAGGAAAATTTTAGTGAGGAACATAGGAGGAATGTTTTATTTGCATGATAGGTGAATATGGGGCCCACATGAAATACGCACTTGGGAGGAAGTAATTCGAATTCCTTAGGGTAAAATCGAATTAGTGGAGGGACCCACAAGGAATGCATGGTCAACACTTATAAAAGGAAGGAATGAAGGATAAATAAGGGTCTTTTGTCTATTTGGAAAATCGAAATTGCCTTAGTTGTTCAGCTGAGCCAACATTGTGTTGTTTAGCACAATAGCTTCGCAAGGAGAGAAGCTCAACCTTTCTTCAGTGGACTTCAAGTGCCACCCAAGGAAGGATTTCCTTCACCACCAAGACTGGAAGAAGCATCATTCATTGGTGACATGCATTTCTGAATCATAACATGTAGCCCAGGGACCACCACTACGCAGAGGGAGAACTTCACTAGTTATTTGTGGAGTAGGGTTATATGGAAATTGTCCGGGGAAGCTACAAGAGTGACCTTTCATCAGTTTCAGGAGTGTAGAGGCATATTGCAGACCAGAGGGCCATCCCACACACAATTCTCTTCTGTCACTCGCAGGACTGTGTCATCTCCTCCAAGACTGCGCAATCATTGGAGTGAGGATCTTTGGGGCAGCATTGTTCAAAGAAATTTGGAGCTGGGGAGCTAGGAAATCACTTGGAGGGCCATTTGAGGAGGATTGTTGGAGTTTGGAGATCAAAGGTGGATAGGTTCAGTCACAGTAATACATTTTGAATTTGGAAGAGGGTCAAGTTGTGAAGGGTCAGTTTGAAGGATGGAACCAAGGGAAACGCTTTCTGGGTTTTTCTAGGTTTTGGGCAAGGATCATACTCCCAAATTCCAAGAATTTTCTAAGCACTCTAGAGTGGGAAAATCAGGGGTCGAAGTCAGGCATCAGTGTATTTTTGGAGCAGCAACACAGTTTTTTGGAGGAGCTGGTTATTGCAGTTGTTGGGCTTACTTGTATTCATCACCTGGTGCTTGTAGCTTGCCTTATGCAAGCCCAAGTGCACTTACTCCAAATCTTTGTATCACAGTTGATATTATTAATAAACTTTTGTCCAGTTTGGGGATTTGCATAAATTTCTGGTTCATGTGTATTTATTTCTGAAAATTTATGTTTTATTGTATTTTCATGTCTTTGTTATCATTGTGAAATTTCCACTAGGAATATTATAGTGTTGAGCT